>OU342743.1:570173103-570622535 GCA_910589775.1 Avena eriantha
TCCCTTCTTTATCTCCACTCAGTAGTTTTCAGCATGGACGACAGTTCAGGCAACGTCTTGTTCATGCAGTGCATGTTGTAGTTCATCACAAAGTTCTTGTAACTTGGTGGAAGTGATTGAAGGAGACGGTGAATCCCCAATTCATTAGGAATCGATATTCCCAACTCTTGGAGCTTCTTTGCGTACCCAGACATGGTGAGCACGTGCTCGCTAACGGAGCTTCCTTCTTCCATCTTATAGTTAAAGAACTTTTCGGAGGCCTCATAGCTCTCCATGGCCGCGCGAGTCTCAAAAATTAGCCTGAGCTCCTTAATGATCTCGAACGGGTCGTGGTGCTCAAAACGCTGTTGGAGCTCCGCTTCTAAACCGTACAGGATGGCACACTGAACTGTGGAGTAATGATTTTTCCGAGTGGCGAAAACATTCTTTTCGTCATCGGTGGCATTATCTGCAGGTGGGTCACCTAGCGGTGCATCGAGCACATAGGTCAACTGACCAGCCCTGAGGACGATCTTCAGTCCACGGAACCAGTCCGTGAAATTGCTTCCATTGTTTTTAAGCTTTTCTTTCTCTAGGAACGCATTGAAATTGATGGAGGGGGTCGCCATAATCTACAACAATTTGCAAGTAGTTTAGACTAAGTTTATGATAAATTGAGTTCAAATTTAATTATTAAACTAACTAGGTGAACTCCCACTCAAAACAACATCCCTCACATTGTCTTATTGATCACATGAACCAAGTCCACTACACCAAGTCCAATCTTCACGAGAGAAGATGTAGTTTCATCGGCGAACAATCTTCATGTTCATCATATCAATTATATGACTCATGCTCTACCTTTCGGTATTCCATGTTCCGAGACCATGTCTGTACATGCTAAGCTCGTTAAGATAACCTTAGTTTCCACATGTGCAAATCTGGCTTGCACCCGTTGTATGCACACGTAGAATCTATCACATCCGATCATCACGAGATGCTTCGAAACGACGAGTCTTAGCAACGGTGCCAACTAAGGGTGAACACTTTATTACTTGATATTTAGTGAGAGGGATCATCTTATAATGCTACCGTCGCGATCTAAGCAATACAAGATGCATAAAGGATTAACATCACATGCAATTCATAATTAGTGTGATATGATATGGCCTTTTCTTCTTGCGCCTTTGATCTCCATCTCTAAAGCACGAACATGATCTCCATCATCACCATCATTGCGTCAAGGTCAGTGGCGCCGCTTCATGGTTGTCCATCATCACCAGCAACTATTACAACTACTTGGAATAAAGCTATTACAAGATGAATAGACACGCAGGTCTTAACAGAATTAAAGACAACCATTAGGCTCCTGCCGGTTGCCATATTACAACAAGGATCATTGCATACATCAAATACAATCACAATCACATGTTGGCCATATCACATCACAAAAGCCCTGCAAAAACAAGTTAGACGCCTCTAATTTTCTTTGCAAGTTTTACGTGGTTTGGGGCTTTCGCATAAGACCGATCTTACCTACGAACAAGAACCACAACGTTGATACAAGTGTTGTCAAGATGCTCATTGTAAATTGAATCTTAACTATGGTGGGAGAGACAGACACCCGCAAAGCCACTTGTGCAAAGCAAGTTGCACGTCAAGCGTGGAGCAAGTCTCATGTGCGATGACATGTAATGTTAGCCTGAGCCGCTTCATCCCACCATGCCGCAAGATGCAAAGTACACGCTAAGACACCGACAACAAAGCATCAACGCCCACAAAACATTGTGTTCTACTCGTGCAACAGATCTACGCATAGATATGGCTCTAATACCACTGATGGGTTCGTAGCATGGAAAACAAAAATTTTCTACCGCAAGAACGAACAAAACCCAGATCTAATCTAGATAAAACCAAGATCTAATCTATTAGACATGAGCAACGAGATAGATAGGAACTAACCCTCGTAGATCCGAAAGCGTTAAAGAGATTAGATCTCGTGGTTGATGTAGTCGATCACTTGCCGATCTCAAGATCGTGTGGACGATCCTTCCGGCGTCGCGTTCCAGCAGCGCGCTTCCGCAGTCGGTCAAGTGGACGATCCTTCCGGCGCCGCGTTTCGGCAGCGCTTCCGTAGTCGGTCACACGTGCGGAGTCAAAGCAGACCTTCCTCTCCCCGTTCCAGCGAGCAGCGGAGGTAGTAGATCTTCTCCACGGAATCCCAGCAGCACGACGGCGTGGTGGTGGTGGTGGAGTAGAGAATTCTGCAGGGCTTCGCCTATGCCTGTGCAGAAGAAGGGTGGAGGAGAGAGGCGGCAGAGATTGGAGTTATGAGAGCAAGGGAGGAGGGGGCGCCCCTGCCCTTCTATTTAAGGGGGGAGGGCGCCTTGGGGAGGGGGAGTCCTTGTAGGACTCCCCTCCTCTAGGCCAACGGATTGGGGAGTGGGGGGAGGAGTCCTCCTCCCCCACGACTCCTTGTCTTGACCCACCAGGACTCCTTGATCCCTATCTTGATTTTCAAGCAAACTCCAAGATATCTTCAAGAACCTTCCGGAACATTCCGAAACCTTCTAGAATCCTCATACAAACACTCCGGAACATTTCCTAACTCAGAAAATGATCCCCTATATATGAATCTTATTGTCCGGACCATTCCGAATCTCCTCGTGATGTCTCGAATCCAATCCGAGACTCCGAACAACATTCGGTCTCCAACGCATATTCCATATCTACTTAAAACAACTTCGAACCTTAAGTGTGTTACCCTACGGTTCGTGAATATGCAGACATGGTAGAGACAAATCTCCTATCAATAACCATCAGCGGGACCTGGAGATCCATAATGGCTCCCACATACTCAACGATGACTTCGCGATCGATTGAACCACTTACATACGAAACCAATTCCCTTTGTCTCGCGATACTATACTTATCCGAGGTTTGATCGTCGGTATCTCCATACCTAGTTCTACCTCGTTACTGATAAGTACTCTTTACTCGTTCCGTGATATGTCATCTCTTGTGACCTAGTCACATGCTTGCAAGCTAACTAGATGACATTCCACCGAGAGGGCCCAGAGCATATCTATCCGTCATATGGATGGACAAATCCCAATCTTGGTTCATGCGCTTCAACACATACTTTCAGAATACCCAATGACACTTTTATGACCACCCAGTTACGAAGCGGCGTTTGATGTCATCAAAGTATCCATCTGGTGATGGTGATTAACATAACCTCATGGTCGAAGGATTAGGTTACTATGTATTTGAAAGCTTATAGCAATACGAACTTAATGACTTGATCTTATGCTACGCTTACTATGGGTGTGCGTCCATCACATCATTCTCCTAATGATATAACCTTGTTATTAATCACATCCTAATGTCCATGATCAGGAAACCATGATCATCAATTAATCAACAAGCTAGTTCAACAAGAGGATTACTAGGGACTCTCTTATGTTTACAAAACACACATGTATTAGTGTTTCCTAATAATACAATTATAGCATGGGATGTAAACATTCATAATAGACACAAAGATATAATAATAATCACTTTTATTATTGCCTCTTGGGCATATCTCCAACAATACAGTAGGTATTACTACAAAATACATTAGCAGTAGTTGAACTCCATAAAAATACTCCTAAGAACAACTACTAAGAACAGGTAGTAAGTCTTTCTACCAGTTCAAATACAACAACGAACATTAAGATGTGTTTATCTTGAAGGGTTCGTAGCATGGAAAACAAAAAATTTCTACTGCAAGAACGAACAAAACCTAGATCTAATCTAGATAAAAGCCAAGATCAAATCTATTAGACATGAGCAACGAGATAGATGGGAACTAACCCTTGTAGATCCAAAAGCTTTAACGAGATTAGATCTCGTGGTTGATGTAGTCGATCACTTGCCGATCTCAAGATCATGTGGACGATCCTTCCGACGTCGCGTTCCAGCAGCGCTTCCGCCGTCGGTCAAGTAGACGATCCTCCCGGCGTCGCGTTCCAGCAACGCTTCCGCCCTTGGTCAAGTTGACGATCCTTCCGGCGCCACGTTTCGGCAGCGCTTCCGCAGTCGGTCACACGTGCGGAGTCGAAGCAGACCTTCCTCTCCCCGTTCCAGCGAGCAGCGGAGGTAATAGATCTTCTCCATGGAATCCCAGCAGCACGACGGCGTGGTGGTGGTGGTGGAGTAGAGAATTCTGCAGGGCTTCGCCTATGCCTGTGCAGAATATGGTGGAGGAGAGAGGCGGCAGAGATTGGACGTTATGAGAGCAGGGGAGGAGGGGGCGCCCCTGCCCCTCTATTTAAAGAAGGGAGGGCGCCTGGGGAGGGGAGTCCTTGTAGGACTCCTCTCCTCCCTAGGCCGGCGGATTGGAGGTGGGGGGAGGAGTCCTCCTCCCCCACGAATCCGTATCTTGACCCACCAGGACTCCTTGATCCCTATCTTGATTTTCAAGCAAACTCCAAGATATCTTCCAGAACCTTCCGGAACATTCCGAAACCTTCTAGAACCCTCATACAAACACTCCGGAACATTTCCTAACTCATAAAATGATCTCCTATATATGAATCTTATTCTCCGGACCATTCCGGATCTCCTCGTGATGTCCCGAATCCAATCCGAGACTCCGAACAACATTCGGTCTCCAACGCACATTCCATATCTACTTAAAACAACTTCGAACCTTAAGTGTGTCACCCTACGGTTCGTGAATATGCAGACATGATAGAGACACATCTCCTATCAATAACCATCAGCGGGACCTGGAGATCCATAATGGCTCCCACATACTCAACGATGACTTTGCGATCGATTGAACCACTTACATACGAAACCAATTCCCTTTGTCTCGCGATACTATACTTATCCGAGGTTTGATCGTCGGTATCTCCATACCTAGTTCTACCTCGTTACTGATAAGTACTCTTTACTCGTTCCGTGATATGTCATCTCTTGTGACCTAGTCACACGCTTGCAAGCTAACCAGATGACATTCCACCGAGAGGGCCCAGAGCATATCTATCCGTCATATGGATGGACAAATCCCAATCTTGGTTCATGCGCTTCAACACATACTTTCAGAATACCCAATGACACTTTTATAACCACCCAGTTACGAAGCGGCGTTTGATGTCATCAAAGTATCCATCCGGTGATGGTGATTAACATAACCTCATGGTCAAAGGAATAGGTTACTATGTGTTTGAAAGCTTACAGCAATACGAACTTAATGACTTGATCTTATGCTACGCTTACTATGGGTGTGTGTTCATCACATCATTCTCCTAATGATATGACCTTGTTATTAATCACATTCTAATGTCCATGATCAGGAAACCATGATCATCAATTAATCAACAAGCTAGTTCAACAAGAGGCTTACTAGGGACTCTTATATGTTTACAAAACACACATGTATTAGTGTTTCCTAATAATACAATTATAGCATGTGATGTAAACATTCATCATAAACACAAAGATATAATAATAATAACTTTTATTATTGCCTCTTGGGCATATCTCCAACAGTCTCCCACTTGCACTAGAGTCAATAATCTAGATTACATGGTAATATACCGAACACCCATGGCGTTCTGGTGTTGGTCATGCTTTGCCCTAGGGAGAAGTTTAGTCAACGGATCTGCCACATTCAGATCAGTGTGTACTTTGCAAATCTTTATGTCACCATCTCGGACATACTCGCGAATAGCGTGGAAACGTAGCTTGATGTGCTTCAGCTTGCTATGTGACCTTGGCTCCTGCGCATTAGCTATGGCACCTGTGTTGTCACAGTAGATGGCCATCGGGTCCAACGCACTGGGAACCACACCAAGTTCAGTAATGAATTCCTTCATCCAAACAGCTTCTTGTGCAGCCTCCGAAGCAGCTATGTATTCCGATTCAGTTGAAGATTTTGCCACAACGCTTTGCTTCGCACTCCTCCAGCTCACTGCAGCACCATTCAAAATAAATACGTATCCCGATTGTGACTTCTAGTCATCCGGATCGGTGTTCCAACAAGCATCGGTGTAACCGTTTACAACAAGCTGTTCATCACCTCCATAAGAAAGAACCATATCCTTAGTCCTATTTAGGTACTTTAGGATATTCTTGACCACTGTCCAGTGCTCCATTCCAGGATCACTTTGATATCTGCTAGTCAAACTAACAACATGTGCTATATCCGGTCTTGTACACAGCATGACATACAAGATAGAACCTATGGCGGAGGCATAGGGAATATTATTCATTTTCTCTCTATCTTCTGCCGTAGCTAGACTTTGAGTTTTACTCATGGTCTTACCTGACAACATGGGCACGAACCCTTTCTTGCTATCTTCCATTCTAAACTTCTTTAGAACTTTGTCCAAGTATGTACTTTGTGAAAGCCCTATTAGGCGTCTTGATCTATCTCTATAAATCTTGATGCCTAGAATGTATGCCGCTTCGCCAAGATCCTTCATTGAAAAACTATTATTCAAATAGGTTTTGACGCTATTAAGAAGTCCTATGTCATTCCCAATCAACAATATGTCATCTACATATAGTACCAGGAATGCTACAGAGCTTCCACTCACTTTCTTGTAAATACAAGCTTCTCCATAAGTTTGTATAAATCCAAAGTTTTTGATTACTTTATCAAAACGTTGATTCCAACTCCGGGATGCTTGCTTCAGTCCATAAATGGAGCGCTGAAGCTTGCATACCTTGTCAGCATCTTTAGGATCGACAAAACCCTTGGGTTGTACCATATACAACTCTTCCTCAATGTCACCATTAAGGAACGCCGTTTTGACATCCATCTGCCAAATCTCATAATCGAAATATGCAGCAATTGCTAACAAAATCCTCACAAACTTTAGCTTCGCTACTGGTGAGAATGTCTCATCATAGTCAACTCCTTGAATTTGTCAGAACCCTTTCGCGACAAGTTGAGCTTTATAGATGGTAACATTACCATCAGCATCTCGTTTTCTCTTGAAAATCCATTTGTTCTCGACAGCCTTACGGCCATCCGGTAAGTCCACCAAAGTCCACACTTGGTTTTCGTACATGGATCCCATTTCGGATTTCATGGCTTCTAGCCATTTGTCGGAATCTGGGCTCACCATAGCTTCTTCATACGTCGCAGGGTCATCAGCGTTGTCCACCAACATGACGTTCAAGGAAGAGTCATACCAATCAGGAGTGGTACGAACCCTCGTTGATCTGCGAGGTTCAGTAGTAACTTCGTTTGAAGTTTCATGATCATTATCATTAGCTTCCTCTCCAATTGGTGCAGGCAGCACAAAAACATCTTCCGGTGCTGCGCTACTCTCAAATCCGAGAGAAGGTTCAATAACCTCATCGAGTTCTACTTTCCTTCTAGTCACCTCTTTCGAGAGAAACTCCTTCTCAAGAAAGGATCCATTCTTTGCAACGAAAACTTTGCCTTCGGATCTATGATAGAAGGTATACCCAATTGTTTCTTTAGGGTATCCTATGAAGACGCATTTCTCCGCTTTGGGTTCTAGCTTATCAGGTTGTAACTTCTTTACATATGCTTCGCAACCCCAAACTTGAAGGAACGACAACTTAGGTTTCTTACCAAACCACAATTCGTACGGTGTCGTTTCAACGGATTTAGATGGTGCCCTATTTAAAGTGAATGCGGCTGTCTCTAATGCATAGCCCCAAAATGATAATGGTAAATCTGTAAGAGACATCATAGATCGGACCATATCTAAGAGAGTTCGATTACGACGTTCGGACACACCATTACGCTGTGGTGTTCCCGGCGGTGTTAACTGTGAAAGTATTCCACATTTCTTTAAATGCATGCCAAACTCGTAACTCAGATATTCACCCCCGCGATCAGAACGCAGAAACTTAATCTTCTTGTTACGATGATTTTCCACTTCACTTTGAAATTCCTTAAACTTCTCGAAAGTTTCGGACTTATGTTTCATGAAATAGACATGCCCATATCTACTCAAGTCATCCGTGAAAGTGAGAACATAACGATATCCACCACGCGATGCTAAACTCATTGGACCGCACACATCGGTATGTATTATTTCCAATAAGTCTGTAGCTCGCTCCATTGTACCAGAGAATGGAGTCTTAGTCATTTTTCCCATTAGACATGCTTCGCATCTTTCAAGTGATTCAAAATCAAGTGATTCAAGAAGTCCATCTGAATGGAGTTTCTTCATGCGCTTCACTCCAATGTGACCAAGACGACAGTGCCACATGTATGTAGAATTATCATTCAATTTAATTCGTTTAGCATCTATGTTGTGAACATGTGTATCAATACTATCGAGATTCAGTAAGAATAAACCATTCATCTCAGGTGCATTACCATAAAAGATATTACTCATATAAATCGAACAACCTTTATTCTCAGACTTAAAAGAGTAACCGTCTCGCAATAAACAGGATCCAGATATAATGTTCATGCTTAACGTAGGCACCAAATAACAATTATTTAAATTGAAAACTAATCCCGAAGGTAGATGTAGAGGGAGCGTGCCGACGGCGATCACATCAACCTTGGAGCCATTTCCAACGCGCATCGTCACCTCGTCTCTTGCTAGTCTTCGTTTATTCCGCAGCTCCTGTTTCGAGTTACAAATATGAGCAACCGAACCAGTATCAAATACCCAGGCACTACTACGATTACTAGTAAGATACACATTTATAACACATATATCAAATATACCTTTCTTCTTGATGTTGCCGTTCTTCAGATCCGCCAGGTACTTGGGGCAGTTACGCTTCCAGTGACCAGCACCCTTGCAGTAGAAGCACTCAGTTTCAGGCTTAGGACCAGCCTTGGGCTTCTTAGCAGGTGTGGCAGCTTTCTTGCCGTCCTTCTTGAAGTTGCCCTTGTTCCTAGGCTTGCCCTTTTTCTTGAAATTGGTGGTCTTATTGACCATCAACACTTGGTGCTCCTTCTTTATCTCCACTTCAGCAGTTTTCAGCATGGACGACAGTTCAGGCAACGTCTTGTTCATGCAGTGCATGTTGTAGTTCATCACAAAGTTCTTGTAACTTGGTGGCAGTGATTGAAGGAGACGGTGAATCCCCAATTCATTAGGAATCGATATTCCCAACTCTTGGAGCTTCTTTGCGTACCCAGACATGGTGAGCACGTGCTCGCTAACGGAGCTTCCTTCTTCCATCTTACAGTTAAAGAACTTTTCGGAGGCCTCATAGCTCTCCATGGCCGCGCGAGTCTCAAAAATTAGCCTGAGCTCCTTAATGATCTCGAACGGGTCGTGTTGCTCAAAACGCTGTTGGAGCTCCGCTTCTAAACCGTACAGGATGGCACACTGAACTGTGGAGTAATGATTCTTCCGAGTGGCGAAAACATTCTTTTCGTCATCGGTGGCATTATCTGCAGGTGGGTCACCTAGCGGTGCATCAAGCACATAGGTCAACTGACCAGCCCTGAGGACGATCTTCAGTCCACGGAACCAGTCCGTGAAATTGCTTCCATTGTTCTTAAGTTTTTCTTTCTCTAGGAACGCATTGAAATTGATGGAGGGGGTCGCCATAATCTACAACAATTTGCAAGTAGTTTAGACTACGTTTATGACAAATTGAGTTCAAATTTAATTATTAAACTAACTAGGTGAACTCCCACTTAAAACAATATCCCTCACATTGTCTTAGTGATTACACGAACCAAGTCCATTACACCAAGTCCGATCTTCACGAGAGAAGATGTAGTTTCATCGGCGAACAATCTTCATGTTCATCATATCAATTATATGACTCATGCTCTACCTTTCGGTATTCCGTGTTCCGAGACCATGTCTGTACATGCTAGGCTCGTCAAGACAACCTTATTTTCTGCATGTGCAAATCTAGCTTGCACCCGTTGTATGCACACGTAGAATCTATCACATCCGATCATCACGAGATGCTTCGAAACGACGAGTCTTAGCAACGGTGCCAACTAAGGGTGAACACTTTATTACTTGATATTTAGTGAGAGGGATCATCTTATATTGCTACCGTCGCGATCTAAGCAATACAAGATGCATAAAGGATTAACATCACAGGCAATTCATAATAAGTGTGATATGATATGGCCTTTTCTTCTCGCGCCTTTGATCTCCATCTCCAAAGCACGAACATGATCTCCATCATCACCAGCATTGCGTCAAGGTCAGTGGCGCCCCTTCATGGTTGTCCATCATCACCAGCAACTATTACAACTACTTGGAATAAAGCTATTACAAGATGAATAGACACGCAGGTCTTAACGGAATTAAAGACAACCATTAGGCTCCTGCCGGTTGCCATATTACAACAAGGATCATTTCATACATCAAATACAATCACAATCACATGATGGCCATATCACATCACAGAACCCCTACAAAAACAAGTTAGACGCCTCTAATTTTCTTTGCAAGTTTTACGTGGTTTGGGGCTTTCGCATAAGACCGATCTTACCTACGAACAAGAACCACAACGTCGATACAAGTGTTGTCAAGATGCTCATTGTAAATCGAATCTTAACTATGGTGGGAGAGACAGACACCCTTAAAGCCACTTGTGCAAGGCAAGTTGCACGTCAAGCGTGGAGCAAGTGTCATGTGCGATGACATGTAATGTTAGCCCGAGCCGCTTCATCCCATCATGCCACAAGATGCAAAGTACACGCTAAGACACCGACAACAAAAGCATCAACGCCCACAAAACCATTGTGTTCTACTCGTGCAACAGATCTACGCATAGATACGGCTCTGATACCACTGAAGGGTTCGTAGCATGGAAAAGAAAAAATTTCTACCGCAAGAACGAACAAAACCTAGATCTAATCTAGATAAAAGCCAAGATCTAATCTATTAGACATGAGCAACGAGATAGATGGGAACTAACCCTTGTAGATCTGAAAGCGTTAACGAGATTAGATCTCGTGGTTGATGTAGTCGATCACTTGCCGATCTCAAGATCGTGTGGACGATCCTTCTGGCGTCGCGTTCCAGCAGCGCTTCCGCCGTCGGTCAAGTAGACGATCCTCCCGGCGTCGCGTTCCTGCAGCGCTTCCGCCCTTGGTCAAGTAGACGATCCTTCTGGCGCCACGTTTCGGCAGCGCTTCCGCAGTCGGTCACACGTGCGGAGTCGAAGCAGACCTTCCTCTCCCCGTTCCAGCGAGCAGCGGAGGTAGTAGATTTTCTCCACGGAATCCGAGCAGCACGACGGCGTGGTGGTGGTGGTGGAGTAGAGAATTCTGCAGGGCTTCGCCTATGCCTATGCAGAATATGGTGGAGGAGAGAGGCGGCAGAGATTGGACGTTATGAGAGCAGGGGAGGAGGGGGCGCCCCTGCCCCTCTATTTAAAGAAGGGAGGGCGCCTGGGGAGGGGAGTCCTTGTAGGACTCCTCTCCTCCCTAGGCCGGCGGATTGGAGGTGGGGGGAGGAGTCCTCCTCCCCCACGAATCCGTATCTTGACCCACCAGGACTCCTTGATCCCTATCTTGATTTTCAAGCAAACTCCAAGATATCTTCCAGAACCTTCCGGAACATTCCGAAACCTTCTAGAACCCTCATACAAACACTCCGGAACATTTCCTAACTCATAAAATGATCTCCTATATATGAATCTTATTCTCCGGACCATTCCGGATCTCCTCGTGATGTCCCGAATCCAATCCGAGACTCCGAACAACATTCGGTCTCCAACGCACATTCCATATCTACTTAAAACAACTTCGAACCTTAAGTGTGTCACCCTACGGTTCGTGAATATGCAGACATGATAGAGACACATCTCCTATCAATAACCATCAGCGGGACCTGGAGATCCATAATGGCTCCCACATACTCAACGATGACTTTGCGATCGATTGAACCACTTACATACGAAACCAATTCCCTTTGTCTCGCGATACTATACTTATCCGAGGTTTGATCGTCGGTATCTCCATACCTAGTTCTACCTCGTTACTGATAAGTACTCTTTACTCGTTCCGTGATATGTCATCTCTTGTGACCTAGTCATACGCTTGCAAGCTAACCAGATGACATTCCACCGAGAGGGCCCAGAGCATATCTATCCGTCATATGGATGGAAAAATCCCAATCTTGGTTCATGCGCTTCAACACATACTTTCAGAATACCCAATGACACTTTTATAACCACCCAGTTACGAAGCGGCGTTTGATGTCATCAAAGTATCCATCCGGTGATGGTGATTAACATAACCTCATGGTCAAAGGAATAGGTTACTATGTGTTTGAAAGCTTACAGCAATACGAACTTAATGACTTGATCTTATGCTACGCTTACTATGGGTGTGTGTTCATCACATCATTCTCCTAATGATATGACCTTGTTATTAATCACATTCTAATGTCCATGATCAGGAAACCATGATCATCGATTAATCAACAAGCTAGTTCAACAAGAGGCTTACTAGGGACTCTTATATGTTTACAAAACACACATGTATTAGTGTTTCCTAATAATACAATTATAGCATGTGATGTAAACATTCATCATAAACACAAAGATATAATAATAATCACTTTTATTATTGCCTCTTGGGAATATCTCCAACATATCTCACTCATGAATCCTATTAATCTGAAGACAGTATTCCAGGATGAACACCGACGGTTGACGAGCGACCAGGTGCGACATCGGCACCGAAAGGAGCTACTGCAGCTCATCGAATGGGATGCCGTCGGGCGACGCGGTGCTCTCCGGCACGCATAGTCTGAATTTTTTTATCCTTCTCCCCTCAATCATAGTCGACGACTAAAACTTCACCATGTACCGCGGCGACAAGCACGCTGCCGACTTGACGTATACGACGAATACGACGTGTCGCGTTTGGCGCGTGTCAAATCGCACCACGAACACAGTACCATCATCCCCAGATCTGATGATATCTACTATTCGCAGGCCTGTTGCCGACAGAGTCTTAGAGGAGTACCTGTGTGTTTTGCCGTAGCGGAAACTGCGCACCCTGATCGAGTGAGCTTCACAGAGGTGGGCGAGGAGCGCCACCAACGAGGCGGCGAAAATGCAGCCATCCTCCATGCAGTTGCAAGGGCCGTGCACGCACGTAATCTTGTGGTTGTGGACCTGATGGTAGGCAACCAATGTCCTGCAACCCTTGTTGGGGCATCTACTACCTTTTCCACTGGTGACTCGGAGGTTCAACTCCCTTGAGCATGCGGCCAGCCGAACGGCGCTGGTAGTGTCCATACGCATAGCGATTTCGTCGAACACGTCGGCATCGACATTGCTCCATCCATCGTACCACCGGTTGGGCCCCGAATCCGTCGTGTCCCGATGGTTTGGGGGCGAGGAGGATCAATCTATGACTATTGGGAGGTTTTGGAGGAGAGAGGTGGCGGCCTGGAAGGACCGATGCTGCGGGCGAGATGGCGAGGAAAATGAGTGAAGCGCGCGTTGGATATGATACCAAATACTGCCGGAGATGGGGAAGATGGTATGGCTCTTTGAACGAGGATTTTTTTGCGTGTTCCTTCGTCGGTCTTCTGCTGTAGGGCGCAGCTGCATCGTGGAGACTTTAATTATTAGCTAGCTAGTGTAGCACGCCAACACTGTCTAGTACTACTGTAGTAGCATCGAGGAAATTTTACTAGTAGTAATTAGCTAGCTAGTCTAGCACGCCAACGCTGTCTAGTAGAATGCCATATCATCACAATATAAAATTGTACTACTCCATAAAGTATTAATAGGTAAAGCTGAGAAAATAATTATATTTTCGAGCCGCTTCCATAAAGTATCGGGTGTATATTTGGTTCTTGTACTTGTGCATAGCGTTCATTGTGTTAAAGTCTAGTATCAATAGAATCTCCTACTTCCTCCGTTTCAAAATATAACATGGTTTAGCTTTTGTGAAAAAATGTATCTAGACATCTTTTACTACACACTAAAAGTAGTGTGTAGGTTCGGAGTGAACCACACACTAAAACTCATCTAGATACATTTGTTTCTCTACTTGTAGTACTGACGTGGGCATACCCTTCAGGTACTCGAGTTTGGTATATACGACCCAGATATGACAAGAGCCCACGGCGTTACCAGATCCCAATACAATATTCGGGTGACTCACGGAGACTCCAAATGCTTGCAGCACAAGACGAAGCTTAAGATAGAAAGTTTAAAGGGACAAACCCTAATCTGTAACCGACTCGACTTGCTACCCGAGACCTAGCCTATCTATATAAAGGCTAGGAGGGGGCGGCGAGGAGGACAATCACAACCCTAGTTTCCACAACCATCGCCAGATGTCTAGATACATTTGTTTTGCACAAGTTAGATGCTAGAATACAAAAGAAGGTTCGAGGGTTAGCAATGTTGGAATTTGCTAGTCTTGATACAACTGTAAATGTTGAAAGTTAACCGTATACTATATAGTGGTAAGATAAGATAAATCTCTAAAAAATGTGGTCTCGTCATATCAGCTTAACCAAAGACTAGTGCATGAGGCTATAATCATTGAAGCCAAGGTTGTTTTCATAGAGTACAACCCTTACACAAGCATTGAGGTGATAGTTCAAGTGTATGGCATGTGGTCCGTAACATCCTGTTGATGCTAAAATTTCCATAATTTCTAAAAGAACTCTAGAATCGGCGGACTAAAGTGCATTATGCTAGAGGTCAAAAAAAATTATAGTCAAGTTCATACGAGTAAATAAACATAGTACCGATACAAGGACATGTTTCAAAAGAGAGGAGACCAACAAGTTGAAAGCCGATGACTTCAGACAACCAAACAAAATAAATAGTTCAACATGGTCCAGATCTATTTCTCTACTTGTAGTACTGACGTGGGCATACCCTTCAGGTACTCGAGTTTGGTATATACGACCCAGATATGACAAGAGCCCACGGCGTTACCAGATCCCAATACAATATTCGGGTGACTCACGGAGACTCCAAATGCTTGCAGCACAAGACGAAGCTTAAGATAGAAAGTTTAAAGGGACAAACCCTAATCTGTAACCGACTCGACTTGCTACCCGAGACCTAGCCTATCTATATAAAGGCTAGGAGGGGGCGGCGAGGAGGACAATCACAACCCTAGTTTCCACAACCATCGCCAGATTGCATCAGCACACCGCCTGTAACCTTCGACTCCCTCGATAATTCCAAGAGTAGACAAGCAGGAGTAGGGACCTCTACGAGGCCTGAACCTGGGTAAACCTTGCATCCCTGTGTGCTTGTTTGCTAGCCGATTAATGCCTCTAGCGCTCCCTCCTTCTCCAATACCCAAGTCCATAACAATGGGCATTGACGAGTTAATCTCTCGTCAATTGGCGCCATCTGTGGGAACTGGGAGTGCTGATGTCACGGCTTCTTCGACCCTGTCAACCACGATCTACAACTCTACAACAGCGGAGATTCGCCAGCTCTTCGGTGCTTTTGACTTCACCGTCCACACGCCAGCCACTCGCCCGGCTTTCGAGTCTGTAGGCGACGGAATCAGCCTGGTAGGGAGCTTACGCTTCCAAGTTGGTCAGTTGGGCACACTTCGCCTCCCTGATCAGCCGATGGTTCCCGCGATTGCTCCTGCATCATGGTTTCCGCCACCAATCGGCACCCTAAGCGAGCTCAACGCCCTTATAACAGTTGGGAGCGCGGACAGCGACAACAGTTGCGGACAGCGACAACAGTCGCGGATCCAATCTGGGTGACTTGGCCACAAAAGATGGGGCTTACGACCCCGGATCTGAAAGTTGTGGGGGCAACAACTTCCCCAATCACGTCATGTGCGCCGTCATCAACGCAGGCGACACCGGTGTCAATCGCGACAACACCGGTAACGGGCCAACCAATGGTGGAAATGGTGCCCCCATTAACAGCGTGCCCACCAACATCGAGACAGAAGGGGACCCGAACCTCATGATGAATGAGCGCACTGAAGAGCGCGTGCTGATCAAGCTCAACGACAACGAGTGGGCCCGCTGTCGAGAAGCTCTGCCGGGCGATCCTCTACCCCCTAACTCGTCACAGGACATGCTGATGGGCTACCATTGGCTGCTGAAAGAAGAATACAAATGCCAGCATCAGGTAATCGCGCAACTCGATGCGTGCAGAAAGGCAGCGAACGAGTCAAGCCTTCGGCGGGCTCAGCTCTCCTCCCTTGGAGAATCCTCCTCCAAGGGCAATGACTATGTGGCTGCCAAACGACGATCTTGACTGGCACACCTCACCAACAAGGAACACGAGGAGGCCGCGAGAGTCCTCGACTTCAGCTCCATGACAGTGGATACGAGGGGCAACATGCTCCCAAAGACACCGCAAGCAGCAGTGACAGCGGCCACCATGTACCTCCTCAACAACCAACCACCGGCTGGAGAGCTGCCATGCACTGATCTACGATTGCGAACTTGGGGCTAGTCGAGGCCGCCCTTGTCAAGGAGCCGACGTCGGAGCCGAAGAAAGGTAAAGCTCTGAAAAATATTACTACTCGTACTCCTCCAGCGATGATAGCTGATTCATTGCTAACGTATCCATAATTTTTGATGTTCCATGCTTGGTTTTTATCTACTTTATTATGTTTTGTTCCAACTTTGGAGTACTTTTTATAAACTTTCTTGGACTAACCTATTAACAAGATGCCACAGTGCCAGCTGCGTGTTTTCTGTTGTTTTTGGTTCTAGGAAAGTTAGAAAATGAATATCCTTGGAATTGGACGGGACAAAAGCCAAGGTCAGTTTTTCACCGAGGGGGACACAGAGCCAAAATACAAGATGGAGAGGGGCCAGTAGGCGGCCACACCACCTGGCCGCGCGGCCAGGCCTGGCCCACACCAGGGGGTGGTGCGGCCACCCAGGGCACCCCCTCGGCCTCCCCTTTCACCTATAAGATGCCTCCGATACAGAAACCCTAAGTACCCGATCAAAATTCCATGAAAGAGTCTGTAGCCGCTGCCATCTCCATCCCTAGATCGAGAGGGATCTGAAGCTCTTCCCGGCACCCTGCCAGAGAGGGGAATTCACCCTGGAGGCCTTCTTCATCACCATGCAAGCCTTCGGTGTGATGCGTGAGTAGTTCATCCTTGGACTACGGGTCCATGTAGTAGCTAGATGGTTGGTTCTTCTCCTTTGTGCTATCATGTTTAGATCTTGTGAGCTCCGTTCATGATCAAGATCATCTATTTGTCTATATGTTGTGTTTGCTGGGATCTGATGGATATTGAGATGCTATTTCAGATTGATTATTGATTCTATCATGTCTTTGTTATTTGTGATCTTGCATGCTCTCCATTGTTAGTAGCTATCTTGGCCGAGTAGATGCTAACAACTCCAAGGGGAGTATTTATGCTTGATAGTGGGTTCATGCCTCTAGTAATCTAGGGAAGTGACAGAAATCTCTAAGGTACTAGATGTGCTGTTGCTACTAGGGAGAAAACTGCAATCCTTTGTTCATAGAACAATCGTATTGTTTACTTTACACGCAATGCGTAATGCAATTATCTGTTGCTTGCAACTTAATACTGGAGGGGGTTCGGATGATAACCTGAAGGTGGATTATTAGTCATAGATGCAGTTGGATTATGGTCTATGTATAATGTTGTAATGTCCAATCAAATCTCATAGGAGTCAATATGATTAGTATATGCATGTACGCTTTCTCGATGTTTGTCAATTGCCCCGCTATAATTTGTTCACCCAACATGTCATCTATCTTAAGGAGAATCACCACTAGTGAACTATGGAACCCGGTCCTTTCTTTTACAATCAATCTACAACTGTTTACTGTTTTCTGTTTACTTTCTGCAAGCTATTACTTTCTTCCGCACAATACGTTTAATCCTTTGTTTTTAGCAAAACCGGTGAGATTGACAACCTCACTGTAAGAATGGGGCAAACTTCTGTGGTTGTGCTGTGCATGATTCCAAGTTGGAAGCAACACCTTGGAGGTGTTTCCTTGCTCCTACTAGTTCGATAACCTTGGTTTCATAACGGAGGGAAACTTATGGCTGTGCTCATCATACCTTCATCTTGGGGTTCCCCAACGAGCTCGATATCAACCACGAGCCAACAAGTATTTTTCTGGCGCCGTTGCCGGGGAGTCAAGGACATCTTCACAAGGGGAGTCCCTCATAACCAATCTCTTTAATTTGTTATTTCTGTTTTGCTTAGTTTATTTTCTACTTTGTTTGCCTATTTCTTTTATCAAAAACACAAAAAAAATTAGTTCCTACTATAGTTGTTATTTTCGTTGGTCTATTATTGTCTTGCTTTATCATGCTTTCAATCAATGGCTGGTTTCTTTGAAACTGAATCTTATTGGCAAGGTGGGTTCACGGAAGAACAAAAATATTATTATAAGGAACACCGCTTGTCACAAAAAGGGAAACCCTTATGGGAACAAATCGATAAATTGTATACCATTGCTAGAAACATGTGCTCTACTTATAATGTTACTTATTGCTTTGGTAAATCTTGTTGCTGTAAGAGGTATAAACACCTCCCTTTTCAATGTGAGTATAATGATGATGTTACCATATCTTCTTATGTTAAGCGAAATTATGACTTTTATGATGTGGAACAAATTAAAGAATTTATTGCTTGGAAGGGTGCATTCGAAAACTTGCTTATTTACTTGAAAATACTGATGATGCACCTTATAAATATGAGGTTTATGATATACTTAAATTTTGCTTTGATAATTACAAGGAAGAAAATGGCTATATTCTTGAATATCTTAATAGATGCTCTCCACCAGTGGAAGAGACTAATGCCTTGCAGGAGCCTATGGAAGAAGAAATTGCTGAAACTGGAAGCTCATTGGATGAAAAAGAGGAGGAAGAATGGAGCAGCTACCCATGTCTACCTCCCAATAAGAGTAACTCTTTAACTAATACCTTATTTAATCGCCCTCCATGCTTACCAAAGGAGGATGAGTGTGATATTTATATTGTTGAGTTTATTCATGAGGCTACTGAAAATTATTATGAGAGAGGAAAATATGGTTATAAAAGTTTTCATGATACTGAAACACCTCTCTATGTGCTGAAAGTTTTGAAGTTACTCTCGTTTTATCTTCCTATGCCTGTCACTTTGTTCTTTGTGAATTTATTTGCGTATAAGATTCCTATGCATAGGAAGTGGGTTAGACTTAAATGTGTTTTCAATTTGCTTCTTGATGATCTCTTTTACTTCAATTCATATTTCTTGTGTGAGCATCATCAAAATTATCAAGCCTAGCTCAAAGGCGTTAAAGAAAAGTACTTATTGGGAGATAAACCAAAAGTTTTAGATGAGTCTTGGAAGTTATTACCTATGTAATAACCGCTCCTTATCCTTTTTATTTGCCTTTTGTGCCAATAGTAACCTCTAATGAGAGAGAAGTAATGTTTGGGAAAATTGCTGTCCCGAAACAGATTTTTGTGCTTCGCTGTAAAAATTCGTGTAAAATCTCTATATGTTGTTTTAACGCGTGAATGTTTGTGCTTCTTCCCCAGGTTGTTATATAACTTTCGTAAGTTTAACACTTTTCTATTTGAGCAACAAAAGATCTTCGAAAAAATTGGTTTTTACCTGCTAGTCTGTTTTGACAGATTTCTGCCATTATTTGCATTTGCTTCTTGTTGATTCCTTTTTTGTTCTTTTGGGGGAATTGAGATTTTTTAGGGAAGTGTGATAACCCACAAGTATAGGGGATCATGTGTAGCCTTTTCGATAAGCAAGAGTGTCGAACCCAACGAGGAGCTAAAGGTAGGATAAATATTCTCTCAAGTTCTATCAACCACTGATACAACTCTACGCATACTAAATGTTTGCATTATCTAGAAAATAAAACTAGAGCAACAATACGAGTAATAGAGATAGCTTTGCATGATAATAAATAACAAGAAAGTAAAACTAGTTGCTGCAGCAATAAAATACACTAAACTAACAGAACCATGAGTGTGGAATAGTGGTTGAAATTGTGGTGGCTTTGTTCAAGTTTAAATAGCGAATATATCGGGTTCATTGTCTTCGATGCAGTTTTCTATGTGGGAGAGGCTAAATATACATGTGCTTCACTACTTGGAATTATATGTACTATATGATTGGATTGTTAGCAAACATCCGTAAGTACTAATCAATGCATTAAGGTTTCCCCAACCATAGCCTTAAGTTTAATGGTCCTCTTACTCCCATGTGTGCAATGTTCCGGTTCACGTCCTTAGGTTTCTGTCACTCCGGCAGAACTTCCCCCTTCCTCTTGCACATACTACAAACCCTATGATGTTTAATCTATGCGCGCACAAATATAATGGAAACCAAAGGACTGTACCATATCAACATACAACTCTAATGAACCAAAGACGCTCAACCATTCAATCTAAGAACAAAAAAACTACGCAAACATGACATAGATCATAGGATTATAACTTATAGCATCAAACACCATGTTTACATAGGACGGTACAGAGGTGTGTGGGAGGATGAACCACTGCATACTAGGAGGATTAGGTGATGGAGATGGCGGTGAAGATGGTGAAGAGGGCGGCGACGCTGGGGACGCCTTCCCCGCCGCCGGTGTCATGGGGGGGCACCACCCCTTAGCCCCTTCCTTCATGGCTTCTTGTGAGCCCTCCCCCATGGAGATGAGATCCATAGGGAAGGAAAAAACCTGGCTTTGGTGGCTGCAAATTCGTGGGTGGAGATGCCCTAGGCGAATTAGGTTTCCTCCCTTTCAGGGGCGGTGCCAGTAGGGGGTCGAGGGGGGTCGTCCGACCCGGCTTAGATATAGCCAACAAAATATCAGCTAATCCTCATTGTCTAGGAAAACTCGAATCGGTAAAGGAAAAAAAGAGAGACTATCTCGTCAACGCACTCCAGGAAGCAAAATCCCTAATCCCCTCGTGGCCTAGTCCTAGCCCAAGCCGCAACATCTCCTCTCCCGCGTCCCGCCACCTGCTGCACTGCTCTCCCGCCGGCCACCACCACGCGCTGCCCCGGCGCCCCTTGCAAATAGGCCCGCCCCTGCGTTCCAACAGCTACCACCGGCCCCCGGTGCCCCGCATGCCGCGCACCAGGCTGCCGCTCTCTAATCTCCTCTTTGCCCACGGTGCAGCCCCTCTTGGCTTCCCTGCTCTGCTCGGGTCTCCATCTTGCCCAACTCCGAGAAGTCGAGATCTGCCGTGGAAGCTGACCGAGGAAGCCACCTAGATTGAAGAAGAGGAGGCAGTCCTATTGACTACAGAAGAAGAGGTGACATAGGAGCACAAGGGTTGATTTCCCCCCTTTAATTTCAGTTAGATGTATGTTTGTCTAGTAATTAGTAGTGTGTAGGAAACATCCTCATAGTTTATTTCTGTTTTCAATGTTGTAGGCAGATGTTTGTGAAATATTTGATTTAGCAAATGTTGTTTCCCATCCCAGATTTTGGAGACCAATTTATGTTTTTCTTGTTCTTTGTAGTAATTTTGCAGTTGTACTTGACGAAATATGAAATTGAATCTGTTTGGACTTTTTTGTGGTTGAATACACTTGCTTTTCTGCCAAAAAATTTAGAGTTTATTTTTCGACCTGGCTCAGTTTAATTCCTGGCTCCGCCATTGCTCCCTTTATATAGCTTTTTGGATTCTCGTCACCCCATCCTGGGCTGTAGTAAATAGGGCCTAAAAGGCCCGTCCGGACTAGGAATCAGCTAAATTTTATGTCCAAAACGTTTGTCGTGAAATTTCCAACAACTTTGTGGTTGAAGAGTTTTTTGTTTAACGCCGTCATCGACCCGAAACATGACCATCTTCCAAAAGAGTTCTGGGACAGATTTCTGGAAAAATCCTAATTTGACTCCAATAAGGTTTCCACTTGTATTCTTGGTAATTCCTAGACATCAAAGTGTAAAACAAGGACATTGTGAACTTTTGAAACTATTAGTAGGTTAGTCCAAATAAATCATAAACTTTATACAAAAAGGAGTGTCAAAAGCATATTATTAGCATAAAACCATCAAAAATTATAGATACGTTATGGACGTATCAACATCCCCAAGCTTAGTTTCTGCTCGTCCTCGAGTAGGTAAACGATCAAAACAATATAATTTTTGAGGTGACATGCAGACAACACAATATTGATCATCATTATTGTAAAAGTATTGATAGCTGGGATTAAGGTACTCTAAAATGAATCATGAAAGATAGAGTTCTAACAATAAGTCATAGCAACTATGTTGTAACATGAAAAGGCACAACCAAAAGATTCATGAATAACAATGCTTTGCAAGACGTTTGTTTGTCTCACATAAAGAAAGCATAATGAGAATGGTATTCAGCTTGTCCCTCATAGAGTAGAAAACATAAATGCATAGCACACCTTCAAAGTTCATAAGGGTGACTGGATACAAATAGTTTTGGAACAAGCAATATCAAAGTTATATATCAATCAACAAGTCTTGGGACAATGCACATAGAACTAAGAATGACAACTATGCTCTCTTAATTGGTGCATAAACATAGAAGGTGGAGACTCAATATAAAAGTGGAATAAAGGCCGTCATAGAAGGAAGCAGGGATTCAAGTCTCATAAAGAGCTTCCAAAAATTATGGTACTTATTAGCTTTCAGATCTCATTGCCCCTATCATAAGAATCTTGAAGTGATTAAGGTTAAAGTGAATAAACTATGGAGTATATGCTTGACAAAGTATAAGTTGGAAATCTCATGCCCGTTGAATACGAGGGCCGCTCCTCATGCTACTCAAGTTTAGTTACCGGTAAGTTCTTGTCATAGTAAGTATATGTGTATCATAGAGAACCGCCAACAGGGTACCCCTTGCCCGATGATACAGAAGAATCCCCATATCAAAATGACAAGGCAAACAGACAACGAGCATCTCAGCAATCTTCTTATTTACCATGGGGAAATGGTTCTTTTTTATCTCTTTCCTCTTTTCTCATCTTTTTTTCTTTTTTCTCAATCTCTATCTCTTTTTTATAAGAAGAATGCTTCATAGATTGCTCATTATGGTTACACTGCAGGTTTCCACCATGATTAGGCATGGATTAGACCGGCGGCCCATGCTTTTCTCTAACACACATACATAACTCCATGGACTTACAAGATCCCCTTTCATTTCACACCGACGACATCCATAGACAAAAGAGCATGATATCAACTAGGTATAATGTACAAGTGCAATGTTGAAAGCGTTCCCCATGACAGCATGGTTCTGCTAATCCCCAACATATAAGTGCAAGCATATACACCATAGATGACACAATGATTCAAGTATATTAGGGGCAAGAAAAGTAAAGTGTGCCATCAAGTTCGTGAGAGCTTTAATCACTAGTTTTCTCATAACAAGTTTAATTCGGAAGGTAGATAAAAGCATGAATATGCTTGGAATAGCCAATGCTAATAGGTAGGTATGGTGGACTCTTTGGGATAACTTGGTTTTATTTGGAGTTGGATGCATGAGTGGAACTCATACTTGGGTATGGAGGCTAGCAAAAGACTAGGAGCGACCAACTAAAAGAGCAATAATGGCCATAATCATGCAAAGCGACAAAACATCACTAATTAAAGCATAAAGTGATATTACAAGTTGAAAACTAAAGGATAATAAAGGCTATGGTGACTTGCGATAGTCATAACATGGTGTGAGCATGCGCCAAGTCAACCCAAATAAAGAATCAAAAGATAATACCACAATACTATGCTTTAATATGTTAAAATAATGCATGATTCTTTCAAGGGACATTAAGCAATCTCAATTGTTTATAACATGTCATGCTACAGCAAAAATCACTAAGAATAAATCCAATACAATATCAAGAATGACATGACAAAGCATAGGCCACCGAAAAAAACGAGCTCCTTTTACCACTTAAGCATGAACTTTTCCTACTCTTTCCAATCCAAACCACACTTATTTGAAAACTAATGTATGAAAGAGGGGGTACAACCAATTTATTCAAGGAAACTAAGCAAACTAAGCAAACCAAGCAAACGAAAACCGAAAACGAAAATGAAGACACTCCAAGAACAACACAATTGTGCATAAAACAATAAAAATGAAGTGTTTGGAAGAACCTGAGATTTTTATTGATGAAGAAGGAAATGCCTTGGGCATCCCCAAGCTTTGACGCTTGTACTTCTTGGATATTTCTTGGGGTAACACAGGGTGGCATCCCCCAGCTTGAGCTTTAGTCCATTCTGCATCTCATTACGTCATTCTTTCCTTAACACCTGAAATTTTTCCTTCATACAAAAACTTCACATAATCTTCATTAGCAACATTAGTGTACTCAAGATAATAAGTCTTTGGGTTCAGTTTCAACACCAATAAAACTTCCATTAAAACACGAGCTACTATAGCACTTCCCTTAAAAAGCTCAATTCTCCAAAGAGAACCCAAAAAGGAATCAACAAGAAGCAAATGCAAATAATGGCAGAAATCTGTCAAAACAGACCAGCAGATAGAAACCAATTTTTTCGAAGACCTTCTGTTACTCAAATAGAAAAGTGCTTAACTAACGAAAGTTGGATAACAACCTGGGATAGAAGCACAAAACATTATAGCTCAAACCGACGTACCGAGATTTCACACGAATTTTTAAAGCAAAGCACAAAAATCTGTTTCGAGACACAACTTTCCCAAGCATTACTTCTCTCTCATTAGAGGTTACTCTTGGCACAAAAAGCAAATAAAAAGGATAAGGAAAGGTTATTACTGAAGCAATAACTTCCAAGACTCAACTAAAACATTTGGGTTATCTCCCAATACGTACTTTTCTTTAATGCCTTTAAGTTAGGCATAGGATCAAGATTCAAGTATTTTCGAATGAATAATCATTAAGATTAATACCAGAAATATCTTTATTTTTCAAGGCTTCATGCATTTGTACAAGTTTTTAACTGAAAAGGTTCCATGGAAAGATTTGTTTTGGTTTCATAGGCATGAACACAAGTGTTCAAGGTCGACTCCCACTTAACCATTACTCATCTTTCCAATCACTTTCATTTTTTAAAATGTTTTTAGGTAACAAGTACAACTATTTTTTTGTAATTCGCATTCCCTATCCATACTAAGATAGAGAACAACTTAAAACTTAAAGTAAAACCTACTTAGAGATAAAGCAAATAAGTGCACACAAGAATATTCACCCACACGCTATTGCTCCCCAGCAACGGCGCCAAAAAAGGCCTTGATAACCCACAAGTATAGGGGATCGTGTGTAGCCTTTTCGATAAGTAAGAGTGTCGAACCCAACAAGGAGCCAAAGGTAGGATAAATATTCTCTCAAGTTCTATCAACCACTGATACAACTCTATGCACACTAAATGTTTGCATTATCTAGGAAATAAAACTAGAGAAACAATACGAGTAATAGAGATAGCTTTGCACGATAATAAATAACAAGAAAGTAAAACTAGTTGCTGCAGCAATAAAATACACTAAACTAACAGAACCATGAGTGTGGAATAGTGGTGGTAATTGTGGTGGCTTTGTTCAAGTTTAAATAGCGAATAGATCAGGTTCATTGTCTTCGATGCAGTTTTCTATGTGGGAGAGGCTAAATATACATGTGCTTCACTACTTGGAATTACATGTACCATATGATTGGATTGTTAGCAAACATTCATAAGTACTAATCAATGCATTAAGGTTTCCCCAACCATAGCCTTAAGTTTAATGGTCCTCTTACTCCCATGCGTGCAATGTTCTGGTTCGCGTCCTCAGGTTTCTGTCACTCCAGCAAACTTCCCCCTTCCTCTTACACATACTACAAACCCTATGATGTTTAATCCATGCGCACACAAATATAATGGACACTAAAGGACTGTACCATATTAACATGCAACTCTAATGAACCAAAGACGCTCAACCATTCAATCTAAGAACAAAAAAACTACACAAACATGACATAGATCATATGATTATAACTTATAGCATCAAACACCATGTTTACATAGGATGGTACAGAGGTGTGTGGGAGGATGAACCACTGCATACTAGGAGGATTAGGTGATGGAGATGACGGTGAAGATGGTGAAGACGGCGGCGGCGCGGGGGACGCCTTCCCCGCCGCTGGTATCATGGGGGAGCACCGGCCCTTAGCCCCCTTCCTTCATGGCTTCTTGTGAGCCCTCCCCGATGGAGATGGGATCCATAGGGGAGGCAAAAACGTGGCTTTGGTGGCCGCAAATTTGTGGGTGGAGATGCCCTGGGCGAATTAGGTTTCCTCCCTTTATATAGCTTTTCGATTCTCGTCACCCCATCTTGGGCTGTAGTAAATCGGGCCTAAAAGGCCCGTACGGACTAAGAATCAGCTAAATTTTATGTCCAGAACGTGTATCACAAAATTTCCAACAACTTCGTAGTTGAAGAGTTTTCCGTTTGACGCCGTCTTCGATCCGAAACGTGACCATCTTCAAAAAGAGTTTTGGGACAGATTTCTGAAAAAATCCTAATTTGACTCCAACAAGGTTTCCACTTGTATTTTTGGTAATTCCTACACATCAAAGTGTAAAACAAGACATTGTGCACTTTTTCAACTATTAGTAGGTTAGTCCAAATAAATCATAAACTTTATACAAAAAGGAGTGTCAAAAGCATATTATTAGCATAAAACCATAAAAAAATTATAGATACGTTATGGACGTATCAAAGTGCTACAGTATCTTGTGTTTTAATAGAAGTTTTATTGGTGTTGGAATTGAACCTAAAGATTTATTATCTTTAGTACACTAATGTTGCTAGTAAAGATTGTGTGAAGTTTTGTATGAAGGAAAAATTTCAGGTGTATGGAAAGAGTGATGTAATGAGATGAAGAATGGACTAAAGCTCAAGCTTGGGGATGCCACCTGTGTCATCCCAAGAAATATCCAAGAAGTACAAGCGCCAAAGCTTGGGGATGCCCAAGGCATCCCCTTCTTCATCAATAAAAATCTCAGGTTCCTTCCAAACACTTCATTTTTATTGTTTTATGCACAGTTTTGTTGTTCTTGGAGTGTCTTCGTTTTCGTTTTTGGTTTTCGTTTGCTTGGTTTGCTTAGTTTGCTTAGTTTCCTTGAATAAATTGGTTGGACCCCTCTTTCATACATTAGTTTTCAAATAAGTGTGGTTTGGATTGGAAAAGAGTTGGAAAAGTTCATGCTTAAGTGGTAAAAGGAGCTTGTTTTTGTCCATGGCCTATGCTTTGTCATGTCATGCTTGATATTGTTTTGGCTTTGTGCTTAGTGATTTTTCTTTAGCATGGCATGTTATAAACAATTGAGATTGCTTAATGTGCCTTGAAAGAATCATGCGTTGTTTTAGCATATTAAAGCATAATATTGTGGTATTCTCCTTTGATGCTTTATTTGGGTTGACTTGGCGCATGCTCACACCTTGTTATGACTATCCCAAGTCACCATGGACTCTATGATCCTTTAGTTTTCGACTTGTAATATCACTTTATGCTTTAATCAATGATGTTTTGTTGCTTTGCATGATTATGGCCATTATTGCTCTCTTCGTTGGTCGCTCCCAGTCTTTTGCTAGCCTGCATAACCAAGTATGCGTCCCATTCATGCATCCAACTCTAAATAAAACCAAGTTATTCCAAAGAGTCCACCATACCTACCTATTAGCATTTGCTATTCCAAGTATATTCATGTTTTTATCTACCTTCCGAATTAAACTTGTTATGTGAAAATTAGTGATTAAAGCTCTCATGAACTTGATGGCACACTTTACTTTTCTTGCACTTAATAAACTTGAACCATTGTGTAATCTATGTTCTATATGCTTGCACTTATATGTTGGGGATTAGCAAAACCATGCTGTCATCGGGAACGCTTTCAACATTGCACTTGTACATTGTACCTAGTTGACATCATGCTCTTTTGTCTACAGATGTCGTCGGTGTGAAATGAAAGGGGAGCTTGTAAGTCCATGGAGTTATGTATGTGTGTTAGAGAAACGCCTGGGCTGCTAGTCTAATCCATGCCTAATCATGGTGGAAACCTGCAGCGTAACCATAATGAGCAATATATGAAGCATTCTTCTTATAAAAAAAGAGACAGAGATGAGAAAAAGAGAAAAATAAAAAAAGAGATGAGAAAAGAGGAAAGAGAGAAAAAAGCACCATTTTCCCATGGTAAATAAGAAGATTGTTGAGATGCTCGTTGTCTGCTTGCCTTGTCATTTTGATATGGGGATTCTTCCATATCATCGGGCAAGGGGTACCCTGTTGGCGGTTCTCTATGATACACATGTACTTACTATGACAAGAACTTACCAGTAACTAAACTTGAGTAGCATGAGGAGCAACCCTCGTATTCAACGGACATGAGATTTCCAACTTATACTTTGTCAAGCATATACTCCATAGTTTGTTCACTTTAACCTTAATCACTTCAAGATGCTTATGATAGGGGCAATGAGAGTTGAAAGCTAATAAGTACCATAATTTTTGGAAGCTCTTTATGAAAATTGAATCTCTGCTTCCTTCTATGAAGGCCTCTCTTCCAGTTTTATATTGAGTCTCCACCTTCTACCTTTATGCACCTACTTTGAGAGCATAGTGGCCATTCTTAGTTCTATGTGTATTGTCCCAAGACTTTTTGATTGATGCATAACTTGATATTTCTTGTTCTTAAACTATTTGTATCTAGTCACCTTTATAAACTTTGAAGGTGTCCTATGCATTTATGTTTGCTACTCAATGAGGGACAAGCTGAATGCCACTATGCTATGTTTTCTTTATGTGAAACAAACAATAGTCTTGCAAAGCATTGTTATGCAGGAATCTTCTATTTGTGCCTTTTCATGTTGCAACATAGTTGCTATGTTTTATTGCTAGAACTTTATCTTTCATGCTATGTTGAAGTACTATGATCCCAACTATCATGTTTAAAAAATACTTTGATCAAGTTTATGATGGTGCATGTCACCTCAAAAATTATTCTTTCTTTTTATCACTTAACTACTCGAGGACGAGCAGGAGTTAGGCTTGGGGTTGTTGATACGTTGCTAACGTATCCATAATTTTTGATGTTCCATGCTTGGTTTTTATCTACTTTCTTATGTTTTGTTGCGACTTTGGAGTACTTTTTATACACTTTCTTGGACTAACCTATTAACAAGTTGCCACAGTGCCAGCTGCATGTTTTCTGGTATTTTTGGTTCCAGGAAAGTCAGAAAATAAATATCCTTGGAATTGGACGGGACAAAAGCCAAAGTCAGTTTTTCACCGAGGGGGACACAAAGCCAGAATACGAGACGGATAGGGGCCAGAGGGCGGCCACACCACCTGGCTACGCGGCTAGGCCTGGCCCGCACCAGGGGGTGGTGCGGCCACCCAAGGCACCCCCTCGGCCTCCCCTTTCGCCTATAAGATGCCTTCAATACAGAAACCCTAAGTACCTGATCAAAATTCTACTCATGCTTCCAACTCCATCCAATTCCACGAAAGAGTCTGTAGCCGCCATCATCTCCATCCCTAGATCGGGAGGGATCTGAAGCTCTTCCCGGCACCCTGTCGGAGAGGGGAATTCACCCTGGAGGCCTTCTTCATCACCATGCAAGCCTCCGGTGTGATGCCTGAGTAGTTCATCCTTGGACTACGGGTCCATGTAGTAGCTAGATGGTTGGTTCTTCTCCTTTGTGCTATCATGTTTAGATCTTGTGAGCTCCGTTCATGATCAAGATCATCTATTTGTAATCCTACATGTTGTGTTTGCGGGGATCCGATGGATATTGAGATGATATTTCAGATTGATTATTGATTCTACCATGTCTTTGTTATTTATGATCTTGCATGCTTTCCGTTGTTAGTAGCTATCTTGGCCGAGTAGATGCTAGCAACTCCAAGAGGGAGTATTTAAGCTCCATAGTGGGTTGATGCCTCTAGTAATCTGGGGAAGTGACAGAAATCTCTAAGGTACTAGATGTGCTGTTGCTACTAGAGAGAAAACTGCAATCCTTTGTTCATAGAACAATCGTATTGTTTACTTTACACGCAATGCGTAATGCAATTATCTGTTGCTTGCAACTTAATACCGGAGGGGGTGCGGATGATAACCTGAAGGTGGATTATTAGTCATAGATGCAGTTGGATTACGGTCTATGTATAATGTTGTAATGTCCAATCAAATCTCATAGGAGTCAATATGATTAGTATATGCATGTATGCTTTCTCGATGTTTGTCAATTGCCCCGCTGTAATTTGTTCACCCAACATGTCATCTATCTTAAGGAGAATCACCACTAGTGAACTATGGACCCCGGTCCTTTCTTTTACAATCAATCTACAACTGTTTACTGTTTTCTGTTTACTTTCTGCAAGCTATTACTTTCTTCCACACAATACGTTTAATCCTTTGTTTTTAGCAAAATGGGTGAGATTGACAACCTCACTGTAAGTTGGGAGCAAAGTTCTGTGGTTGTGCTGTGCAGGATTCCAAGTTGGAAACAACGCCTTGGAGGTGTTTCCTTGCTCCTACTGGTTCAATAACCTTGGTTTCATAACTGAGGGAAACTTATTGTTGTGGTCATCATACCTTCCTCTTGGGGTTCCCCAACGAGCTCGATATCAACCATGAGCTAGCAATAGCCACGATCTGTCATGGCGGTGTTGCTCACGGCGGCATGACCGCGACTACGATGCACGTGATGACATCACACAACACAAGGTCTACAAGATGCGGGCGAGGCGAGCTCGTTCGACTGACTCGAAAGATGACGAGGTAGAGCTCTGCAGCGCCCGATGCTTCAGCAGAGCCATCAGGCAGAAGCGAATGCCAAAGGGGTTGAAACTCCCATCGGAGAACCCGAAATTTGACGGCCTGCAGGACCCGAAAATATGGCTAGAGGATCACATCTCCTCCGTCAGATTACATGGCGGAAGCTCAAGCACAGCAATGCAATGCCTGCAGCTACAGCTGCAAGGTGTCGCCCGCGTGTGGCTCAAAAATCTCCCACGCGAATCAATTCGTAGCTGGGAGGAGCTGGTCTACAGCTTCGTGCGCAACTTCACGGGCACTTACAAAAGGCTCGTGTCAATCGAAGAACTAAGAGGCTGCCACCAAATGTCTGGCGAGTTAGTGTGCTCATACATCCAGAGTTGGTCCATCATCAAGAACTCCACGGAAGATATCTCGAAGGACCACGTAATCGACGCGTTCAATGGTGGTGTTCGCCTGAATCCCAAAACAATCGACCACCTGATGGAGATCGTGAATCGGTGGGCCGACGGAGAGGACTCAGTGAAACACCGTGCCTACTCCGATAATGACGATGACCTCGGGCGCAAACACGACCGCCGAGGGAAACGTCGAATGCGTGTCTACAAAGATCGCAAAGAAGTTGACATGGTTGCGGCGGGCTACGCCGACAAACGCGACGACAACCACAACAGCGGATACCGCAGTGGTGGATACCACGACAGCGGGAAAACTACGCAAGTGTGGCAGCGTCGCACTCACGACGAGGCACCTGGACTTTCCATCTAGGACAAATTGTCCGGACCATGCAACGTACACTTCTACATCAACAAGCATGACGGAAAGAAAAAGTCCAGCCACCTTCTCAAGGACTGCCGCGAGTTCCTCAAACTCCACGAAGGCCTGGCCAAGATGAATCGCGACGCGATCAACCAGGGATACAAAGCTTCCTCGGGCGCTGTGGCTGACGAAGCACCACCACCTGGAGCACCACCAGCCGCGGCTGTGCCAGTCCAGAACCCTGGAGGTGAGCCGTACCCGCGAGCACTGGGCAATATGGGTATGATCCAAAAGGGGCATCCCTCAAATTGAGTGCAGAAGGAAATCACTCACCAAGTCAATTTGGAGATAAACTCTCCACCTTCCACCACTGAGTACCTCAGTGGAAGCGAGTCCTACATCACCTTTGACAAGCGCGACCACCCGCACCATGTACCTCGCCCAGATCACTGTCCCCTCGTACTCGAGGCACAGATCGGGGGCTTCGATATGAGTTGCGTCTTCTTGGACGGCAGATGTGGCATCAACCTCATGTTCGCAAGTACCTTGCGTGCAATGAGGATCCCTCTGACATGTCTGGAAGTTTAAGACATGACGTTCCACGACATTGTCCCAGGGAAGGGAGTGTACCCCCTAGGAAAAATTATCCTTGACGTCATCTCCAGCACGCCGCATAATTTCTAGCGAGAACACATCGGCTTTGAAGTCGTGGACTGGCCCTCACAGTACCACTGCATCCTTGGACGTGTCGCGTTCGCGAGGTTCATGGCAGTGCCACACTACACCTACCTGCAGATGAAAATGCCAGGCCCAAACGGCGTCATCACAGTCAATGGAAGCTTCGAGAGGTATGATAGTTGTGATAGGGAATTCAACAGAATCTCCCAGTCCTTCGGCATGCAAGAGGAACTCGCAAGATTGAAGGAGTCGACAGACAACAGTCTACCTCCCGTGAGCAAGCCAAGCTCGCCCGATCTATCCTACGACTCGTCGATGCACACCAAGAAAGTCCAGGTCCACCCAACGAACCCGACCGAGACGGCCCTCATCGCCAAAAACTTGAGTTCCGCATAGGAACTCGCGCTCGTCGAGTTGCTCCGTGAGCACTAGGAAATCTTCGCCTGGTGTCCAACGGACATGCCATGAGTTCCTAGGGAATTCGCCGAGCACTCACTCAACATGAATCCAGACGCAAGGCCAGTCAAGCAGACAATACGGCGACTGTCTGAACTAAGAGAAAAAGCGGTTGGTATGGAGATAAACCGACTCCTCGAAGCAAATTTCATACGCGAGATCAAGGAAAGCACCTGGCTCGCAAATACAGTGCTTGTGCCTAAAAAGGACACAGATATCCTGCGGATGTGCGTGGACTTCACCTCCTTTAACAAGCACTGCCCGAAGGATAACTTCCCGTTGCCACGGATCGATCAAATAATCGACTCCACTGTGGGATGCGAGCGCCTCTGCTTTCTCGACGCCTACTTAGGCTACAATCAAATTTGAATGAAGGAGGAAGACCAAGAGAAAATGGCGTTCACAACACCCTTTGGCGTGTTCTGCTACAACATGATGCCCTTCTGGCTAAAATACGCAGGAGCCACCTACCAGCGGTGTATGCAGGCCGGCCTCAAGAACCAACTTGGTCGCAATATCCAAGTCTACATCGATGACATCGTCATCAAAACCAAAGAGGAAGCCACGATAATCGACGATCTCTGTGAAACTTTCGATAACATCGATCGCTACCGGATCAAGCTCAATCCTGACAAATGCGCCTTCGGCGTACCATCTGGGAAATTACATGGGTATCTCATCTCTGCAAGGGGGATCGAAGCAAACCCAAAGAAAATAAAAGCCATACTGGCCATGGAAAAGCCGAAGAACGTAAAAGGCGTCCAGCAATTGGCTGCGCGAATCGCGACGCTCAGTCGATTCATCAGTCGAATGGGCGAAAAGGCACTGCCCTTCTACCAACTTCTCCGCAAAGCTGACAAGTTCGAGTGGACAGACGAAGCGCAAGAAGCATTTGAAGACCTCAAGCGTATACTATCCACCTCGCCAGTATTGGTCACACCTTGCGAAAAGGAGCCGTTGTTGCTATACATCTCCGCTACCAACTTGGTGGTCAGCATCGTATTCGTGGTGGAACGAGCCAAAGAAAATAAGGTCCACAGGGTTCAGCGCCCAGTATACTACCTTTGTGAGGTGCTCACACCAACGAAGCAGTGGTACCCGCACTACCAGAAGCTGGCGTATGTCATCTTTATGACAGCCAGGCGACTACGCCACTACTTCCAGGAGCACCCAATCCTAGTGGTAAACGACGCTCCGCTCGGGCACATACTCAATAATCCCGATGCCACTGGACGAGCCGCACTCTGGGAATCGAACTGTCTCCACGAGACATCACATACGAGAAGTGCGACGCGATAAAATCGCAAGTTCTCTCGGACTTCCTCATGCACTGGATGGAGAACCAGCTCCCTGACAAGCCAGATATGTCCTACCTCTGGATAATGCACTTCGACGGATCCAAGCGAAAGGATGGAGCTAGCGCAGGTGTCATACTAACATCGCCCCAAGGAGACAAGATGAAGTATGTTTTGCGAATGCAATTCACAGCCTCCAACAATGAAGTCGAATACGAAGCCCCGATCCATGGAATGCGGATGGCAAAACCTTGCGACGCCAAAAGGCTCATCATCTATGGCGACTCCAAGCTGGTGGTCAACAAAACAATGCACGAGAGCGACGCCCTGAGCGACAACATGATCGCCTACCGCGACATCTACGACACACTTGAGGGAGACTTTGATGGCTGCGAACTGCGACACATTGACCATGAAAGCAATGAGGTAGCAGACATACTCGCTAACATCGGCTCCATTTATGCCCCAATACCACTTGGAGTATTTCTAGAGCACATCTGCGAACGCTCCATCAAGCCAAAGGCTCCAGAGAAGAAGGCAATCACATCAATGGACTCGGGGGCTATGCCACCCAATGAGCCAATGGCACTCGAGGACATGGAGCCCGATACAGGACTCGAAGGCCCAATTGAGGTTATGATGATCGAGCCATCTTGGACACAGCCTTATATCACATACCTGCTCAGCAAAAGGCTGCCAGATGACCCAACTGATGCACGACACATAGCGTGACGATCCAAGGCATTCGCCCTCATCAATGGCAAACTGTACAAGCGCAGCATCACAGGAGTTCTTCAGAGCTGCGTCCCCAATAGAGACGAAAGAGCCATCCTCCTCGACATACACGAAGGCACTTGCGGACACCATGATGGAAGTCACGCTCTCATCACCAAAGCTCTACGAGCTGGATTCTACTAGCCAACGGCCATGCGTGATGCCAAGGATATCGTCCAGCGCTGCAACGCTTGCGAGCGATTCACGGATAAACCGCATGCACCCGACGCGGAGCTCAGGCCAATACCAGTGGTTTGGCCCTTTGCACAATGGGGACTCTACATGGTCGGCAAGCTCCCGTGGTCCTCATGAGGAGTCTACGTCTACCTCCTAGTCGCGGTTGACAAATTCACCAAGTGGATCAAGGCCATGCCGGTGACGAATCAGTCAGGAGCTAGTGCTGTCAAGTTCTTCGAGTCCATCGTCTACCATTTTGGGGTGCCACATAGCATCATCACGGACAATGGGACAAACTTCACCTCCAAGGAGTTCCAGGAATTTTTTGAAAACCTGGGAATAAACTAGCTACGCCTCGGTGGCTCACCCTCGGACCAACAGTCAAGTCGAAAAGGCCAACGGCCTCGTCTGCGGCGGAATGAAGAAACGACTCCTTCGGCCACTCGAACAAGCCACTGGGTGCTAGCTAGACGAGCTGCAATCCGTACTTTGGAGCCTACGCACAACTCCAAACAGCGCCACAGGCTACACTCCGTTCTTCATGGTGCACGGTGCTGAAGGGGTGCTACCTGCAGAAGTGCGCTACAAAGCCTTGTGGGTGGTTGCATACAGTGAGAAGGAGTCAACTCTCGCACTCGAAGACTTTGTCGACCTCCTTGACGAGGCACACGAGATCGCAGCGGAGAGACCCACGATCTACCAGCAAAGCCTCCGCAACTACCACAGCAGAAGGCTATGCCCCAGATCCTTCATCAAAGGAGACCTAGTCCTGCGACTGAAGCAACAAGGGCATCTCAAGTGAGTCCCCTTGGGAAGGACCTTATGTGATTACCGAAGTAATCCTAGGTGGCGCCTATCGCCTTAAAGATTTCAAGAGTGGAGTCGCATACTCCAACCCCTGGAACGTCGCGCAGCTGCGCCGTTCTACCCTTAGATGTTTTTTACTTTACAAATAAGGCTATTCAGCTAGGCTACTTAGCCGCACATTGTACCTCGTGATATTCTACGAATAAATAAAGCTAAGTGCCCGAAACCATGTGTTTTATGCTTTTCTTGCAATTATTTTACTCGGGGGCTACGGCACCCTTTGCATCTTGTTCCACGAACAATACATCATCCTGAGTAGCTGACGCGCTACCAATCGAACCCTTGATAACACCAACCCAGCTGCAATGCACCTGACAGGTTAGCAAGGTGCTGAGATGGATACGAGTCAGGCTAACGAAAAGGACATGTACCTTATAATACACTCGAAAAATATACAAGATAACAAGCTCTTTACTTATTAAGGGGTATCAAATACACCCACCATAATGATATAAATTTTACAACGCTTATACACCTATGTGCAGGACACAAATTACGCTACTGCTGCAAAATAAGAACATTCGTCTGCTCTTCAAAGAAGTCGACGATGTCCTCCGCTGGCTGGTCAACCGCCTGATAGTGCGGCACCATATTCCAAGTCATCCCTTCAGGCGGCGGTGGTGGTCCAACGGTAACAGACACGATGTCCACATCTGGCCGATGCAGTCGTACCAACGACAATGACGCCTTAGCACCTGCGACCAGTTGCTGTCGCACGCACTCGCGAACCGCACTGATATCCTGAAACCTTGTCAAGAGAGCCAGTAGGCTTGAGGGCACCATGTCAAGAGGAAACATCACTTGGAAGATATGCCTAAGGCACGACTGCGCTTTCTTCAAGCATTGCAGCACTCGTGAAGAACGATCCTGCAGCATCGCCAACGCGACGGCACGGTCGTGGTCCATCCAGAAGTACCCACTACCCTGCAATTGGTCCTGGGTTAAGTCATTCATTCGAAAGGCAACCCGGTCCTTTTCATCCTATGGATGACGAGCGCTAACAACTACAAAAGCAAGACCAAAGTATGAAGACAAGGCATCGCCGCAAATGGCTAAGGAAAATCTAAGAAGATGGAGATCTAACATTTAAATTGCTCATTCAGTTGCGCCACTTCATCCAAGAGATACTTCTCGCGGGCGGTCTTAGCCTTCGACTTCCACACATCTGCCTTACCGTGGATCATAGGCAACTCACGCTCCAACTGCTTAATATAGTCGCGTAGTCGCGAGAGCAACGACATCTCCTCCACCTTTGAATGCGGCTGCACCGTGGTTTCATCGGTGGAGGGAGAGTCATGAGGATCCCTTGAAGGACCACTCGAAGGACCCTATTACAACCAAGCAAGAGGAAAATGAGACCAGTCATACATTGATAAAAAGGACGATTACATTCAAATTCGATAAAAGTATCAAGGGGCACCCCCCACAAAAGGCGGACTAGCAAAAGGAAGCTACAACTATTACAAAAGGGCAGCTATGGAGCAACTTGCTTCTTCGACTTGGACTTCGACTTTGGGGGCTTCCTCGAATCCGTGGTGGTCTCCGACGCCACAAAATTTCCGGTGGTAGCCCCAGATGCCGTAGCCTTCGCTACTTTCACCTGCCGCAACTCCTCAGAGTATTTGGCGACTGTCTCAATAAGGCGAGGCCCATAATTACTGCATTTAGTGGGGAAAGGATGGAAGACTACCTGCTGACCATCCACGCGGACAGGCATCACCTCAGAGATCGCGCTCGGGTCCAACTCCACACCATGCGCCTGCGCCATCGCGAGTGCCATGGTGGCACCGACAGACCGCTGAGCATTCCTGAAATCCATCGGGATGCCTTCTGCGAAGGACGCCATCAGGACATCAAGAGTCTCGATTAAACCAGCCTTAGGAGCCATATCCTCACGAAGGTGGCTCAGCATGTTCTTGGCCTTCCTGAGCATATCTTGGAGGGACATAGTGCAGTCCTCGACTGCAGCCACGACGCCAGCCAAGGCATCTACACGACGCAGGGCCTGGGCATCAAAGCTTACGTCGGTGGCATGTACATACACAGAGTATCAGCACAGCGACATGAAATCAAATAGGGAAAAATACAAGTGCAGATGAACAATACCTGAGAGAGCCTTCGCAATCGATAAAAGTTGTTCTTCGAACAACTTCTCCCTTTTGGCAGTAGAGGCACGCAGGTCTTCCTCATGCTTCCGTGACTCTTCTAGAGCTGCGACTTCCTCATCGCGCTTCTTCTCTGCTGCGGCAAGTCCCTTCTCGTGGGAACTGACGTGACGGAGAAGATCATTATGCTCACCTACGAAGAACATAGCACGACAACAATTTTGTTCACTAATTTCTACATAAGTGAAGAGAAGAGAGAAGTACAAACCTTCGACTACATGGTGGTGAGTGTCTAGCAGGGCGTGTTGTCGACCCAAGGCAAGGATTTGCTCCGCAAGGCGAGTGGAATCCTTCATGATGGGCTACACCAAAATAAAAGGGGATTTAGCATCGACTACTGCCAGCGACAAAAATGCACTTACGTGTTCCTCCAGGGACTCCGAAGATTCCTGTCGAGTGGGCGTCCGCGCAACCATCTGGTGCCCCCCGTTATGAGGGGAACTCAAAGAGTTGGTGCCGGAGTGGGTCGCCACTAGAGGAGAAGGCAACCGTATGTCCACCTCCTTGTTCTTGGAGTCTGCGACTCTAGATTCTTTCAAAAATTGGCAATCGTTTGGAGGACACCGACGCAGTTTGACTACAAACAGGACCAGCACCACTATTAGAAGAAAAACTCCAAAGGACAACAATACGCACTCGCAAATATCGACAACTTACCCGTCAAATTTATCAAGATCAAAGGAATCATCCGACGACTCCTTCGGCAACCTCAGTTTCTTCCGCGCGGGAGGAGCCATGGCACGTATAGGCATGACAGTGATTGGTTCATCTGCAGCAGCAAGAGGATCCTCCGGCGTCGTGAGTGAGGAGGCATCCGAATCTTCGCTACGAGAGCGCTTGTGAGTTCCGTGGCCACTAGACTCGGGGGCTTCCTCCTCTTCCTCAATCGGGACAGTCGAATCTGACTTGTCCTCTTCCTCCGCTTCACACGGGATAACCTCTTCAGGCTGAGGAGGCAAGCTGGCAGCCACTTTCTAGTCCTACAATCAGAAGAAACATCAGTATATATCAAGCACTTAAAAAGCAATCGAAAATCTAGACTACTTCACATGAAAACTGTACCTGAGGTGGACGGTTGTTGGCATCAAAAGGAGGCACGACTAATTCGCCTGGGAGATCCTCCTTGGCAGTGTACTTGGTCACCAGCCGCAACCTCCTATCTACCTCACACGCAGAAATGCCCTCCGCAGATATGCGAGTGACATCGCCAGCACCAATCCAGCGATACATCGGATGGGCTCTGCAGAGGCTGAACGCGGTGGCGCAACCATGTGCAAATGAGTGCAGCGACACCTTCCTCTTTGCCTATACGACTTTCGAGGTCGCAGACACGCTGATATAGCATCTCCGTCTCCTCAGACTCGTCGGGCATCACGATGTTCTTCCAGGAGCGCCTCCTCTTGCAAGCCGCCACAGAATCGAAGGGCGCGAGTCCGTAGTGCTCTCTGTCGGACTTTTGGTCGCGGATGTAGAACCACTTATCTCTCCACCCTTGGACATACACAATGAGTTTGATATCGCAGTAAGTGGCAGAGGAGTCGACGTGGATCCCGCAGCCTCCTATGTCGTAGACTACCGAACCAGACGCCGAATGACGTTTGACCTTAAAAAGCTTCTTGAAGAGACCAAAGTTTGGCTCGATTCTGAGCCAGCACTCGCAAAGGGTGATGAAACAAGTGATGTGGAGAATCGAATCTGGGGACAGCTAGTACAGCTGGATCCCATAGAAATAGAGAAGACCCCTAACGAAAGGATGTAGGGGAAGAGAGAGACCGCGAATGATGAACGCAAGGAACATCACCCGGAAACCCGCGGGGGGGGGGGGGGGGCTGGGAATTACCTCCTCGCCAGGCACGCGAGAGTCATCTTCTGCGGGAGGAAGTGCTCCATCTTGGTGTAGATTGAACAGCTCCGAAGACTTGATGATGGATGGGTGCCAGGACCCATTGGTGATGCGAGTCCCCGCGCCCTTCTTCTTCCCAGCGCCGGCGGCACTGATGCCCATGGTGGCGCACCTCCTTTCTTCTTGGTAGTAATAATGGTGGCCGTAGATCCAACGACGGAGCCTTCTTTCTTCTTGCCCATCTTGCGATGGCGATGTGAGCGCATGAAGTAACTGGGGCAGATGCGAAGCTGGTCCAGTGCCACGGAGAGGATGTGCACAAAGGAGTAGCAAGAACAACAATGGCGGAGGAAGCGCGATCAAGAAGAGAGATGTGGGGAATTACTGCATGGTGTGTCCCTACTTAACCTCCTAGCAGATGACATCCAACGACCAATAGAAAACCTACCAGACGCGTGGAGAACATTGGCACTGACGTGTGGCAAGGGTAAAACACGAACCGTCCCCCACTACTCCCATTACGCGCGGAAATCAAGGAGTCGCAGTTAAAACAGAAGATTACGCATGCCCAGTCAAATCGAGGTCAGAAAGTGGGACCCACTACTCATCACGTCCCGTAAAAGCCGCTCACACGGGCAACTGAGGTCATCTCGTTGTCAGCACTAACATCATCAATTCCAGTAGAAGAACACTTTGACTACTTTAGTCCTTACTCAAGTCTTCGACTCAACCAAGCACTCGGGGGCTACTCCTAACAGGAGCGCTGGCCGCACACCCGAAAGAATTTTATGCAGGTATCCAAGCTTCATGAAAACCCTTCACTCGAATCAATGATTCGATTGTGAACTCTAGGTTACTCCCATAGGGAGCGCTGGAAGCACATTCGACTGAAACAAGCAAATAAAGACGACATCAGTCGCAAAGTACTTATAGTCCCCACTCGAGTCTACGACTCGAATAGGCACTCGGGGGCTACTCCCATAGGGAGCGCTGGCCGTGCACCCTATGATTATTTTTTCTTATACGTCACACTGTGTGTTGATAACATCCACACTCGCATGCTATGGCGACTCCACCTCATATCTTTCCCTACAAAGAGACTACATCTCCTGGGCCACCCGAATCATCTCCGCGATGAAAAAAAATTGGATGTCGCGCTTACAGCGTGAAGATAAGACATGAATAAGGCCTGACAACGCATCTACTGCGCACTACCAGAAAATTATCCGTGGCTATAGGTACGATGAATATGCCTTGACAGACGAGTTGAGTGCTCACGCTCACACACTGGGATTCGACTCATGTAAGACCTCCGTGGCCTGAGTCGAATTACGCCAGCACTTTTCCAAATTCGAGTCCGGGGACTCGAGTTTGAGTAGATTACATTGTTTTTCCCTAAGGCAGTTAACTGAACTCGATACATCGGATGAATCAGGCACGTATATCAACAATCCCTATGACATCAATCAAAGCACTCGAAAATATGCTCAGCTATGCGGTTGATAGACTTCATAAAGTCTCCACTCGAATCTGCGATTCCACTGGACACTCGGGGGCTACTAACGTGGGCATACCCTACAGGTACTTGAGTTTGGTATATACGGTCCAGATATGACAAGAGCCCACGGTGTTACCAAGGCCCAATACAAGATTCGGGTGACTCATGGAGACTCCGATTGCTTGTAGCACAAGATGAAGCTTAAGATAGAAAGTTTAAAGGGACAAACCCTAATCTATAACTGACTCGACTTGCTACCCGAGAGCTAGCCTATATATATAAAGGCTAGGAGGGGGCGGCAAGGAGGACAATCACAACCCTAGTTTCCACAACTATCGCTAGATTGCATCTGCGCACCCCTATAACCTTCGACTCCCTCGATAATTCCAAGAGCAGACAAGCAGGAGTAGGGACCTCTACGAGGCCTGAACCTGGGTAAACCTTGCGTCCCTGTGTGCTTGTTTGCTAGCCGATTGATGCCTCCAGCGCTCCCTCCTTCTCCAAAACCAATGTCCATAACAATGGGCATTGACAAGTTAATCCCTCGTCAAGTACCAACTATTACATATGGATTGCATCAGTACATACTATGGAAACATGTCTTGTTTCTTAGTTAAGCATGAGGCCGGCTCCAATCGACGGCATTCACGAAGGTTGGTATGAACCAAAGCGGATGCTTCACCGTTCCTGTCCAGAAGCGAGGGTTACTAATTCCCTCAAGGACATTGATTTTAGAAGTAACACCGTAGTCTTTACCACTAAGACTGAAGCGACATAATTCAGGCTACACCTCTTTGGAAAGCCATGCTACAGTTGGTAAGATGTAGACACTGTTGCTTCGCGTCAGATAATCTGAGGTAAGATCTGCACCGCTTACGTGCATGATAATCAGATAGTTCACTCCAAGGAAACGAGAATTTGATCCAAGGTCAGCAATCCTTTCCCATGGATTAGCCTGACCAATGTTCATTGAGAACACCAAGCAGCCAAACCCGGAAGTATAAGTGGAGATAGTGTGACCCCAGTGTGCAACACGAGGATGAGCAGCACTAGTATGATGGCGGCAATAACAAGTAAGACAACTGGGATCATAAGAAGCGCCAAGCGTATATATATGAAGAAGTCTAGGACCATCTGCAGATCTTGCTAACCACCAAAAACCAAAAAAGTAGTCGTGCTCGTCTCTAGTAGCATTAAGAAATGAATCCACCAACTCGTCTGCGGCAGCTGGTCTCGCCAAGACCAGCGCAAGACCTTGAAAAGGTAGCAGAATGTGTTAACTTATGATTCCAGCAGCATGATATAGTGAATCCTACTAAAAAATTTCCTTCCAATTGAACTGCATGCAAAGTAGCTCGAACATAGGAAAAACAACTACGGCCTAGAATCATACAAAGGAAACAAAGCATTATATAATAGGGAAATTTCCTAGAGAACGGACTCATCCTTTTTTGAACAAGACGGGCAATTTTTAGCTCATTTTTTCTAAAAAAGGCAAAGATAATTGACCGGTTCATTTGCAGGGGAACTTGCCGAAAACCCGTGCAAATGCAGAAAACATAGCATAGGAAAGACACATGATTTTACATTTGCATGTCCATTTATACTCCTACAGGATTGCGGTTGTGTTGGATTACATTGCGCGGAAAAACCATTGAACGGATTCTTTTCAGGAGCTTCAAGTATATCTTAAATTCCTATCGAATGAATTAAAAGACATCCGGAAAAATCTACTGTGCATAATTCAATCCGATGAATCAAATGACTGCTATAAGAAAAAAACCTACAGAAAAACTATGATTCGTATAGTTCATAGAGTCTAAAATAACTACTCGTATTTTCATTTAAACGAACACTCCCTATGTCAATTCAATACAATAGCTTGGGCACATGAGTAATTAAGCCAGTACACTACATATGAAGAAATAATTACCAGGATGCAGAGGATCCCAAACACGAACGTTGCCATATAGAGTTGTGGCGAACACCAGTCCGTCGTGGGTAATTCCATCATTGTAACTATAAGGGCTCAGGGTGTGGTTAAGTGGAAGTGGAAGAACTGTCCATCCATCATCACCGCCCTGAAGGATGGCAATTCTGACATTGAAGACTGCAACAAGCGAGAAATATTTATATCTCCCAGCAACTATGGGAACTTGGCAAATAGCAATCTTCTGCATTATAGCTGGAAGATCATTATCCAAAAAGAACGTGGTTGGCTGGTCGGTTGCTTGGAACGACAATGCTGGGAGAGGAATCTTGCGACGAGTGTCCATGTTGCAAAGCTCCAACTTGCCTCTGAAGCTAGTCGTGGCAATCCAATCTCCATTAGCGCCTACCCACATCCCAGAAGTATAACCTGGTACACTAGCATTGGAGGAGAACCTGTCCAGTGGCGACAGCTTGCACGGGCGGCTATCAATTTTGAAGTAATGCAAGAAATCTAGCGGTCCCTTCGTCAGGGGGAATGAAGAACACATGGGAGGCCAAATGGCATTGAAGCATCCAGAGTTGCACTAGCTTCCGTAGATTCAAGAAAAAGTTTGGACGAACCGATTAGGCTGGCGGTGGTGATGACGTCGCATCAGGTTATGAGTTCTTCAACGGGGCCTTCGGTAAACACGTTGTGAAAAAGCTTAGAATCATGCTCACTGGTCTTACTCGCTGACGCCATCACAAAGCAGCATTTGTATTTTATTGATTGGGGTTTCAGAAGAGAGGGGGAATCGAGGGTGGCAACTGCCCGGGCGAGATGAGGAAGAGAATCCAAAAGCGGCATATGGCGACAGCGGCGTGCGTGGTGCGGAAGGGGAAGACGCCAGGAAGAGAAGGGTAAGACGCCCTAGAGGGGGCAGGGGAATAGGCAAGGGGGGAAAACTGGATTAATCAACACAAGCATGCGCTCCTCAGCTGCATTTCGAGGAGATAGTGACCCACCGACTCCCTACTCCCTAGTACCAGTAGATGTCTAGATGGTCGGAGTAGTTAATTTGGAGGAGACTGTGACCGGCCTGACTCTACTAGACGCCTAGGGTACGGGTTGTACTGGAGTACTAATTCAGAAATCCGAGCTCTGTAGTATTTTACTTGCATGGACAAGCTCTGTTTTTATTTTTTAACGGAACGAGATCTATATTAGGGCATCCACTATGTTGTCCATATGCAAAAAAGTAGTCCTTATGGATGACCGCATACATAGTAGAGCTTCACCTAAGCTTGTGGCTTGTCCATAAGCAATATAAAATTATTTACTCTCTCCTCTCTCTCTTGCATCTGTATACTTTTTGCAGACATATGGGTCCTAGCTTATAGATAAGTTGACTTTATCAGCCACAGCGTTGATGTTGCCAAATCTGACACACAACAGTATTTAGCATGGGAGGCAAATTTGGCATTAGCTCCACAATGTTGGTCTTGCCAAATATCTGCATAGTGGGCCCTTACACAGAATAAAACAACATAGTAAATGGTGTTCTCTCTCCCCATCACACGAGAGAGAAGCAGTGCTCTTCCACATGATCAGATAGAGTAGTAGTATTTTATTTAGACGGTGGAATTTGGCATCGGCGCATGGAGTTGCTCCGATTCCCTAGTTTCTTAGATTTGGAACTAACCCTGCAACGTATGGGACTAGTTCTAAAAGCCAAATATCTATTTTGGAACTAGATTTGGCTATACATTGTGGGTGCCTAGGGCATCCACTATGTTGTCCATAAGGCTACCCACAAGCCAAAAAGTAGTACATAAGCCTATCCATATACATAGTAGAGGTTCACTTTAGTAGAATTTCCTTAAGGGTGACCTACAAGCTTATGGATTGTCCATAAGCAATAAAAAATTATTTTACTTTCTCCTCTCTCTCTTGATTGTGTGTATTTTTAACAAACATGTTGGTCCCAGCTTAAGGTGAACTCAAACCTTATACATTGTAGCTATTTCTATAAGCTGAATGGGTCCCAACTTATGGCAAAAGTTCACCTTATACATAGGTGATGTTATAGATACTTCCACAAGCTGTGTGGGACCCACCTTATGGCAAAAGTTCACCTTAGGGCATCCACTATGTTGTCCATAAGGGTGTCCACAAGCAAAAAGTAGTCCTTATGGATGACCACACACACATATATATATATACATAGTAGAGCTTCATCTTAAGGAAATTTTCTTAAGGGTGACCCATAAGCTTGTGGCTTGTCCAAGGGCACCCATAATGTTGCCATTGCCAAATCTAACGTAAAGGTAAATTTGGCTTTGGTATAAAATATAGCAAGAGCTCCACAATGTACTAGTTCCAAATATTTATAACGTGGGTCCCACCATCTAGATAAAACAACACATGAAGCAAATATGGAACTACCCTCACAGTGTAGGGAACTAGTTCCGAAAGCCAAAAAGCAAATTTGGCATCGGAGCAACTATACTTGCTCCGGTTCCCAGTTTTCTCTCATTTGGAACCACCTCCATAGTGTAGGGGACTAGTTCCAAAAGCCAAAAAGCAAATATGGAACCACTTTTGGCTACACATTGTGGGTGTAAGAAATATAAAATTATTTACTCTCTCCTCTCTCCTCTCTCATCTCTCTCTCTTGCATGTGTGTACTTTTTGTAGACATATGGGTCCTAGCTTATAGATAAGTTGACTTTATACATTATAGCTACTTCCACAAGCTGTGTGGGATCCACCTTATGGCAAAAGTTCACCTTATACATAGGTGAGGTGATGCCCTAAGCTTATGGGTCACCCTTAAGATTTTTGGCTTGTGGACAAGCTCCACTATGCATATGCATAGCTCTTAAGGTGTACGTTTTGGCTTATGGTGTGTTTTTTTCATACATAGTGGTAATGAAGTTGTAGGTACATTTTATAGAAAGGACCAGAAGAAAACAAGGAGACACAACCAGGTCCCACAAAATTACAACAAGCACCATGCAAGGATTCATCGAAATGCGGTCCAGTCCCTGTAAGAACGAGCTACATATTCTCTTTGTCAATTCTATGCCCATGGAAAGCTAGTTTGGCAAGGAGCTATACTTTTAGTCCAGCTTCATACATCCAGGGTGCAAATTATTCTCACATCTTGTAAATGGGAAAAACTAGCCCCACACCTTGCACCACGGGCACATTTTAGTCTATTTCAAATGGATTGAATGGAATTTGAATGAACTGAGCGAATTTGACCGCGTTGAGTTATCCTTATCGGGCAGTTTTGCGGGTTAGTCCATACTAGTAAGTTGCACATGCCTTGCATGTCAAACTCAGATAATAGAAGTATGGCATATCATCACTATAAAATTATAATACTCCCTCCGGCCCATATTATTGTTCTCAACGTTATCAAGATTCGGATGTACCTAGTTAATAATTTTGACTAGATTCATCCGAATCTAGACAAAGTTGAGAACATTAATATGGACCGGAGGGAGTAGGTAAAGCTCGAAAAAATAATTATACTTCTGAGCCAGATCCATAAAGTATTGGGTGTATATATGGTTCTCGTGCTTTATATAATGTAGATTTCAACCTTTATTATCTAATTTCGTAACATGTATTTGAGGTTTGTGCATAAATTTCATTGTGCTAAACACTATCAATAGAATCTTCTAGATCCCATAATGGAAAAGAAGATACAATCGCTAGCAGTATTGGGATTTGAGAATCTTGATTCAACGACCAGTGTTCAAAGTTCTTCATACACCATATAGTTGTAAGATGTAAGATAAGATAAGAAAAGCTAGGCGAGGGTAATTTATGGGCCCACACAAGGTATCATTTTTTACAGAAAAGCCCATGTGCTGAAGCTAAAATCTTGGGAGTTTTACGTGATATGCGAACATCATATGTCCATGTGCTCATCCAACATACTTCGCAATGCTCAAATTGTGAAGTGTATAAGAAAAGAATCAAATTTGGTTAGATTTCAGCTAACTTGAAACTAACGATGAAATATTGAGTGAAATGCACACATGTGTAATTTTAGTTAACTTGAGCATTTGCAATGGACAGTGTACAGCGAAGCTAAAATGACATCAATCTATGCAAACAATTCTACATGAACTTTCAAAAGAAATAGAAGTCGTGGAAGGACACCACTTGTAGGCCGATACTATTTTACTGTCTCAATCATAAAAAGGCACATTCAGGACAACTAAACATGTACAAATTTGGTCAAATATGCTCAAATTTGTTTAAAATGGACTGATTTGCACCAGGGATGCATGCTTTGGGATTGATTTTGTCCACTCTGCAAGATATGAGACTCATTTGTACCCCGGGTGCGAGAAGTGGGACTAAAAAACTATATTTACCACGATCTTTAGCAAGAAACAAGTTATACAGATCCTCTAACTTATACTATAGAAGAAAAGCTAGAGAAGTAGTAGGACCCTAACTTTTCTTCTTGCAAACAATACAATATTAAGGCCTAAATGTCGTAAAATTAATTTGTACTACCTCCATCCTAGAGCTTATTAATTAAGGCTTATATTTTTGTACATGTGTCTTGCCATGTGTACATGTGTGGCCATGTGTAAATGTATTTGTACGTGTCTGTGTACACGTGTGTGGTGTGCGGCCATGCACATGTATACGTGTAGCTGTTTGTGCGTGTGTGTGATGTGTGAGTGGCCAAGTATCCGCAGGCGTGTACATATACATTTCCATATACATGACATGTTTTAGTATGAGTATATGTATGAGAGCGAGCCGTGGTACAGACATATAATCCTTCTGACCCATATTTGTTGGTTTAGATTCATCTAGATATGGATGTATCTAGTCAAGTTTTAGTGCTAGATACATCCGTATATATCTAGAGTATGTGCTATTGTGTTGTATGTATGACATACTCGCCCCACCCGTTAGCACACAAAAAAAATTACGATTGCTATATCTTATCTTATCTTATCTTATCTTATCTTATGTTATCTTATCTTATCTTATCTTACCATCTTATCTTACCACTATATAGTGTGCGAATAACTTTGAATATTGACCGTTGGATCAAGACTCGCGAATCCCAACATTTCTAGCCATTGGATCCTATTTTCTATTCTAGCATCTAGAAGATTCTATTGATAGTCTTCAGCATAATGAATGCTATACACAAACCTCAAAACACCCTTCTCCATCATACTAGAATCTTCTCCCTCGTAGCTAATAATCGTTGACTTCTGCATGATCTTATCTTATCTTACCACTATATAGTGTACGAATAACTTTCAATATTGACCGTTGGATCAAGATTTGTGAATCTAACATTTCTAGACGTTGGATCTTCTTTTCCATTCTAACATCTAGAAGATTCTATTGATATATAGCCTTCGTCATAATGAATGCTATGCACAAACCTCAAAACACACTTCTCCGTCATACTAGAATCTTATCCCTTGTTTCTCTAGACCATGTTATCAAAAACTGAATGTGTTTGGTAGCTAATAATCTTTGACTTCTACGTGACATACAAAGTACAAGGACCAAATATACACATATACTTCTTATCTTAAAACACTTCTCTATCATTCTAGAATCTTTCAGACATTTCTATAGACCATGTTACCAAAATTGGAAGTATTAGGTATAGCTAACAAACATTGACTTCTACGTTGACTTTAACATGATACAAAGTACAAGAACCAAATATACACCCATACTATATAGATGTCCATCAAATTAAAAACTTTTTGAGATTAACCTATTATATAATCATATCTTACCACTATATATATAGTGTACAAATAACTTTGAACTTTGACCGTTGGATCAAGACTGGCAAATCCCAACACTGCTAAATAGAATTAAGTTGGATCTTCAATCCATTCTACCATCTGGAAGATTCTCAATTGATGTTCTTTAGTGCACTGAATGTTACGCACAAACTTCAAAACACACTTCTCGGTAATTCTAGAATCATCTTCGTCATTTCTATAGAGCATGCCGAGTGCTAGGTAACTAATAGTAGGTTGATTTCTACATGATACAAAGTACAAAGAACCAAATACACACTTGGTACTTTATGGACGTAGCTCTTAATTATAATAGGTAAAGCAAAAAATATATAAATTTGATTAACATATATATATATATATATATATAACCAGTAAATTACACGTGCCCTGCACGTGAGACTCAGATAATAGACGTCTGACACATATCATCACTATATAAAATTATAATACAAGTAAAGTAGAAAAAATATAAATTTGACCAACATCTATAAAAAGAATGGGTGTATATTTGGTTCTTGTACTTTGTACAATATATATATCATGTAGAAGTCAGCGATTATTAGCTATCTAAAACTTCAAATTTTTGGTAACATGGTCCAGAGAAATGAGGGAGAAGTTCTAGAATGTTAGAGAAGTGTGTTTTGAGTTTTGTGCATAGCATTCATTGTGATGAACACTATCAATAGAATCTTCTAGATGCTAGAATGGAAAAGAAGATCCAACAGCTAGAAATATTGGGATTCGCGAGTCTTGATCTAATGGTCAATATTCAAAGTTATTCGTACATTATATAGTGGTAAGATAAGATAAGAAGTATGAGTGCATATTTGGTTCTTGTACTTTGTATCATCAAGTAGAAGTCTAAGATTATTAGCTATCTAACACTTTAAATTTTTGGTAACATGGTCAAGGGAAACGAGGGAGAAGATTATAGTATGATGGAGAAGTGTGTTTTGAGGTTTGTGCATAGCATTTATTATGCTGAAGACTATCAATATAATCTTTTAGATGTTAGGGACTTGTTTGATTCGTAGGATAGGAAAAGCATAGGAATAGGAAAAACATAGGATTACAATGTCATGCCCACTTTAATCCAATATGAACCCATATATATAGGTAAATATATATATATATATATATATGCAAGAAAGTTTGTTTGATTCCATCGAAGGAAAAATGATTCTAAGAAAGAGGTTTGGGCGTGGATCGATGTTAGATTTCCTATGCAATCTAATGCAAAGGATTCCCTAGGAAAATTTCCTATAGGAATCAACAATCATACAAATCAAACAACCATTATAGAAAAAATTCTTATGGGATTTAATCCTATAAATTTCCCATGTAAATCCTTTGAATCAAACATGATGTCCTAGAATGGAAAAGAAGATCCAATGGCTGGAAATGTTGGGATTCGCGAGTCTTGATCCAACGGTCAACATTCAAAGTTATTCGTACACTATATAAAAAAGTGGTAAGATAATGGAAAGATGAGAGAGTGGTAAGATATACTACTCTTGTTGCTCCATGTCACACCTCGAGAAGAAGAAGAAGCACACACACACACGGAGAGACTCACAAAGATTGCTCTTGAAGGTATACTATGAAACTATTTTGAAGGTGTACACTGTAGGTCAATATCTTGAAAATCGCCGAGATTTCTGAATGACTCAATATCTTGATATATATGAATTTGCATGCTGGCAACTCTTAGACAGATTAATAAACAAAGTATATAAAGGAAAATGAATAAATGAAAAGGGTCCGCATGACATCCTCTCGTTTGTAGTACCAGCCATAAAAAATGTAAACATGAGATTAGAAATATTCGAAATAGCTGTAGTCACATTAGATATGGCCTGAACACTCAAGGGTTTCTCGAGCGGAACGACTGATTAGGTCATGGGCATATCTACATCATAGTTCATGATAATGTTCCCATATTTGGTAGATGGGTGTGTCTTGCCATGGTATACAATAATGCTAGGGTGGTAGTTTCGAACTAGTATTAGGAAAAAGATGTTCAAATTTCCGAGTTGTATCTTTAGGGTCCGTGTTGTAAAAGTATAGGTCCCAGATTATTTTGGTTTTCTCTTTGGACCACTATGTAATTTTTATGCCCACCATTGGATTTTAACGCGCACGTTCTTGGTACTTTAGGGCAGATTCCTCGTTAGAAAAAAAAGAAAAAGTTCCCAGTGACCAGAATTATTTTGCGCATGAATATTTTGGATCTGAATGCCCAGACCCAATTTTTAGAAAAAAAGACTATTGTGCAAAACTTGAGTAGTCCGTACTTCTACTGAACCAGGGGCACCAGGAAATTAACCCCAAAGCTGCCAAAGAAAAAACAGAAGAAAAAACAAAGAGCAAGAAGAGATTATTAACGGGAGGCAGCACGAGAGCAGCGAAGGTGTTGAAGGCGGTGTGATGTCAGAGTAAAGCTAGTTTGACGGGTTTCTGACACGAGGTACAGGTACCTACTACTAGTAGCACAGTACTACTAGTAGTACTGCTATGTTTTCTCTCTCCTTCACTGTCTCTCACCATCCATCCTCTCTCCCCCTCCTGTGCAGCGCCCCGCGTACACCGGCCGGCTGATCTCTCCCTCGTCCCACTGCATCGCACTGCACACGTGTGCCTTGGTACGGCCGCGCTGTGTGTGTGGCCTGTTTTTTCCTTTTTCTTGACAAGAGTCTCTAGCGTGTTGGTCAGCTGCCTTGGTGTATACTAGTAAACTATACGTGCTTCGCACGACTATTTTATTGCGTGCACTCCAATAACTTACCTTATTAAAGCATAATAATATCCTGCATAATTTAAAACTTTGGTGCAATACTTGGTCGACTTAGAACTAAACATCTCTCGAGTATTTTAGAAGTACTCCCAAACATGTTTCTAGCTTACCAAGATATCATGTATTTTTTAATGGATGCCGTACTATGGATGGTTTTGCATGACTATCGACACGCACAATTTTGGTTTTGCATTGTTCACATTTGACGTCTAGGCAGACAATGTACATATACCTCTCCATGAACAACGATTGGAGTCTACACTCAATGTTACGTGTAAGTTTTATTGTTTTTCCCTACTTTCTAAATGTTACATTAAACTATCATCATTTCCAATGATGCATGAAATGACCAAAAAAGAGTTGTGACCTTTTTTAGTATCTAAAAATATTTTGATTGTTAATAATTATTTTTTACCATTTTACAGAGCATTCCATAAAACGAAACAATGTTTTCACCATGAGGGGAAATGTTTCCATTACATGACAAAATAATGTCTTCATCACCAAGAATATATAGCACAAGAAATGAATTCCAACACATAACCATATGCAATGACCTGATGTGTATAAACCTTAGTGACCGTCTAATTTGTAATTAGAAGTGTCAAGGAGGGAGCATGCTAGATTCATTTGTGGTGGCTATGTGCAAGTTTTTAATTCAATAAATGTACTACATTCTTGTGGACACTCACAAAGACAATTGACCTGTTGTCTTAGGAGACCTGTGATGAAACGATTAGTTCGGAAACAAGTGACTTGGAATTTATCTAGATTCATATATATCACTAAAATACGTCTATATACTCGTGAATATGATCTATATACTCGATCCATATACTCGTGAATATAGACAAATCTAAGTTTCGTATTGTGGGAGTATGGAAATATTATAAATTTGTAATGTTGTCATGATAAATAATGATATTCACTACACTCCGTAAACAAAACCACTTCTTTTCTTCCGTCACAGTTTTACATTTTTGTACTGAATATTTTTACTATAAAATAATGCACGAAATTAGTTACACGTTAGTGATTAAGTACTTCCACTAATTTGTATTTACATCCAAAGGTAATACTACACACCCAATTAACATCATAAGTAATTTCTCTTTCTCTCTTTCTAGAGTAGTTTTCTAGGTTGTCAGTTTGAAGAATCATTTGTGAGATAGGGAGAATTGAACACTTTAAATTATACAGCGAGTGATTAGATGGATGGACGATTAGTGCATAGAGGCAGTCGAACTGGTAAAATACTCATATTTAATGGTAGTAGTCTTTTTGTTTGCTTCCAGACAATGAATGAGGCCACAATACGGATATGATTTAAGTGGTTGTATGCCACATGGGGCCCTCAACTCTGACTACACAATGACAAAATGGGTACCTTTTAGCTGCCACTGCGGAGTAATCTCGAAGAGTCCAGCAACTTCATCAGCGCGAGTAGTGCGCGGGAAAGCAAGGTGACGAATTCAAGCCCTCATAGCCGTAAGATCTATTGAGTTCTAGCTTGATGCATATCACATAACAACTCCAATGTTTAAATCAATGGTTTGGATTACACCAAATGTGCATCGGCGGGAAAAGACCCTGAAGCTGAGTGGCAAATCCAAATTTAAAAACTCGTGTACTATATAGTGGTATATATAGATATAGATAGATATATTAAAATATATATAGATATAGATAGGAAGAGGACATAGAAGATTTCACAATGTCATGCTCCATGTGTTGGTGTTGAACAGTAGCCAGAGCGAATTCCACCATGCTTAGAACCATCATGTCACATCCACCCCAAAAAAAGTCCATAGCACCACATGCTATATTCTCAATATGTGTGTATATAGTTATTATTAATAGACTTAATGTATGCCTTTTTTCTCTATGAAGACTGCTGGTTAATAAAACCCACATGTGATCTATCCATATAAATTACATAGTGATAGTAACCATGGAGAATCATCATACATCTTCCCTTCTTTTTTTTGCAAAAATGATCCTGGCATTAAAAGAAACATCGAACATTACAAAGCACCTCAACAAAAACTAAAATTACATCGAAATCCTTGAGATGCCCTTCGTCTTCAACCTTAGTTGCCCACGCCACGAGGAGCAATGGTACCTGCCAGATTGATATGTTTTTTTGCAAAGCTGTCGAGGATATTCCTAATGACCCACAAGTATAGGGGGTGTATCGCAGTAGTTTCGATAAGTAAGAGTGTCGAACCCAACGAGGAGAAGAAGGTGCTGGCTAGTGGTATGGATCAGGAATTCTCTACAAATACTTAGCAAACAGATTTTTAGGGGTTTTTGATAAAGCAAGTAAACAAAGTACGAGTAAATAAAAGACAGTAGGAATAAATGCAGCAAGTGGACCAATCCTTTATGCAGCAAAGGACAAGCCGGTTGTATTACTTAAGATGACCAAACGTTCTCGAGGACACATATGAAGACTGTCATGTGCTTTCGCTTCATATAGTTGCTTAATCTTCTTTAGCTTGCTAAGTGTTGTGTGGGTGAACCTGTGCTAATGTACCGACCTTCCTAGGACTAATACATACTTGTGATTGTACCCCTTGCAAACATTCGTAAGTATAAGAAAGTAATTAAGGTAGAAACCTAACCACAACTTTAAACTCTAGACCCTTACGTCCCTTGTGCAATGGTTTCCTAAAAGAGGTTCAGGTTTCTGTCACTCCGGCAACCCCTACAATTAGTAGCCAAATACACAATGCATTCCCCTAGGCCCATATAGGTGAAGTGTCATGTAGTCAACGTTCACATGACCACACTAGAAGAAGTACACCACAACTTAAATAACAATCTATTGTATCTTTCTCAACACAACTCCACTACTAACAACATGACTTCTCCCATGTCCTCAAGAACAAAACGAACTACTCACAAGACATCATATGGATCATGATGAGAGATGGAATAATGATGTATAACAATCTGAACATAAACAATAATTCAACAGTTCACTCAATAACATCAACTACAAAGAGTAATCAACACCGGGAAAGTTTCCCCTATGAACTATGCAAGATTCAACTCAATTGTTACAGCAATATGGAGATGGTGATGAGGGTGTTGATGGCGATGATGGTGGTGATGATGATGATGATGATCCCGATGAAGTCCAGCTTGATGGTGGTGTTGATGGCGACGATCTCCCCTCTCCGAGAAGGAATTCCCCCGGCAGAAATCTATCTGCCGGAGAGATCTTTCTCTCTCGGTGTTTTCCGCCCCATAGAGGCGGCGGAATCTTTCTGTGGTCACTCCCCGAGTCTTAGGGTTTCGGGAGGATGATATACGCTGGAGGGGAGAGCTAGAGGTGGGCCAGGGCAGCCACACCACTTGCTGGTGCGGCCTAGGGCTACCCGCGCCAGGGGGTGGTGTGGCCCCCTGTGTCCCATCTCCACTCCCTCTTCTGGCATCCTTCGTCTTCTGGAAAAATAGGATTTTACGTATATTTTCTCGGATTTTCTGATCTTCGCGAAATTTGCCTCCAAACAACACTTTTTCCATTAGAATCCTGACTGGAGCGGTCCATGCTCCAAAAGTCATCAACCATGCAAAAACCGATGAAATAACATAAGTATCACCTCTCAATACGAAATATATCAATGAATAATAGTGAATTAAGACATAGAATAGTGATGCAAAATGGACGTATCAACTCCCCCCAAGCTTAGACTTCGCTTGTCCCCAAGCGAAACTGAGCTCAATAAACATGGCCTCAGGTTTATGGAGTGAAGATTTGATAAAAGAATACGGACAAGAAGCATCACATTCATCAAATACACAGATCATAATAGAAGACAACTCACTATTATATAACTCAACTTGCAATAGGTAAAGGAAACAATAAAGATACATGAAGTAAATCATAATTGGTAATGGCAAACTTAGCTCTCGGTCTGGAGTTCACAAATAACTGGTTTTCAATGATAGCTTTCAAAGTAGTAAACATCAAGATAAGAGAAAAGTGCAAAACAAGGCACATAAAAAACATGATTGAATAAATCATCATATGAATGAATGAAACACAACAACTCAAAATACTTGCTGAGATAGAAGGGAGTAGGTTTACTGACTCAACTACAAAGTAAAAGAAAGGCCCTTCAAAGAGGGAAGCAGGGATTGCAAGTCTCATAAAGAGTTTCCAAAAATTATGATACTTACTAGCTTTCAGCTCTCATTGCCCCTATCATAGGCATCTTTAGGTGATTAAGGTTAAAGTGATCAAATATGAGGATATGCATTGACAAGTTGTAAGTTGAGAATCTCATGTCCCTTGAATACAAGGGCCGCTCCTCATGCTACTCAAGTTTAGTCACCGGTAAGTTCTTATCACCGTAAGCATATGTGTATCATAGAGAACCGCCAACGAGGTACCCCTTGCCCGATGATACGGAAGAATCCCCATATCAAAATGACAAGGGAAGCAGACAACAAGTATCTCAGCAATCTTCTTATTTACCATGGGAATATGGTGCTTTTTTTCTCTCTTTCCTCTTTTCATAATATCTCTTTTTTTCTTTTCTCCTTTTCTCAATCTCTATCTCTTTTTTATAAGAAGAATGCTTCATAGATACTCGTTATGGTTACGCTGCAGGTTTCCACCATGTCAGCATGGATTATACCAGCGGCCTAGGCGTTTCTCTAACACATATGGATAACTCCATGGACTTACAAGCTCCCCTTTCATTTCACACCGACGACATCCATAGACAAAAGAACATGATATCAACTTGGTACAAAGTACCAGTGCAATGTTGAAAGCGTTCCGCATGACAGCATGGTTCTGCTAATTCACAACTTACAAAGCGCAAGCATATACGCAACATAAGTGAGCACAATGGTTCAAGTTTATTAAGTGCAAGAAAGTAAAGTGTGCCATCAAGTTCGTGAGAGCTTTAATCACTAATTTTCACATAACAAGTTTAATTTGGGAGGTAGAAAAAACAAGAATTTACTTGGAATAGCAATAATGCTACTAGTTAGGTATGGTGGACACAAATGGCAAAGGTTTTGGTTTAAAGGAGTGGATGCACGAGAAGAATTCCCTCTCAGTACAGGTTTTTGGCTAGCAAGGCTGGGTAGCAAGTATAAGAGTTGAAGGAAAAACCAAACATACAAGTGATAAAAACAAACATGCAATCTTCCTTGGAAGCACAAAAGATCTTAGCTAGAGAATACTAGACTTATGAGCAAATCAAGAAAGGAAGATGATGAAATTATTTTTCTTTAGAGTAATTTTATCTTTTCTTTCAACTCTCAAAAATAGTGTGCTACTGACCGAGCCAGGTTTGCCAAAACCAACTAAATTAACTCAATGATCCCAAAGTTATACCAATACTAACAACAAGATCAATCATATAACCACGAATTGAAAACTAATATAAGCTATGCAAAAGAGTGAATGATAGAACTTCTCATTAATATTCCATAACGGCAACTCACACCAAGGGATACATATCTAACGAGAGAGGGGACACTTCCATAATGCAAACCATACTACATAATAACTCCTCTATTCATGATATGACTCTACTAATAAGGTAAAAAGATAGAAGACAGTGATGTGATATCGTGGCACTCCCCCAAGCTTGGAACAAACCAAGGGGATGCCAAACCTGATGATGAATTACTCCTTTGGTGGTGGTGGTATTCTCTTGATGAGCTCTCTGATAAGTTTCCCCAAGTCCTCAATCTCGAAGGTGAGATTACGAATCAACTGTGAGTTTTTCTCAATGCGGCTCATGATCATGTCGGGTTGAGAATTCCAGCTCTTGCTATTCTTTCCCCACTCTTCCTCCTTGAAGTCTTCTTTTCCTGCATGGCTAGAACGAGGCAAATCCCAATTGGAGGGTAATTTCCCCTTGGGCATATTCTGGTATTGATGCTCATGGATAAGGGTATGGAAAGGATTCTTGGTGTGTGGAGGAAGTGACCGTGGAGCCAAACTGTGACGGGGAGCTTTCCCCCAGTCTGCATCCGTGCCGTCCTTCTAACCCTGGCAGGTTTTGTCACCACTCCAATGCTTGCAATGCTAGGGCCGGTGTGCGGATGTTGGCCTTGCTCTTCTTCACCTTCACTCTTGATCTCCTTCTCCTTCCCGGGGTCTTGGAGGTCTTCCTCCATGGGCTCCTTTCCTTTATCCTTGGCGGACACCATTGTGCTTCTAAGCTTTCAAAGAGTATGTCCTAACAGAAACAGATCGAAACAAAAACACGGAGAAAACACGATATACGAACCTCGGGGGATTATATATTACGAAGTTTCATATCAAAAGGAAGGTACTGGGAGAAAACGAGTCGGAGGCGGAGTCCGGGGTGGACTCACCACCTGGTGGCGCGGCCTGGGGAGGGCCCGCGCCACAGGTTAGTGTGAGCCACCCTGGCTCCGTTTCCGTCCCTTTTTCGCTTCGTAACTTTCCTTATTGACTGAAAACTGCAAAAATATAGTTGGATAGTATTTTCGCGGAACTTTTCTTACCGAAGTGTTACCTATTTGAAAACGGACTCAACAGGTCTCTGAATTTGGTATCTAGTAGATTCTTCCCGAGTCATCACTTGAATATCATCGATATCTTCATCTTCATACACTTATTACTTGAGTCATCAAACCTTTCTTTTGCCCATTACACCATTATCTCCACTACCTGGAAATTTCTTTCACACCAAACTTCACACAGTTCTTATTAGCAACATTAGTGTAAATGAAGTGTTAAAACCTTTTGAGTCCAAATTCAACTGAAAACCATCAAAACATAAGCTACTGTAGCAACTCCTTTCGAATACCCAAAAATAATTCAAAAAGTTAATCGAATAAAGAAGCAAATGCAAGAGTGGCAAAATCTGTCAAAACAGACCAGCAGGTAAAGATAATTTTTTTCGAAAATCTTCTGTTGCTCAAATCAAAAAGTGCAAACTAACGAAAGTTAAACAACAACCTGGGGCAGAAGCACAAAAAATTACAGCTCGACCCGACATACAGAGATCTCTCACGAAATTTTACGGTGAAGCACAAAAATCTGTTTCAGGAGAGCAGCTTCCCCAAATCTTACTTCTCTCTCATTAGAGGTTGATCTTGACACAAAAACCAAACAAAACGGATAAGGAGCGGTTATTACCGAAGTAATAACTTCCAAGACTCAAATAAACAAAAACAAACTGAAAGCAAAAACAAATTGGGTTGTCTCCCAAAAAGCTCTTTCTTTATAGCCATTAAGATGGGCATGATAATTTTGACAATGCTCACATAAGAATATGAATTGAAGTGAAAGAGAGCATTAAGAAGCAAAAACACACACATGTTTAAGTCTAACCACTTCCTATGCAAGGGAATTTTGTAAACAAACAGGTTGTTGAAACCAGAGGCTACTTGCATAAGAAGGCAAAAGAAGTGCAACATAAAAACTTTCAGCATAAAACAAGGAAACTTGGTATTATTGAGATGCATAAGAACACTTTTCCCTCTCTCATAGTAACTTTCAGTATCATGCATAAAATTAACAATATAGCTATCACAAGGACCATCATAGCAATGATCACTTATTCTAACAGAAAACGCATGAATACTAGCTCTCATAACACTACTATGTGAAGCAATATTAGAGGTATCCTGACAAAGGATAGTGTGTCCCTCTTCTTCATATTTAGTAACAAAGTCTTTCACATTTGTTATTATAGGTTTATCAACCATTTGTTTATTAGGTTCAACAGCTTTATTTGTACTTCCATTAACCATACTAGCTATCATAGAATGTTCCTTTATCTTAACTAGGAAAGGCATTTTCTCAATATAAGGTTTAGGTAAGACATGATTAGCTGTATAAACTTCAGATTTCTTGCAGGAACACTCTTAGCAACATCTTTATAAGGTTCATGATACTTATTCCACTTATTTTTAGGCACTTCAATATAGGAAGCAAAAGCCTTAAAATAAGAAGCAATAGCTTGAGAGTCTAGACCATAAGCATTTTTAATATTTTGAAAGTCATCAGTTCCCATAAAAGATTCAATGCATTCATAATCATAATTTATACCTGACTTCCTAACTTTGTCATTCTCCCAAGCTTCAGCATTGTCTTGAATACGGTCCAGAAGATCCCATTTAGCTTCTTCTTCCATACGAGTGAATGATCCAGCACAAGAAGCATCCAATAAATCATTGTCATGTAGAGGGAGCCTTGCATAAAATTTATTGATAATAATATTGTTGGGGAGCTCATGAATGGGATATTTGAGCATTAGTAACTTCAATCTCCCCCAAGCTTGAGTTGTACTCTCTCCATCAAGAGACCAAAAGTTGTATATTTGATTTCGATATTTATGAATCTCACTAGGAGGATAAAACTTTGAATAAAAGAGAGGCACTATTTCCTCCCATTCCAGAACTTGACCATTCTTCAGCAGCTTATACCATTCCTTAGCTCTTCCTTTAAGTGATAATAAGAATAACTTCTTCTTAACTTGATCTGTAGTAATACCTACACACTTGAACAACCCGCATAATTCGTGTATAGAGAGTAAATGATCACCGGGATGGACAGTTCCATCCCCAACATAGTAGTTATCCCTAACACGATCAATAATTCTTGTAGGTATTTTAAAAGCATGATTCTCAGCAGGTGGTGGCTTATCTACTACCTTAGAAGTGGTAGTAGCATTACCAAATAAGAAACTCAGCGAATTATCCATAACGAAAATAAAGCAACGAACAGAAGTAAACAATACTCACAGTAGAAGTTTCCTTTACAGTTCCACTCTCCAATGGCGCTTCACTCCCCGGCAACGGTGCCAGAAAATAGTCTTGATGACCCACAAGTATAGTGGGTGTATCGCAGTATTTTCGATAAGTAAGAGTGTCAAACCCAACGAGGAGCAGAAGGTGCTGGTTAGTGGTATGGATCAGGAATTCTCTGCAAATACTTAGCAAACGGATTTTTAGGTGTTTTTGATAAAGCAAGTAAACAAAGTACGAGTAAATAAAAGACAGTAGGAATAAATGCACCAAGTGGCCCAATCCTTTACGCAGCAAAGGACAAGCCGGTTGTATTACTTAAGATGACCAAATGTTCTCGAGGACACATGGGAAGACTGTCAAGTGCTTTCGCTTCATATAGTTGATTAATTTTCTTTAGCTTGCTAAATGCTGGGTGGGTGAACATGTGCTAATGTACCGACCTTCCTAGGACTAATACATACTTGTGATTATACCCCTTGCAAACATCCGTAAGTACAAGAAAGTAATTAAGGTAGAAACCTAACCATAGCTTTAAACTCTAAGACCCTTACGTCCCTTGTGCAATGGTTTCCTAACGGGGGTTCAGGTTTCTGTCACTCCGGCAACCCCTACGATTAGTAGCCAAATACACAATGCATTCCCCTAGGCCCATATAGGTGAAGTTTCATGTAGTCGATGTTCACATGACACCACTAGAAGAAGTACACCACAACTTAAATAACAATCTATTGAATCTTTCTCAACACAACTCCACTACTAACAACATGACTTCTCCCATGTCCTCAAGAACAAAACGAACTACTCACAAGACATCATATGGATCATGATCAGAGATGGAATAATGATGTATAACAATCTGAACATAAACAATAATTCAATGGTTCACTCAATAGCATCAACTACAAAGAGTAATCAACACCGGGAAAGTTTCCCCTATGAACTATGCAAGATTCAACTCAATTATTACAGCAATATGGAGATGGTGATGAGGGTGCTGATGGTGATGATGGTGGTGATGATGATGATGATCCCGATGAAGTCCAGCTTGATGGTGGTGTTGATGGCGACGATCTCCCCTCTCCGGGAAGGAATTCCCTCGGTAGAAATCTGTCTGCCGGAGAGATCTTTCTCTCTCGGTGTTTTCCGCCCCGTAGAGGCGGCGAAATCTTTCTATGGTCGCTCCCCGAGTCTTAGGGTTTCGGGAGGATGATATACGCCAGAGGGGAGAGCCAGAGGTAGGCTAGGGCGGCCACACCACCTGCTGGCGCAGCCTAGGGCTGCCTGCGCCGGGGGTGGTGTGGGCCCCCTGTGGCCCATCTCCACTCCCTCTTCTGGCATCCTTCGTCTTCTGGAAAAATAGGATTTTCCGTATATTTTCCCGGATTTTCTGATCTTCGCGAATTTTGCCTCCAAACAACACCTTTTCCATCCGAATCCTGACTGCAGCGGTCCATGCTCCAAAAGTCATCAACCATGCAAAAACAGATGAAATAACATAAGTATCACCTCTCAATACGAAATATATCAATGAATAATAGTGAATTAAAACATAGAATAGTGATGCAAAATGGACGTATCAATCCCTACAACGGAGGATGGTGGCTGTGCGGGCGTTGTTCACACCCGACGTGCCCTGGAATACACACTGCCCAAGGAGGCCGATGAAGAGGTCTAGCATTTCCACACATAGGCTTCTAGATGATCTTACCACTATATAGTGCACAAACAACTTTGAATATTGACCGTTGGATCAAGACTAGCAAATCCCAACATTTCCAGACATTGGATCTTCTTTTCCATTCTAGCATCTAGAAGATTCTATTGATAGTCTTCATCACAATGAATGCTATGCACAAAACTCAAAACACACTTCTCCATCATTCTAAAATCTTATCCCTCGTTTCTCTAGACCATGTTACCAAAATTTTAAATTTTTAGATAACTAATAATCGTTGACTTCTACATGATATGCAAAATACAAGAACGAAAAATACACCTGAGAAGATTATTCTACTCCCTTCGGTCCAAATTATTGTTCTCAGATTTTTCTAGATTCGGTTATATCTAGTCATGTTTTAGTGCAAGATACATCTGAATCTAGACAAATCTGAGAACAATAATTTGGATCGAAGGGAGTAGAATGATGGAGTAGTGTTTTTTGAGGTTTGTGCATTGCGTTCATTATGCTAAAGACGTACTATCCATAATATATTCTAGTAGAGATGCTAGCTAGTAGAATGGGATTCAGGAGTCTTGATCCAATGATCAATATATTCGAAGTTATTCTACACTATATAGTGGTAAGATAAGATAAGATAAACAATAGTATTTTCTAGAGATGATGCTACAATGGAATAGTAGATCCAATGGCTGGCAATGTTGGGATTCGCGAGTTTTGATCCAACCGATCAATATTAAAAGTTATTCGCAAAAAATATAGTGGTAAGATACGATAAGAAAGACTATCATTGTACCTACTAGATGCCAGAATGGAAAAGAAGATCCAACCGGTTGGCAATGTTGGGATTCACGAGTCTTGATCCAACGGTCAAAATTCTAAGTTATTTGTACACTATAGTGGGTAAAATAATGTACTATCCATAGTGTATCTTCTATTTAGATGCTAGCTAGAATGGACTAGTAAAAGGCACGTGACACACACGTATATATTGTCTGAAATGTGATTTAGCAAACATTAAGTTGTTATTAACCAATAGTCTTGTTACAGAAAAAAGGGCATACATTAAGTCTAATAGTAAAAGGCATGAGCCACACACGTATATACTGTATGAAATATGATTTAGCAAACATTAAGCTGTTATTATTAACTAATTATAACACCCCAAAAACTTTAATCAAGGTTATCAAGATCTAACCACCCAATTTAGGGTTAACAAAAACTTTTATTAAGAAAATGAAATGTGAATGCATGTGTGTTTGCATTAGTATAGAATTGAGTGTATCTGCCATGCTTGATTGCTACAAATGTTGTGAAATGATTTAAAGGTGAATGCCACATCATCTAGACCCTTTACAAAAAAAATCCAAAGAAAAAGAAATCAAGTAAGAATAAATAAAGCAAATGGTCATTTTGATCATTTTAAACCACTAGGCCACTTTAGGTGTTCCTAGAAGAAGATTTTCCAACAGAAACAATTCTATTTCTTTTCACCCCTTGCTAGACCAAGTAAAAGTTTATCAAGGCATACTTTAAAAACTTACAAAAAAATCTACCAAATCATTCTAAAGGACAATTGAAAATTGAATCAAGTGTATATGTTAAGATCACACTTTTTCAAAAACCTACCAAATCAATTCCCCTTGACCTCTCCAAGCAAACCTAGTCTCTCAAGCTTAATCTAAGATCACTCAAAAAATTTGAATCAAAAATTCAAAAGTAAACTTCATGCGGCCATTTCATCAAACACTTGGTATGCATAGAAAAACCTGTAGCCTAGCTTCACTGTTTTGTACAGTGATCATCGACCAAATTGTCCCCTAGTTACTCCCATGTCTCCCCCACCCCTGCCTCCGTTCTCCACACCACTTGACTCCCCACTCCTCACTAACCTTCCCCACCTCTTCCTGGAGCAAGGCGAGCACCACCGCGCCGGAATTTCACCGGAGCCCGTCGCTGCTGGAGGAGAAGGGCACCGTCGATTCCGACCACCCCAAGCCCTGCCATGACCGCGCCTCGCCTCGCCATTGTCTACCACGTTGTTTGCCCTCGTCGCCGGCCCTAGCTGGAGCCCAGGTGAGCCACGCGAGACGCCCACCGCCGTGCTAGCTCACATTCCTCGCCGGAGTTGTTCGTCATTGATGATGACGCTCGGCCGTTGGATCAGAATTAGATCGCACGACTCAGATTCACCCATACCGTTTCGCTGAGTTAGTCTCGCTAACAAGTAGACCCCACCTGTCAGCATCCCTCTGTGCCACGTAGTGTAACTGGGCCAGCCCGTTTAAGTTCCCGCGCTGGCCTGGAAATTCAAATAGATGTTTTTCCATTTTAGTTAAAACCCTATTTTGTGCCTAGATTCAAAAATCAATTCAAAGAGTTTCACTGAACCAAATGACACGATTCAATTATTTTCAAAAGATAATTAAAATATCTGTCCAAGCCTATTGGATTTAAATCAACTGGAGTTAGAGATAATCTATAGTAAAAATAACAACACAAAGACTTTTGCAACTTCAAACATTTTTTAAAAATCAACCATAATAGCTTTTGAGTTGATTCCAACTCTCAAAAATCACATTTGACAATATCTATCTGAATATGTAAAAATATTTAGGTTTGCATGTAGTGACTTTGGGTTAGTACCAAAATAATGCTACTGGGGCATTTCTAGTCACTTTAAATGTATTAAAAGATAATCTTAAACTTTATAAAATGTGACCAACACTTTAAATCACATTCCCATGTATTATAATATGTGGTGATGACATGTGTCCACATGATCCCATATTCTATTTGGAGAATATTAAACCTTAATTAATTTTAATGAGTAGAAATTACTTTTCTGAAATAAAATAAATGAAACTAGTTCATTATTGCATGTGATGATTGTGATGATGCTAGATCATCAAGTGTGAGCCTTAGTGTGCTAAATAGAAGTAATTAAGTATTGTTTGGTGATTGTGTACCCCGTATTCTTTTATAAACGATAGTACCGACCAAGTCTACGAGGAGGAGTTCTACCTCGAAGAAGACAAAGAAAACTTCAATCATTGCACCAATCAAGGGAAGCCATCATTAAAAATGCAAGCTAATACTTGCAAGCTTGAGAACATAAGAAAAATGCATTAGGCATGATTTGGTTATACCATTTTCATTATACCAATCCCAAATTTTACTTGCAAGCTTTATTATTTTTACTTTACCAAAGTTCTTTACTTTTAGTATAGGTAGCATAAAGAGTATAAAACTTGGCATATCTAGTTGCACTTAGATGTCATTATATGGCATGAGATTGAAGATTAGCACCCCTCATTAGTGAACACTCCTAACCTTAGTGGCTAGTGCTAAACATAAAACTTGATCACTTTAGATGGGAATACTTGGTGAAAATGATTATGAAAACCTTGGAATGTTGCTTAATTCTATTGAGATGTTTTGACATGTGTTGAGAAACACCAAAGGATTTGATGATGCAAACGTTGAGGCATGAGCCTTAGCCCTTTATAAAAACTGATGGTTGGGTTCGGATGCAATACCATTCCAAATTTTATCGTACAACCACAATACCTGAATTGGGTAGGGCTTAGCCGGAAGTTTATATGCATTAGTATGGGTTCCCTCGTGCGAGAGGTTTGAGCTGAGGCTACTTCTTGATGTATGTCCACCTATGTAGTGCCTAGGATGGCAGATGGCCATGGATGGGAGGCCAAGCTCATAGGGGAGGTGCCTATACTAGAGTGTGTAATTGAAAGGTTATGATTGATTATCCGCATACTAAGTATGATGATTTAGGGTTATCCCTGACAGATGTATCGAATTTTGTGGTGAAAGTGTACCACCTCTACAGAGTGTCAAACTATTCGAATAGCCGCGTCCGCGGTCATGGATAGTTGGAGTGGCCATACTGTTCCGTCGTCAGATGTTTTCAAAATGACTTGTGAAATGAATTGTGACTTTGACTTGACCACAATAGGGTTGCGAATATGAAAACTAGTTTCCCACTTAAGTGATTTAGAACATTACATTAGTTTTCTTTACTTCTAAACTCAGTTTAGATAAATCTGGCTTTTTGCAAATAAACCTAGAGCTTAAGATTCCTACTAGAACTACCTTACTTGTTAGTGATAGTTTGCGAGTAGTTAAAGAGTACTCATGGTTTGTCCCTGGCTATTCCTATGGCCAGACTATGAGGAGGACTATTAGGAAGATGGACAGCAGGATGGCTACGACAACTAGGATCATCTCCCATCATCAGCATTGCCTGTGACACTGAATATGGAGCCCACTACTATGCCTTATAATTCCGCTGCTTGTTTCTATTAAGACTGAATCGTGAGATCCTTTATTTGTGTAAGACCTTATTATGGTTTGTAATGGATGATGTACCGTGATATCCAATCTGTTATGTCTCGTAGAAATGGTAATCCTGGGATTGTGATGTATGGCATAACAGGCATCTGGGATTAAAAATCCGGGTGTTGACAAGTTGGTATCAGAGCCATCCTGACCATAGTAGACCCTAGTTAGAATGGATGTCCGAACAAAAACTTAGTTTCAAAACCAAAGAAGTGAGTATTTATGAAAAACTATTCCCACTCTTATCCTTGATTCTTTAAAAAAATCATGTTCCTCAAAATTCTTACATTCCTACATAAAATTTGACACACTTGATCACCTCACTAACTTACTCATCCTACATTCTTATAGATGGAAGTTTAGTATTGCAAGTTCTACCAGTTGGGAAACGGAGGCCAACTGATCTTTGAGAGGGATCTCGATGCACTGTCAGAGTATCTTGAGCGCCCACATCCGGAATTCTTCGGGGCTCAACTCAACAATCACCCAGGAGGAGATCTACAGTGGCTGATAGTTGCAGATCTCCAAGGCAAGATGGAAGCACCCCTTTCTGAGAAGATTCAATTCACCGTGCGGGAGAACAACTGGCTAGATGGATTAGCTAGGGCAATGCATGAAGCTCTTGCTCGTCTGTGTCGGCAAAACATCAACTTGATCCAGGGAACTCGCTTTGTGCACTTTGCAAGGTGTGATTCTATGGGAATGCCATTGGAGATGCCAAGTCACTCGGAGATGAAGCGCCAGGTGGAAAACCTTGACTTCCTGCTGTATGATAGGTAGAAGGAATTAGACAATGCTCGAGCCTACGCCAACCACAACCTTGCCATTGCTGCCCAGAAGGACCAGAATCTCGCCATGCTCGTCAAGGATCGCAAATCACTTCATCGTCAATGCGAGAAGAAGGATCACACCATCGCTCGTCTTCGCAAGAAGGTGGCCGACCTCGAGAAGACCATCTGTGAGAAGGAAATCCAACTGGAAGTGAAGGAAGAGGAAGAAGGTGAAGACATCCAGGGAGATCTTCACTCGTACCTCAGTGATGACAACGACTATCTAGAGGATGATGCCATGGATTTCTACACCGATGATGATGATTCAGACTTCATTGATGATGACTAGATGCACTTGATCACTACTGTAGGAATGAGTTGTATCGGTCCTACTATATTGTAGTTTCACAGAATGGTTCTTAAAACCATCTGTTTTCCTTTTGTGTTGTGGTCTGTGTTTGTATGGTGTCCTTTGAATGAATGAATGAATGAGAGGAAGTTAGTTTGCCAAACCTGAGTCAAACTCAAAGTTTAAAGATTTTGAAAACAAAACCATGAACCATAGAAATTTCCCTATTATCTCTTTATCTATCTCAATCTTCAGATGACTCCTGGAAATCTCGGAGGAAGCAGCTCATCGTAGGACCCAATGTTGCAGATTCTGCATATGCTAGTTTCCAACCGTGAAGCTAGTAGAGCCGAGCACCAAGCCAATCTAGCCACCCTGCAACAAATAACTCAGATGGCCCACAATAATCAAGGCCATGGAAACCAGGATCACCATGGATCCAAGCTTAAGAACTTTCAAAATACCAATCCCCCTATCTTTAGTAAGTCTGAAGACCCTTGAGATGCTGATGACTGGCTGCAAACTATGGAGAACAATCTGAAGTCACAGGAGTTGACGCCAACGAGGAGGTACTGTTTGCCACCCATTATCTGGAAGGAGATGCAAGAGCTTGGTGAAATAGCTCCTGTACTATGAACCAGGGTTGGATCATGACTTGGGAAGCTTTCAAGATCAAATTCAGCCACACCCATGTGCCGCAAGTTTTAGTCACCCGGATGAGAGATGAGTTCAGTGAACTAAAGCAAGGCAGGATGACGGTAGTTGAGTACTGTGACAAATTTCTGTCCTTAGCTAGATATGCCCCTGATGAGATCAACACTGAAGCCAAGAAGAAGGAAAGGTTCCTGAATGGATTACATGATGAGATGGAGACTGTCTTAGTCAACATCCATTTTGAAGATCTCAAAGAGCTTGTAGATTCTGCCATCCAGATGGAATGGAAGATCAACCAAGCCAATGACAACCACAAGCGTCGCATGATGCACCAGAGTGGATCCAACCATACTCAGAAGTATCGCCCCAACCCGTCTGCAGGATATGTCCCAAGAAACAATAGAACCCCATTGTCCCGTCCAAGCTACCCCAATCGTAGCGAAGGAATCCTGAAGTCTGGAGGAAACCCCAACAACAACCCCGGAAATTCCAACAAATTCAACCGTGCACCGCCCAAGTCCAACAACAACAACAACAATACTGCCCCAAGGAATGGAAGCAATGATGTGCCTGTTGCAGCCAAAGACAAGTCTCAGATCACTTGCTTTGAATGTGGAGTCAAGGGTCACTACTCCAACGAGTGTCCCAAGAAGCTTGTAGTGGCCACTAATGTGAATGCCCTAGCTCAACAACAGCGCCGTGTTCAGCCTGGAAGAATATTTTCCCTAGGGAATTCACTCAACCGCAACGGTCGTGTGTTCCACATGAATGCTGAAGAAGCCTAGGAAGCGCTAGATGTCGTGCTGGGTATGTTTTCTATTAACTCAGTTTTAGCAAGAGTGTTGTTTGATTCTGGAGCATCGCACTCGTTTGTTACAGAAGAATTTGCATGCACTAGTAAGATTCAACCAACAAAATTGAAGCATGTTATGATAGTTCAAATTCCTAGTTCAACCACCGAAGCTAGAAAAAATTGCAAGGCTGTACCTATCAGAATCCATGGGATAGATTTTTATGCCAATATAATAGTACTTGGAACCAAAGGTTTGGAAGTAGTACTAGGAATGGATTGGATGTCGAAACATAAAGGATTGATCGACTATGCCAAGAAAGCCATAACCATGACCAGTAGCTCTAGAGTATTCGTAGAGCATGTATCTCAAACCTTGCCCCATCAATTCAAGTGCAACAAGAGTCTAGCCCAACTAACCCTAGACCAAGTCAGAGTAGTCCGTGAATACCCCCACGTATTCCCATATGAATTGCCCAGTATGCCCCCAGATCGGGATATCGAGTTCATTATTGAACTAATTCCTAGAACTGGACCCATAGCTTAGAGACCCTATAGCATGAACCCCACTGAACTAGTGGAGCTGAAGAAACAACTTGATGCTATGCTGGCGAAAGGTTTGATTCAACCAAGCGCATCACCATGGAGATCGCCTATTTTGTTTGTGGATAAGAAAGATGGAGGTAACCGTTTGTGCATGGATTACCAGAAGCTGAATGATGTCACCATCAAAAACAAGTACCCACTACCAAAGATAGAGGATCGGTTTGATCAGTTGACTGGTGCCAGAGTGTTCTCTGAGATTGATCTTAGAACTGGTTATCATCAACTCAAGATTCGTGCAACGGATATTCCAAAGACTGCCTTTACCACCAGATATTGATTGTATGAGTATACGGTCATGTATTTTGGATTAACCAATGCCCCCGCTTATTTCATGAATCTCATGAATAAGATCTTTGTGAAATTATTGGATAAGTTTGTTGTTGTTTTTATCAATGATATTCTAATCTATTCAAAGTCAGAAGAAGACCATGGGGTACACCCGAGAACCATCTTTGAAACCCTTAGAGAACATCAGTTGTATGCCAAGTTTAGCAAATGTGAGTTTTGGTTGAAGGAAGTAGGATTCCTCGGACATATTGTGTCGGCAGGAGGAGTCGCTGTCGATCCCGCCAAGATCAGAGATGTTGAAGTATGGAAAGCCCCAACCACCCAAACTCAAGTCCGTGCATTTCTCGGATTCGTGGGATATTACTGCAAGTTTGTTGAAGGATTTTTGAGCATCGCAAGACCAATGACCCAATTGTTGAAGAAAGATAAGAAGTTCGAATGGACAGACAAATGTGAAGTGAGTTTCAAGAGCTCAAGAAGAGATTGATTTCAGCCCCAATCTTGATTATGCCAGATATCAAGAAACCTTTTGATGTGTATTGTGATGCATCAAAAATTGGTCTCAGATGTGTGGTTATGCAAGAAGGCAAAGTCATAGCATATCTGTCCCGACAACCGAAGCAACATGAGCAAAACTACCCTACCCATGATCTCAAACTAGCAGCCGTAGTTTTAGCTTTGAAGACATGACGTCATTACCTTATGGGTAACCGCTGTCAGATTTATTCGGATCATAAGAGTCTGAACTATATTTTCACCCAGAAGGAGCTGAATATGAGGCAAAGGAGATGGATAGAGTTAATCAAGGATTATGACCTTGACATTCACTATCACCCCGGCAAAGCTAATGTGGTAGCGGATGCTCTTAGCAGATTACCGTGTAGATTAAACACCATGATCAAAGAAGATCATCCAAGTTTACATGAAGAGTTGGAACAATTTAGAATAGAGCTAGTTAGCAAAGGATTTTTAGCTAGCATTTAACTTCAACCCACGTTGATCAGTCAAATCAAGGAAGCCCAGAAAGGAAATGCAAGTATTGACGGAATCAAGCATCGTATTAGTACAGGAAAGGTACCCGGATTCACCGAAGATGTAGAAGGAGTTTTGTGGTACAAAGGACGTATCTGCGTGCCAGCAGATTCTGAGTTGAAACAAGTTATCATGCAGGAAGCTCATGATACTCTTTATTCTATCCACCCCGGAGGAACGAAGATGTATCAAGATTTGAAGGAGCAATTTTGGTGGCACAAGATGAAGAGAGAAATCGGAAGCTACATTGCCAAGTGTGATATCTGGCAAAGATTCAAGGCGGAACATCAGAGACCCGCATGACTATTGCAACCATTGCAGGTTCCAGAATGGAAATGGGACTCTGTCGGAATGGACTTTATCACCGGTTTGCCTACTTCTAGTAGGGGAAATGACTCTATTTGGGTCATAGTTGATAGACTGTCCAAGGTAACCCATTTTATACCTGTCAAGACAACCTACCGGAGTTCGAAGCTAGCAAAGTTGTACATTGCTAGAATCGTCAGTTTGCATGGAACCCCCAAGACCATAGTGTCAGATCGAGGAACCCAATTTACCTGAAGATTTTGGCAGAAAGTTCAAGAAGGATTGGGAACCAAGCTGAATTTCAGCACAGCTTATCACTCGCAGACCGATGGACAAACTGAAAGAGTCAACCAAATTTTAGAAGATATGTTGAGAGCTTGTGTGTTAGAGTATGAATCAAAATGGGAAGATTGTCTGCCTTTCATAGAATTCTCATGCAACAACAGTTATCAAGCCAGTTTGCAAATGGCCCCATTTGAGTTTCTGTATGGAAGAAAGTGCCATACCCCTTTGAATTGGTCGCAAGTAGGAGAGAGTCAGATCTTCGGACCTGACATCCTAAGAGAAGTTGAAGATAAGGTTCACAAAGTCCGTGAACACCTCAAGACCGCCCAACCAAGGCAGAAGAGTTATGTTGATAATAGACGTCGAGACCTGACCTTCGATGTTGGAGATTTTGTGTATCTCAAAGTGTCACCTTTTAAAGGAATGCAACATTTTCAACTGAAAGGAAAGTTAGCCCCCAGATACATTGGACCCTTTAAGATTCTGAATCGCCAAGGAGAGGTATGTTATCAACTGGAACTGCCAGAGGAGATGTCAGCCATCCATGATGTGTTCCATATCTCGTTACTTCGCAAATGCTTAGAAGTTCCGGAGAAGACCAGAGTTTTGAAGAACATAGACCACCAAGCCATAGATATCAACAAGGATCTGACGTATCGTGAAGTGCCCATCCATATTCTAGAAGAAGCCTTCAGAACCACCAGGACCCGGAGTATCAAATTTCTCAATATCCAATGGAGCAACCATACCGAAGAAGAAGCTACCTTGGAGCGAGAAGATTACATTAGGACTGAGTTTCTAGAAATCTTTAGTTCCTAGTTTTTCTTAAATCTCGGGACGAGATTTTGTTTAAGGAGGGAAGTTTTGTAACACCCCAAAAACTTTAATCAAGGTTATCAAGATCTAACCACCCAATTTAGGGTTAACAAAATCTTTTATAAGAAAATGAAATGTGAATGCATGTGTGTTTGCATTAGTATAGAATTGAGTGTATATGCCATGCTTGATTGCTACAAATATTGTGAAATGGTTTAAAGGTGAATGCCACATCATCTAGACCCTTTGCAAACAAAATCCAAATAAAAAGAAATCAAATAAGAATAAATAAAGCAAATGGTCATTTTGATCATTTTAAACCCCTAGGCCACTTTAGGTGTTCCTAGAAGAAGATTTGCCAACAGAAACAATTCTATTTATTTTCACCCCTTGCTAGACCAAGTAAAAGTGTATCAAGGCCCACTTTACAAACTTGCAAAAACATCTAGCAAATCATTCTAAGGGACAATTGAAAATTGAATCAAGTGTATATGTTAAGATCCCACTTTTTCAAAGACCTACCAAATCAATTCCCCTTGACCTCTCCAAGCAAACCTAGTCTCTCAAGCTTAATCTAAGAGCACTCAAAAAAATTGAATCAAAAATTCAAAAGTAAACTTCATGCGGCCATTTCATCAAACACTTGGCATGCATAGAAAAACCTCTAGCCTAGCTTCACTGTTTTGTACAGTGATCATCGACCAAATTGTCCCTAGTTACTCCCCTGTCTCCCCTAAGCCTAACCCAGCCCAGACCAGCTCCCCCCCTTCGCCGTGGAGCACAGTAGAGCGCCGCCGGTTTGTGGTCATCGCCGGCCGACCACGGCCAGCTCACAGCAAACCACCCTGCGCCCATCTAGCATGTCCAGGAGCATCGCCGTAGCCTACCGCCACCCATTGTACACTCCACGGTCGAAGCCCACCCCTGGACCACACTACCACCATCGCGCACTGCCTCTCTGCACCGTGTCCAGAGCGTGTGATGTCTACACACTTCTATTCTTGTAGACAGTTGTTGGGCCTCCAAGTGCAATGGTTTGTAGAACAACAACAAATTTTCCCTTATGTGGATTACCCAAGGTGTATCGAACTCAGGGAGGAAGTGGTCAAAGGTATCCCTCTCAAGCAATCCTCAATCAAGATATTAGAAGTCTCTTGTGTCCCCAACACACCCCATACACTTGTCAGGTGTATAGGTGCACTAGTTCGGCGAAGAGATAGTGAAATACAAGTGGTATCAATAAAAGACAATGGTGCCAGAAAATATCTTGATGGCGTGGAAGAGACTAAAGGCAAACTGAAATAAAGATGGAAGCAAGCAAATGTGTAACAGATCTAATTGCAAACGGTGTTTCAATGCTTAGAAACAAGGCCTAGGGATCATACTTTCACTAGTGAACACTCTCATATAAATATATTATCTTCATGATACTACTCTAAACTACTCTCCGTTTGGACAATCTAATCCATGGTAGGGTTATAACAACACACCTCAAAGTAAGGCTTTCCCATCTAGATAACCCCACATTGTCACCTTGAGTACTAGATGGTTCCAACAAACACCACAATTTCAATAGATACATACAACTCCAAATATAACTCAGAACAAGTATTTGTAATCTCTAGCCTAAGTGCCACCATGGTGTGAAAGCTGTCACTTTCACACACATGGGGAGAGCAGATATCTATTAAAGCACTTGAGTAGCAAGGTAGATCTACTTGATTACAAAGCTCATGATCACAATATGATCATGCATAGACAGAGCGATAAACACATAGCTACCGGTAGAACCCTTAGCCTCGAGGAAGAACTACTCCCTCCTCATCATGGGAATCAGCAACGGCGATGGAGATGGTGGTGGAGATCGATGGAGATGGCTCCAGGGCACTTCCCCATCCCGGCAGGGTGCCGGAACAGAGACTTCTGTCCCCCGAATCTCCTCTTCGGTGGCGGCGGCGCTGTGGAACTTTTCGTGGCTGGAGGCTGGTCGATTTAGGGTTTTTGATCGGGAGGCATCTTATAGGCGAAGAGGCAAGGTCGGTGGGCGGACCAGGGGCCCACACCACCTGGTGGCGTGGCCAGGGCTTGCCCGCGCCACCACATGGTGTGGCCAGCCCCTGGTCCCTCTCTGTCTTGTCTTCAGGCTCCATGTCCCCCTCGGTGAAATATTGACTTTGGCTTTTGTCCTGTCCAATTCCGAGAATATTCATTTTCTGACTTTCCTGGAACCAAAAACAGCAGAAAACAGGCAGCTGGCACGGTGGCATCTCGTTAATAGGTTAGTCCAAGAAAGTGTATAAAAATACTCCATAGTGTGGACAAAACATAAGAACGTAGATATAAAACAAGCATGGAACATCAAAAATTATTGATACGTTAGCAACGTATCAACATCCCCAAGCTTAACTCCTGCTCATCCTCGAGTAGGTAAGTGATAAAAAGAAAGAATAATTTTTGAGGTGACATGCACCATCATAAACTTGATCAAAGTATTTGTAAAACATTGATAGCTGGGATCATAGTACTTCAACATAACATGAAAGATAAAGTTCTAACAATAAGGGATAGCAACTATGTTGAAACATGAAAAGGCACAAACAAAAAGATTCATGAATAATAATGCTTTGCAAGACGTTTGTTTGTTTCACATATTGAAAACATAGCATAGTGACATTCAGCTTGTCCCTCATAGAGTAGCAAACATAAATGCATAGGACACCTTCAAAGTTGATAAGAGTGACTAGATACAAATAGTTTAAGAACAAGCAATATCAAGTTATGCATCAATAAATAAGTCTTGGGACAATGCACATAGAACTAAGAATGGCCACTATGCTCTCAAAGTACGTGCATAAAGATAGAAGGTGGAGACTCAACATAAAAGTAAAAGAAAGGCCTTCATAGAAGGAAGCAGAGATTCAAGTTTCATAAAGAGCTTCCAAAAGTTATGGTACTTGTTAGCTTTCAGCTCTCATTGCCCCTATCATAAGCATCTTTAGGTGATTAAGGTTAAAGTGACACAACTAAGAGGATATGCTTGACAAGATATAAGCCAAAATCTCATGCCCCTTACTTACGAAGACCGAACCTCATGATACTCAACTTTAGTAACAAGTAAGCTCGTGTCATTGTAAGTACATATGTATCATAAAGAACCGCAACGGGGTACCCCTTGCACATGATACATGAGCTATCCCATAATCAAAATGACAAGGCAAGCAGACAATGAGCATCTCAGCGATCTTTTTATTTGCTATTTACATAGGTTTTTATTGAGGATGCTTCATAGAGTGCTCATTATGGTTATGCTGCAAGTTTCCACCATGATTAGGCATGGCTTAGGCTAGCGGCCCAGGCGTTTCTCTAACACACATACAAACTCCATGATCTTACAAGTTCCACTTTTATTTCACACCGCTGGGATCCATAAGCAAAAGAACATGATATCAATGGGTTACAATGTATAAGTGCAATGTTGAAAGCGTTCCCCATGATACATGGTTCTGCTAATTTCAACTTATAAAGTGCAAGCATATACACAACAAAGATGGACACAATGGTTCAAGTTTATTAAGTGCAAGAAAAGTAAAGTGTGCCATCAAGTTCGTGAGAGCTTTAATCACTAATTTTCACATAACAAGTTTAATTCGGAAGATAGATAAAAACATGAGTATACTTGGAATAGCAAATGCTAATAGGTAGGTATGGTGGACTCTTTGGAATAACTTGATTTTAGGAGTTGGATGCATGAGTGGAACTCATACTTGGTTATGGAGGCTAGCAAAAGACTGGGAGCGACCAACTAAGAGAGCAATAATGGCCATAATCATGCAGAGCGACAAAACATCATTGATTAAAGCATAAAGTGATATTACAAGCCGAAAACTAAAGGATCAGAAAGGCTATGGTGACTTGGGATAGTCATAACATGGTGTGAGTATGCGCCAAGTCAACCCAAATAAAGCATCAAAGGAGAATACCACAATACTATGCTTTAATATGCTAAAACAACGCATGATTATTTCAAGGCACATTAAGCAATCTCAATTGTTTATAACATGTCACGCTACAGAAAAAATCACTAAGCATAAAGCCAAAACAATATCAAGCATGACATGACAAAGCATAGGCTACAGTCAAAAACTAGCTCCTTTTACCACTTAAGCATGAACTTTTCCAACTCTTTTCCAATCCAAACCAACTTATTTGAAAACTAATGTATGAAAGAGGGGGTCCAACAAATTTGTTCAAGAAAACTAAGCAAACCAAGCAAACGAAAGCCAAAAACAAAAATGAAAAAGAAGACGCTCCAAGAAAAACAGAACTGTGCATGAAACAATCAAAATGAAGTGTTTGAAAGGAACCTGGGATTTTTATCGATGAAGAAGGGGATGCCTTGGGCATCCCCAAGCTTTGATGCTTGTACCTCTTGAATATTTCTTGGGGTGACACGGGTGGCATTCCCAAGCTTGAGCTTTAGTCCATTCTTCATCTCATTACATCATTCTTTCCCTACATTTGAAAATTTCCTTCATACAAAACTTCACACAATCTTCATTAGCAACATTAGTGTCCTCAACATAATAAGTGTTTTGGTTCAGTTTCAACACAAGTAAAACTTCCATTAAAACACAAGCTACTGTAGCACTTCCCCTAAAAAATTCAAATGATCAAAGAGAACTCAAAGAGAAAGAGATTAAGAGGCAAATGCAAATAATGGCAGAAATCTGTCAAAACAGACCAGCAGGTAAAAACCAATTTTTTAGAACACCTTATGTTGCTCAAATCGAGAAGTGTTGAACTAACGAAAGTTAGATAACTACTTGGGGCAGAAGCACAAAAATTCACGCCTCAAACCAACATACAGAAATTTTACATGAATGTTTACGGTGAAGAACAAAAAATCTGTTTCAGGACAACAACTTTCCCAAGCATTACTTCTCTCTCATTAGAGGTTACTCTTGGCAGAACCAACAAATAAAAAGGATAAAAAGTGGTTATTACAGAGGTAATAACTTTCAAGACTCATCTAAAACTTTTGGGTTATCTCCCAATAAGTACTTTTCTTTAACGCTTTTAAGTTAGGCATAATAGTTTGAGAAGATGCTCACATAAGAAATATGAATTGAAGTAAAAGAGAGCATCAAGAAGCAAATTCAAAGCACATTTAAGTCTAACCCACTTCCTATGCATAGGAATCTTGTAAAGAAACAAGTCATGAAAGCACAAAGCAACAAGCATAGTAAAGCAAAACAAGTGCAACTTCAAGACTTTCAACATAAAGAGGGGAAACTTAATATTATTGAGATGCATAAAACCATGTTTCCCTCTCTCATAATAACTTTCAGTAGCATCATGAATAAAATTAACAATATAACTATCACATGAAATATTCTTATCATGAGCCACATGCATAAAAGAATTAATACTCCCCACATAAACATAGTCATTCTTATTAATTATAGTGGGAGCAAATTCAACAAAATAGCTATCATTATTATTCTCATCACCATAATCATCAAATATAGGAGGCATATTGTAATCATAATTAATTTCCTCCTTAATAGTAGGTGGACTGAAAATATCATATTCATCATTGCAATCATCATAAATTCGAGGTATAGTATCATCATAAGCAATAGAATAGTTATCTTCCAAAGTGTGTTCATTTGTAAACGTATCATCATTGGAAGGAACATGGATAGCACTAATAGTATATAAATTATCATTTTCAGAATTGGTACCGAAGATATTTTCAATATCAAAAGTAGTGTGCTTTTCCCAATCATGATCACTACTATAAGTAATAGGCATAGGAACATCATCGAGTTCAGACTCATCAAAAACTATAATAGGAGCAACATGCTTAGGGGAAAATACCATTTCCTCTATCCTTTTACTCCTCCTCTTCTTCTTTTTCTTCTTCTCTTTAGGAGGGAGAAGCTTGAAAGGAAGCTTCTCCATATACCCTGGTTTATTGTTAGAGACAATAGAAGAAACTTTGGAGGATTCCTTCTTTTCATTAATAAGATCAAAACACATATTAGTCCTATCATATTTTGGTAAAATCTCACCTTCTATAATATTTTGTATGTAGATATTTGTGTGGAAATTATCAACACAATAAAGATGACAACCATGCAGGACACTATTCATATCAAAAGCACCCATATCTACCAAAGATATTTTTCTTGATAACTCTTCACACCCTAAAAATAATGTAAGTTCATCATGCTGATTAGGAGTGATCATGTCATCACAATACAAACTTGTAGTAATCATTGGATTAGAAGGGCTATTATTATGGCCTGAACATTGAAAATTGAAATGACCCACTTCAAAGCAAAGTTCACAAATAAAAGGATAGAGGGCACAAACTTTTTTACCAAGATCATTTAGAGCCCTATACCACGTTCTAGTTTTTTCATTCCTGTGGGTGATACAATATTCTTCTTCAATTTGATTATTCTCACAAGGTCTATGTATTCCACAAAAATTAACATGCTTATAAGAAATAGTACTTTTAGAGGTTTGAGCATGTTTATTGCTATCATTAATAACAATTTCATTTTCCATGCAAGTGTCTTTAAAATGCTCATGATACATGTCCCATTTTTCTTTAGGAGCATTAATATGAAAGGAAAAGGCTCTAAAACAATCAATAAGAATTTTAGGATCAAGACCATATTTAGCACTAAGCTCTTGAAAATCAGCAGTTTCAGCGAAAGACTTAATGCAATCATACTCATAGTTTATACCTGGTTCTTTACCTTTGTTGTGATCCCAATCTTCGGTATTGCTTTGAATTGTTTCAAGAAGATCCCACTTAGCTTTGACCTCCTTACTTGTGAAGGATCCCTCTAAACGAGTATCTAGATAGTCCTTATAATGTCCTGAAAGCCTTGCATAGAAATTATTAATAACAATATTACTGGGGAGCTCATGAATGGGACATTTGAGCATTAGTGACTCAAATCTCCCCATGCTTGGGCAATACTTTCTCCATCATGTGGATGAAAATTATAAATGTAATTCCTATATTTATGAATTTCATAAGGAGGATAAAATTTAGAGTAAAAGAGAGATTCAAGTTCCTTCCACTCCAAATGATGAGGATCATCTAGTAGCTCATACCACTCCCTTGCTTTGCCCTTAAGTGAAAAAGGGAATAGCTTCGTCTTAACTTGGTTCATTGAAATACCTCCACACTTGAACAACTCGCATAATTCATGTATAAAGAGTAAACGATCACCAGGATGGACAGTTCCATCTCCCAAATAACAATTGTTCATAACACGTTCAACAATTTGTATAGGTATTTTAAAAGAGATGCTTTCAGTATGTGGATTTAAAATATCACAAGTATCATTAGAATTACCACATATGGGAGATAAAGTATCATCAGAGCAAATTTTCTTCTTTAAAGCTGGGGAGCTAAAAAGATCATTTTCATAGAAACTGACTTCCCCAAGCTTAGACGTTTCCATAGAATTAGTAACAAAGGTGTTCAAAAGATTCATACTAATAACATTGCTATTAGCATGCAAAGAAAGTTCCATGGGTTTTTTAATTTTCTTTTCAGACAATTCATGTTCTAACTTAGGAAAAATACTAAAAAGCTCTCTAATTTTGTTGTTGTTTTCCATTAAGCCTAACTAGTGAAAATGAAAACAAGAAAAAAAAACAAAAAATTGCGGAATGTAAAGGAAATAACTTCGAGCACTCACACCGGAGGATGTGAGTACCTTTTACCTTACCTCCCCAACAACGGAGCTAGAAAATAGCTTGATGTCTATGCACTTCTACTCTTGTAGACAGTTGTTGGGCCTCCAAGTGCAGAAGTCTGTAGAACAGCAGCAAGTTTTCCCTTAAGTGGATTACCCAAGGTTTATCGAACTCAGGGAGGAAGTGGTCAAAGGTATCCCTCTCAAGCAACCCTGCAATCAAGATACAAGAAGTCTCTTGTGTCCCCAACACACCCAATACACTTGTTAGGTGTATAGGTGCACTAGTTCGGCGAAGAGATAGTGAAATACAGGTGGTATGGATAAAAGACAATGGTGCCAGAAAATAGCTTGATGGCGTGGAAGAGACTAAAGGCAAACTGAAATAAAGATGGAAGAAAGCAAACATGTAACAGATCTAATTGCAAACGGTGTTTCAGTGCTTATAAACAAGGCCTAGGGATCATACTTTCACTAGTGAACACCCTCATATAAATATATTATCTTCATGATACTACTCTGAACTACTCTCTGGTTGGACACTCTAATCCATGGTAGGGCTATAACATCCCACCTTAAAGTAAGCCTTTCCCATGAAGATAACCCCACACTATCACCTTGAGTACTAGATGGTTCCAACAAACACCACAATTTCAATAGAGACATCCAACTCCAAATATAATTCATAACATGTATTTGTAATCTCTAGCCTAAGTGCCACCATGGTGTGCACGCTGTCACTTCCACACACATGGGGAGAGTAGAGATCTATTAAAGCACTTAAGTAGCAAGGTAGATCTACTTGATTACGAAGCTCATAATCACAAGATGATCATGCATAGAGAGAGATGAACACATAGCTACCGGTAGAACCCTTAGCCTCGAGGAAGAACTACTCCCTCCTCATCATGGGAATCAGCAATGGCGATGGAGATGGTGGTGGAGATCGATGGAGATGGCTCTGGGGGCACTTCCCCGTTCTGGTAGGGTGCCGAAACAGAGACTTCTGTCCCCCGAATCTCCTCTTCATTGGCGGCGATGCTGCGGTAATTTTGGTGGCTGGAGGCTGGTCGATTTAGGGTTTTGCATCGGGAGGCATCTTATAGACGAAGAGGCAAGGTCGGTGGGCGGACCAGGGGCCCACACCACCTGGTGGCGCGGCCAGGACTAGCCCGCGTCACCACATGGTGTGGCCAGCCCCTAGGCCCTCTCCATCTCGTCTTCTGGCTCCGTGTCCCCCTCGGTGAAATATTGACTTTGGCTTTTGTCCTGTCCAATTCTGAGAATATTCATTTTCTGACTTTCTTGGAACCAAGAACAACAGAAAACAGGCAGCTGGCACTATGGCATCTTGTTAATAGGTTAGTCCAAGAAAGTGTATAAAAATACTCCAAAGTGTGGACAAAACATAAGAAAGTAGATATAAAACAAGCATGGAACATCAAAAATTATAGATACGTTAGCAACATATCAGCGCGCCAGTGCACCGTTCCCGACCAGCCCCGCTAGCTCGCGCCTTGCCCTCACCGCGCACGCGCAGCCTCAACATGATCACCACACCCCGGCAGACACCCCCGTTCGCCGCCGCGCGACCCGAAGCTGCCACACGCCGCCGCAAACACTTCTGCCGCCGTGCGGAGTGCCGCATGCTCCCGACCAAACCAAGCCGTCCCACGCTGTGCCATTAAGTCCATGAGAACTGCCAGGGAGCACCGCACCATCCTACGCCCTCGCCCATGCCATTAGCTGCCTGTAGCGACATCACCGTCGAGCTCACCGCCGCACCGCTCGGTCCCCTCGCCGAGCTATAAAAGGAGGCCACCCCGGCCTCCATTCTCCACACCACTCGACTCCCCACTCCTCACTGACATTCCCCACCTCTCCCCGGAGCAAGGTGAGCACCACCGTGCCGGAATTTCAGCGGAGCCCGCCGCTGCTGGAGGAGAAGGGCGTCGTCAATTCCGACCACCCCAAGCCCTACCGTGACCGTGCCTCGCCTCACCGTAATCTACCATGTTGTTTACCCCCGTCGCCGACCCTAGATGGAGCCCAGGTGAGCCCCGCAAGACCCCCACCGCCGCGCTAGGTCACATTCCTCACCGGAGCTGTTCGTCATCGACGATGATGCTCGGCCGTTGGATTAGAATTAGATCACACGGCTCAGATTCGCCCATACCGTTTCACTGAGTTAGTCTCGCTGACAAGTAGACCCCACCTGTTAGAAGCCCTCTATGCCACGTAGTATAACTAGGATGGCCCGTTTAAGTTCCCGCCCTGGCCTGGAAATTCAAATAGATGTTTTTCCATTTTAGTTAAAACCCTATTCTGTGCCTAGATTCAAAAATCAATTCAGATAGTTTCACTGAACCAAATGACATGATTCAAATTTTGTTAGAAATATAATTAAAATATCTATGCAGGCCAGTTGGATTTAAATCAATTGGAGTTAGAGATACTCTATAGTAAAAATAACAAGACAGAGACTTTTGCAATTTCAAACATTTTTCAAAAATCAACCATAATAGCTTTTGAGTTGATTCCAACTCTCAAAAATCACATTTGACAATATATATATCTGAATATGTAAAAATATTTAGGTTTGCATGCAGTGACTTTGGTCTAGTACCAAAATAATGCTACTAGGGCATTTGTAGTCACTTTAAATCTATTAAAAGATAATCTTAAACTTTATAAAATGTGCCCAACACTTTAAATCACATTCCCATGTATTAGAATATGTGGTGATGACATGTGTTCACATGATCCCATATTATATTTGGAGAATATTAAATCTTAATTAATTTCAATGAGTAGAAATTACTTTTCTCAAATAAAATAAATGAAACTAGTTCTTTATTGCATGTGATGATGCTCGATCATCCAGTGTGAGCCTTAGTGTGCTAAATAGAAGTAATTAAGTATTGTTTGGTGATTGTGTACCCTGTATTCATTTATAGACGATAGTACCGACCAAGTCTACGAGGAGGAGGAGTTCTACCCCGAAGAAGACAAAGAAAACTTCAATCATTGCACCAATCAAGGGAAGCCATCATTAACAATGCAAGCTAATACTTACAAGCTTGAGAACCTAAGCAAAATGCATTAGGCATGCTTTGGTTATACCATTTTGATTATACCAATCCCAAGTTTTACTTGCCAGCTTTATTGTTTTTACTTTACCAAAGTTCTTTACTTTTACTATAGGTAGCATAAAGAGTATAAAACTTAGCCTATCTAGTTGCACTTAGATGTCATTCTATGGCATGAGATTGATATTAACACCCCTCATTAGTGAACACTCTTAACCTTAGTGGCTAGTGCTAAGCATAAAACTTGCTCACTTTAGATGGGAATACTTGGTGAAAATGATTATGAAAACCTTGGAATGATGCTTCATTCTATTGAGATGTTTTGACATGTGTTGAGAAACACCAAAGGATTTGATGATGAAATTGTTGAGGCATGAGCCTTAGCCCTTTATAAAAACTGATGGTTGGGTTCAGATGCGATACCATTCCAATTTTACCGTACAACCACAATACCTGAATTGGGTAAGGCTTAGCCGGAAGTTTATATGCATTAGTATGGTTTCCCTCGCAGAGGAGGTTTGATCTGAGGCTACCTCTTGATGATGTCCACCTATGCAGTGCCCAGGATGGCAGATGGCCATGGCTACGAGTCCAAGCTCATAGGGGAGGTGCCTATACTAGAGTGTGTAATTGAAAGGTTATGATTGATTATCCGCATGTTAAGTATGATGATTGAGGGTTATCCCTGACGGATGTATCGAATTTTGTGGTGAAAGTGTACCACCTCTGCAGAGTGTACGATACAAATAACTTTGAAGTTTGACCGTTGGATCTAGACTCATGAATCCCAACATTGCTAATTAACCATTGGATCTTCTATCCATTCTACTCCCTTCGTCTAGAAATATAAGACATTTTAGCTTTGTGAAACAAATGTATCTAGGTGTTGGTCACATTTTAGCTTTGTGAAACGAATGTATCTAGATGTCTTTTAGTCTATAGACCAACATCTAGATACATTTGTTTCACAAAGCTAAAATGTCTTATATTTGTGAACGAGGGAGTAGCATCTAGAAGATTCTATTGTTAGTCTTCAGAACAATGAATGCTATGCACAAATCTCAAAACACACTTTTCAATAATTCTAGAATCTTCTCTAGAGCATGTGGAGTACTAGGTAGGAGTAGCTAGGTTGATTTCTACATGGTACAATACAAAGTTGAAGAACCAAATTTACACCCGATACTTTATGGACGTGGCTCAAAATTAAAATTATTTTTTGAGCTTCACCTATTATAGTCCCGTGCAAGGCACGTTCAACTTTATAGTGGATCTCCAGACCATGCTGGGGGTGACAACTGCTTACGACTGTCTCTTCGATTTTTGTGTCAAGTACTATATCTGAATGGAAATGGTTTTTTCACTCGCGTGGAGACCAGGAGGCCACCTCTCATGGACTCCACCTTCTTCCTCCTCCTCTTCACGACTGTAGCTCTTCTTTGCCAGATTGCTTTGCCTGTTTTCATTCCTTTTTGTTGTGCTATTTCACCCGCATGACCGGGAACAAGTCCTACCATAGAAGGGCTCGTGCCGCGATGGGGAAGCTGGCGGAAGAGAAGAAGTTGGCTTGCTATTCTGCCATTATGTTTCTATCGGTACCAGGCGATGCGACGATCAAAGGGTCCCAGTTGAATCCCTCGGCTGTAGGCGAGAGGTCTTCAACTCAAGGTTCTTCGAAGCCGCCGTAACCAGGGACAGATACCTTCAGGTAAATCTCCGTTCTTACGCAACTTTCCATGTCTTTGACCGTTTCTTGATTTCTCATTTACCTAAAAAATCACGTTCTTCCTCAATGGTGTTTTTAGGTCGGGCGGTCTTCGAATTCCATCAGCACTCCTGCCTCCAGAATCATCTTCACCGTCGCTGATGGAGACTGATACCTTCAGGTAAATCTCCATGCTTGGGCAACTTTCCATGTCTTTGACCATTTCTTGATTCGCTCATTTCCCTATTAGTACATTTTTTCTCAATGTTGTTTTAGGTCGAGCGGACTTCGCATTCCCGTGGCACTCTTGCCTGCAGAATCATCTTCACCATCACCGATGGAGGCCAATCGGTATAGCCGCAAGGTAAGAAATCATTCGAATTGTGATTCTGTGTCTCTCTTCCTTGATAGTTCTCTGGTACACTTCTGAATTTATGCTCCATGTTCATCTAAAAGAATATTGGCTTCAAGATCGAGTTTATGGTGAAAAAGGTGATGGGCGATTTCTGCGTCAAGACAGCGGACATAAGCGCCCTCGTCAAGGAGTGCACTAGACTTTACTCCAAACTCGCCACTGACAAGGTCGGGCTTAGGCTCCTCGGGAATCTCGCCATGGAATACTTGATTCAGCATGATGAGCTGAAGCGGTGGAACATCGACACGATGGAGATGCTGGGCATAAGCTTCGAATAGATCTAGGACCTCGAGGACCAGAAGGACAAACTCCTGGCTGAGCTGGCAAAGCTGAAGCGTGAAACTGTCGTCAATCTCCATCAATAAGCCGGCACGTCGAAGACCTTAGTTAGTACTCCATCTGTTTTCACAATATAAGCCTATTTATAGAGCTAAAACAACTTACAAAAAAGGCTTATATATTATGGAATGGAGGGACTAGTTGATGATCGAATATATAGATTGCAATATTGCACTAGTAAATTTAAAAACCTTTATTAGTAGTATGAATGTATGATCGTGTACTTGCTGGTAAAATATTTGGTTATTTAGTGAATGTGATATGCATCAGCATCACCAGCCACAATGTTGCCAGAGCCAAATTTGGGTGTGATTATCTTTCCTACTATACTATAGTAGTAATTAGTAGTTATTATCGCTTCCGTGCAGAGCGGTAGCAACCTTTACGTCGTTGTCATGATGCATCTCACCAACTTCACTTGCTCAAAGCCTCCATTCTTCTTTACTCCAAAAAAAGAGCCTCCATTCTTCTACCATTTTCGGTTTTGGTCCTGTTGATGGCAGTGGCAGCGATATCCCATTGATGTTGACTTTAGATCAGGACCCCAACTTATCTCTGTACAGCTGCAGTGTAGTATAATCATTGCATCAATGCTTACAGGGGAAGGCAGAGGTAACTGCTGGAGATCCCTCCTGAACATATTTACAATCTCCACAATTTATACATTGAAGGGATAACCACTTTTATAGCCATTTAAAATAGTTTCAGGTGATTTTGTCAAATTAATTCGACCTTTAACTTGGTGTGTGCTATTTGGTCGACAATTAGAAAACACTATTTAGTTATTTAGTATTAGTATATAGATTCTTCCATTTTTTGACTAACTTGTGACATCTATTTTGATACGAAGGGAGTAGGATTATGCGTTAGCTATAGACATGGCCTTTATTGTGCATAGTGTCAATCTGGTGGGATAATTGTCTCCTGAGGAGAGAGGCCTACACATTAAAAGGTGTCTAGATATATTCGTTTCACAAAAGCTAAAACATCTTATATTTTGGAATAGAGGGAGTATATAGGATCTAATAAAGAGGGGAGAGAGGTACATATATGAGTAAAAACATGAGAGTTGCAAGAACAAGATGATGAATGAATATTCTATCAATGGTCTTCCCGACAATTTGTCACCCTATTATGGAAAAATGCAACAAATCCATGAAAAATGAAAAAAACGCGTGTATTAGTTTTTATGTGACAACTACTGTTCCCCTTGTGCCCTGGCACACACCCAGAAAATATGTGGAATTTCTTGGACTGACTCAACTGCAGCGAGTCCGTCGCAAAAAGAAAAAGGAAACTATAGAAAAAGGAAACGATGTCGTGAAACTAGGTCGAACTTTCTTATCTTATCTTATTACTACTATATAGTGTACGAATAACTTTGAAGGTTGACCGCTTGATGAAGACTAGCAAGTCGCAACATGTCTAACATCTGGATCTTTACCATTCTAGCATCTAAAAGATTCAATGGATATTCTTTAGCACAATGAACGCTATGCTGAAACTTCAAAACACAATTCTCCGCCATTCTAGAATCTTATCTATCATTTCTCTAAGCATGTTACAACTTTTTTGAGTATTATTATGTACCAAGAACCAAGTATACACCTAATAATTTATGGATATGATGTGGCTGAAAATTCTTTAATAGTCTTTTGAGCTTTACCTATTATAATTTTATAAGTGATGACATGTCTTACTTTCCATCTCATAGCTAGAGATGACATGATAGTCTTTCATTTAAGTCTCACGTTTGTTTTTTTGAAATGGGGATACTGCAACCTCTGCACTCAAAGGATGCAGATCCCTTTTATTGAAAACCAAGTACAGTTTACGGATCAGATAAGGTTGATACAAACACCAACCATGTGAGCAAAGCTAAAGGTCTCACAAGAGAATGCACACATCTCACATGCAAATTATTATGCAAATACTTACTTTAAGAACATAGTTTGACCGTAAATCTAGTCAATAATATATAATTATATTTAATAATTTTTAACCAATTTATTTATATTCGAAACACGATTCCAATGGTACAATTTTTGTGACATACAATTCATAAATTGGTGACCAAATTTATGGTCAAATTATTTTCTTGAGTACGTATTTGTCTAATGAACCTGAATGGAGGTAGTATACTACATAATAGTATTATTTTCCCTAAAAGGGGAGTGTACATGTTCGATTCGTAAGATAGGAAAATCGTAGGAGTAGAAAAAATGTAGGATTGCAATGTCATCCCACTGCAATCCTATAGGAATTCATATGAACCAAAGTGTGTTTGATTCCACCATAGGTGTCCGTTTGATTCAAAGGATTTCCCTAGGGATTTTGTAGGATTAAATCCTATAGGAAATTTTCCTATGACGGCTGTTTGATTTGTAGGATTGATTCCCATAGGATTTTTTCCTAAGGATTCCTTTGTACTAATTTTCATAGGATATCAAACATCCACCCATACCTCTTTTTCAGATTCCTATGGTGGAATCAAACATAGTTTGGTTCATATGATGTCCTATAGGATTTGTGTGGGCATGACATTGCAATCCTACATTTTTCCTACTCGTACGATTTTCCTTTCCTAGGAATCAAGCATGCCCTATAATCTGAAAAAGAGGTATGGGTGGATGTTTGATTTCCTATAAAAACTAGTACTATGGGAATCAATCCGACAAATCAAACAGCCATCATAGGAAATTTTCCTATAGGATTTAATACTACAAAATTCCTAGGCAAATCCTTTGAATCAAACGGACCCTAGAGTAGGAGTGCTTGAAGTAGAGGCCCTGCTCATGACACCACATAACTTTTCGCACTAGGGACTACACAGAGTCTGCACCTAGGAAAGGCTGCTTGTGCATTCATACCTCCCATCGCATTCGATGCACTTCCTCTAGCTCGACTCCTTGCTAGTGTAGTAATAATCATAGAGTAGAGATCGCCAATTTTTTTTGGCGGGTTCATCTCGTTCTAAAGTGAGATCGCCAATTTTTTTTTCTTTGAACTACTCGGCGCTACGCAATTCAAAAGTTTTGAACCTACCACCAGCACCCTTGTGATACATATAAAACATGCCATATCCCACATCTCTCACTCGACCTCAAAGTCGGAGCATCTCCCATGAATATGGCCTCGCACCGCCGTCCCTCCCGACCGCACTGCCTCCTCACCAGGTACCATTATAACCGAAGGCACCACTCCCTTGTTTAGCAAGATGGATCGGCTTCTCCATGCCAACGAACACCACGCCGCAGCATGCACAACGTCGCCGGAAAACACGGTACGATAGCCGCAAAGTCCCACCTTCTTCACAGACTCCCTGGTCTCCGGCATGGGAGAGATGGGCAAATGACTCGCCCCCCTATTTAACCGCACCAACACGAAGTGTAAACTCGTCTCCTCCCCATACGAAGGTTGTTGCACACTTTATGCTTCCTTTTGTTATGCACCTTATTACTATCAAAAGTACTTTGTCGTTTGTTGTAGTGTATTGTATCTTGCTCATATACTCGATCGTTACTAAAGTTTGCTAGAGTCTTCATTACCATAGCTATGAAGCTCCTCTAACATCTGTGGAATATCTCCTAAAATGATTCTAGTTGGGGCGTACAGGTTTATATATAGCATAAATGGTATACGTCAACTCTAGCTGATGTCCTAAGCCGAATTAGTATGTCATGGCTCCTTGTTTAGAGTATAACTAGGCAGGCCCTGCTAGTTATGTTATCAGTATTATAGTCAAGCCTGCAGGTTAGTCGATTGTATTGAAACTTCATGTGTTTTCTTCTCACTCAGGGTTACATATGGTTAGAGTACTCATAGCGGAAGTATTGTACTAGAGTTTTGATGGGAAACATTGCTTTTCGAGCCGTCAACCTCTGCAAGAACTCCTAATAATTTCTTCCTTTTTCACACGATTGCATGATAAGTCTGAAAAGCTATTTGCTTCCAATGCAGGAAACGGAGTCAGAACAAGGTCTCAGACTCTACTTAATCTAGTCGAAAATGACAACCAGGCCAAAAAAGACAATAATGCAAAACATCAACATAAAAAGTTTCATCCTAATCCCGCACCAGTTGGTCCAGTTGCACTAGCGGGTGCAAATAGAAAAATACACATCCCACAGCCGCCAGTAGCCCATACGGTTACCCAGGAAGAATTGGTAGCAGAACCAATTTCAACATCAGGTTCTCATCAACGAACTAGTTATGATCTCCCAACGACCTTTAGTACTGACGGAGACATATACTCCCTTGCAAATGAGCTTGACACCAAATTTGTTATATGTTTAGAGACTAGTAGTAGCATGCCCTTTTATATGTAATATGTATACATTGATATTTTGATGTAATTTTTTTAGTTGCACTACGATGAAGATTAACAAGGGGGCCGACGATGGGAAAAATCTTGAGCAGATGCTTGAAATAACTAAATCAAGACTTCCAATCATATCTATAGCAGGATTCATAAGGCCACTGGATCCACATGAATCTTCTTATATTGCATCGATCACAGGAGTTTTTGTGAGAAATGATATTCCCATCTTGCCCTCATGGAAACACCACCGAAATACCCCGAGCATTTTGAAGGTTTACTGAAGAAGTTACATGTAAGTCCTTTATCTCTTGGACATACTCCATTGCTCTGTCCCTTTTTTTCTTAGCTTGCCATTTGTTATCTATGCTCCTCATTGTTGTCTCTAGAGATTTTTCATGTTCGATGAGAATAGCGAGGAAGTAAAGGTTGTTCTCAAAAGCATATTCTCCGCATGTTTGCGCCAGCAGCGCCACAGGCTAAAGAAGCAACACTTCTCTGGCAAGTGTTTTAAGGATGTTACAAGAACGTCTCCTGTGGATCACATGACTGACGATCAGTGGGGTGATCTTCTCCACCACTGGCTGGATCAAAAGAATGAGGTATGCTTTGAGAAGACCGAGACTAGATCATATTGTCATTTCGTATTTATGCATGTGTTTTACAAGTATCATTTTGTAGGCCATCGCTCAAAGGATCTATTCTAGCCGTAATAAAGTACGAGTACTAAGTCGTACAAGATCCCGCAGCATATTTTAAATAAGTATGTAATTGATGTTGTGGAATCTGTATGCATCTTATTTTTCAACCTCCGTTTCCACCATGTGATGCAATTTATTTCCGCCCGTCCAAATGCAGACGAAGTCTAATGGGGATCCAAAAAACAGTTGACTATGTTGGAGAAATTTGAGGGATGCCAGACGGATAGATATGGTGTCATTGTAAAGAAAGTTGTTGTAAGTCTTATCTGCATTTTGTGATGTTGCACTTGAAGTGATTTATATGTATAAGTTTGATATGCAACCTTGCTTGGACTGCTTCTCAGTTTTGTTTTCATTTTCCTTCATAATTTGCAACTAAAGTCAATTTCAGTTATGAATTGTACAAACAGTTGGGATATCATGCATCTCAAAGTGTTTACATAGGAAGCCACATTTTTAGTCTTGTTAGTAAATGACATAAAAAAAGATACACGACAAAAAGATCTTTTTCCTGAAGTGTATAAGATGCGTTATCAACACTGCCAATTATAGCAGTTCATGCACATGTTAAACCTATTTGCATGTTTCTCTTTTGTAACTTCACTTCTCTTACACATGTCTATCAACTGAAAACTTTCCATGATTAATTGAAAGAGGATCTGGCAAATCATGGGAAAGATTGTTCAGTAAAAACTCCAAAAGAATGTGTGGATTTATTTTCCAAGGTACTACAATGCGGTTCTATAGCCAAGAATATGTTGCTGTGTAATGTTGGGTTCCCAACGAGCTCATCAAATTCCAAGTTCAAGTTCAAGTCCAACTCCAAGGCCATTTCTTTGCATATTCAAGTTCTAGAGGAACAACTCCAAGCTGGACAATCGTTATCATCTGCCCTAAGTGTATCTGTTTGATCGCAAAGTTAGAAGAAATTTTAATTCGGTTGAAGCACTCCATAGGAAATAAGGAGAAAGTCATGAAGATGCTCAGTATTTATGGTTGAGCACTAACAACTGAGGTCAGCCCCTTTGTCGTGAAATGGAACCTGAAGCTGAAAGTATTTGTTAGTGCACTAGTATGCACTTGTTATGAACTTGGGTTGTTTCCTTGTTGCGACATGTCTTTCATTTGTATGGTACCTTATAATGTACTTCCTCTGTTTCAAAATATATCCCTTTTTAGCAAAGCTGTTTTAGCTTCCTAAAGATCCTTATAGTATCAATGGAGGTACTATTGGGGAACAGAATGCACCAATATGGAAGTAGTATGATTCCTGAATGCGTGATCTCTAGATTGCTAGCCTGCTTAATATTGGTGCTTTATATGCTGCAAGGTTGGATTGTTGTGTACTTAATATGTGTGGATTGAGAAACTTGTATCTAACACCAGTTTTTGTGGAATTTGTTGCACAGAACACATAAACATGACCTTTTTTGTGGCTAGCACGGTTTGTGGCTTAATTTTTTGCACCTAGCCCAAGTAAACATCTTAACCTGATGGGTTAGAGCATCTCTAACCCATCCCCAAAACGGCAATGGAGGAGTAAATTTACTCCTCTAACGGCCGAAGCCGCACCGAACCTAACCCTAAACCCTATCACCGTTTAGAGGAGAATAAATATAGGACTTGCCACCGCGACCTCGAGTCCTTTATTTTTTCTCCCCTACCTGCATGTTCGCTGTTGGTCCGCTACCCTTCACCGGATCTGTGCTCTGTTGATGGCAAGCTACCCTCTGTGCTTCTTGTTGTAGCCTACATCGCTGGAATCGGCCGTCACGAGCCATTTTCCCCGGCCCCAAATGTGCTGCGGAGCTTCGCCGAATTCGACGCATCATGGCCAGGATTTGCCACGATACGATCGGATCCCGGAGCCAAGCACCCACTGGCATGACTACACACCGTTGCAACTCCCCGACCGAGCTCGCATGAGCGTTGTCCCGAGCACCTGCGCCGCCACTAGCTCTGGATCCGGCACCAGCAGTCGCACCGACACCAACCATTGGACCCACACCAGCACCTTCCCATACCGGCGCTACCGGAACAAGGTGAGGAAGAGATAAGCTCCAGGGTTCTTTGTAGCATTTTTGGTTAAAGCTCGTCAATTTTCTAATGTAGATGATTCTTTGTAGCAAGGTGAAGAAAAGAGAACCTCCATGGTCCGAGGATGACGAAAATGATTTGTACTTTGCTTGGTATCATCAAACCATTGTTGGAGTCGACTAGCCTTTCCAACAATTTTGGGAAGAAATACAGGCCAATTTCAATTAAATAACTAGTGGAGATGCAAGGTCATTAGTATCGATTATGAATAGGTGGATTTTGCTAGTAATTTACTCCAATATAGGAAATCTATGAGTAAACAGAGCTTGCATGTATGAATAATGGTATATGAACATTGAGCTTCTCTCTTATTCATCCTGTTAAGTATGAGCTGACGTGAGATTTTAGCAAATTAGGATGATGCTATTACTATGTATGACTAATTTATTGATATTAGGATGATGCTAGTATTACTATATATATGAACTATGAATCTTTATGTTACACAAAAGAAACTGTGCTAGATGCAAAAAAACAAATTGTTTCTGTGTTTTGTGCAACAAATGCCACAAACTGGTTATGTGTGGATGCACCAATATGTACTAGTGTGATATAGTACATTATGTTACAAGTGTTGTTGTCCTGGATCATTGATCATAAGGTTCAGGTTTTCAAAACAATGCCTTAGCCCTTTGTTGCACACCATATTCATACCCGTCATGTGATAAATGGAAATACATTTTTGAATCAGAGCTCAACATTTTCTTTCACGTCTGAATGGACTGATGAACAGATGGAGTATGACCCGCAAAAAAAGACCTTATACAATTTTTCTCTTCTGTTACTTGGAGTAGTCACATTCAAAACCATACTCGAGCCGCAAATCCTCCCATCGTCCCTTGAAATATTTTTGAATCCGAGATCATGGTATCCAATTTTCCACCCCTCTGTCCAGAAAAAGGCTACTTTGAGCAAGGTCCTAGATGATCAGTTGATGTGACCAGGCCTTGGATTTTTGAACAGAGGGAAGTACGGTCTACTAGCAGTTATTACGTGGACTGTCACCAAATTCAAATTCTAAATCGAGAGGCAAAAGCTCCCGCCTACCTCAAATATTTGGGCCCCATGTTTAATCTTTTGTATACTGCGAAATTCCGTTTGACCTATTGTACTGATGACCAATGACGATTGTGAAATTGCTGGGTTGGGTGGTGGGGTTCGCTCGTAATTTTTCTTACTAGGAGTATAGCCAAATTCAAAATCTTAATCGAGGGTAAAAACCTACAACCCAAACAATTTTGCAGATGGAGTCAACATTATTTTTTCTATGGGAATATGTTTTTATTCCTAAACATAGGGTGTAGCATTTTTTCAAATTATTACTTGTAGTCTAGCCAAATTCAAAATCTCAGTTGAGCAGCAAAATTTACCAATGTTCTACGCAATTATGTAATGGATGGTCAGTTGATGTGACTCTCGGCCTTCAATTCCTGACCATATAGCGTACTAGTCTACAACTATCTTTTTATATTATTACTTTGCTGATAGCCAAATTCAAAATCATAAAATCGAGTGATAAATCCCAACCGACTCATATGCATTTCGTGTCCCTCTATTTCAAACATTTTCAGCCAAGATCTCCCACCGATGGAGTACCATTTTTCTAGTATTACTTGGACTCTTGCCAAATTCAAAATCTCAATCGAGCGGCAAAATCACACACCATCCTTGAAGCATTTTCCGCCCCACCGTTTCAAAAACTTTGAACAAAATCTCCGACTGGGGAGTACCATTTTTCTATTATTATTATTTGTCCTGTAGCCAAATTCAAAATCTCTATCGAGCGGCAAAACACACACCGACCTTGAGAATTTCCCACCCCACCATTTCAAAAACTTTGAGGCAAAATATCCCATCGTGGAGTACCATTTTTCTGTTACAGTATTATTATTTGTCCGGTAGCCAAATTCAAAATCTCAATCAGGCGGCAAATTCACACCAACCTTGAAGCATTTCCTGCCGTACTGTTTCAAAAACTTTGAGGCAAAATCTCCCACCGTGGAGAATCATTTTTCTATTATTATTATTATTTGTCTGGTAGCCAAATTCAAAATCTTGGCCAAGCGGCAAAATCATAGACTGACCTTGAAGCATTTCCAGCCCCATCATTTCAAAAACTTTGAGGCAAAATCTCCCACCGGGGGATTACCATTTTTCTATTATTAGCCAAATTCAAAATCTCAATCGAGCGGCAAAACCAGAGGCCAACTTTGAAGCATTTCGCGCCCCTTCGTTTCAAAAACTTTTGACGTTTAAATTCCTTTTCTACCCATTGTTTCGACGCCCTATGGCAAGGTAAAGTCGGTAGCTTGGGGGCACGATTGTAATTATTTTTTTGTTCACCTCCAGACCCGATCATGCAGTTTTTCCAGCTGGCCCTCCCAAAATCTCAGGCTTCTCTCCCACACCCTCACCTCCACGACCACCGCGCGCATCGCCCGGCGGCAAGTCCACGGCTGCCGGAGCCACTTCATCGATGCCCACCCCATCGGATCTAGTTCACCGGGTCTCTTTGCCACTCCACCAGAGCTGTGGTCTCGTTGACCGCGCCTATGGTGTTGTCGACCGCCCAGGCTCTGCTTACCCACCGCCGAAAGCTACCCAACCGTACCGGAGCAGCTTCACCATTGTCCACCAGACGAGATCTAATTCAACAAGTTCCATGTCCACTGCTCCAGACCAGCTACACGGTCGTCGCCGTTGACTGCACCGGCATCGACCGCCCAACATATGCTTCCCTGGCGCTAACAGCCACCGCAAACGCAACACCCTCGGTGACTTGGACGTCACTCGCATGCTACCGACGATGCTTAGACGCCTCTCCGACCAAGGTAACTAGATCTCCAACCCGTTTTTGTTTTGTCAGCGGTATAGCAGGTTCAAGCCTGTCGCAGTGAACTGCATTTTTGTAATCGTGCTAGTACATACAAGTCACTAGACACGCCTGTTCTTCGTGCTAGTACATACAAGGTCATTAGACATGTTGGTTTGCATTCACTGCTCTACAAATATCAAGTCATGCACATGTCTGTTATTTTGTCATGCACATGTTCTTATCTTAGCTGCTCCATACAACAGTAAATGCTTGCTATTGTGTAGTTCTTGCAAAATGTAATGTCAGTGGAAAATATTAGTGTGGATTCCCTGCTACATAGTTACTGACTCTATCTGGTTATTCCTGAGCTAAGTTCCTGCTATTATTTCCTCCCTAGCATCGTTCTGCTATCATGTGGTACCCATTCAAACTCTTCATACTAGTTCGATTATAATTTTGTTGTTTCCATCTGGTTCTTCAAAATCTGCAACACTGACTATTTTCGTTTTCTTTGCGTAGAGCTCAAAAAGGCAACACTGAACATGTTGGTTTGCACAGCCTACAGGTCCACTAGCGATGCCATTACATAATTTCTATATCTGGTGCTGGTTCATCCTAATCAACGGCATAATTATTCTTTACTGTATAGTTCATTCGTGTTTTCCATTCCTGCTCGACAAGTTTTGGTATGATGCGATTATAATTTCTATGTGGTTCATTCTTAGCTATGACAGTAACTGCATGCCATTGTGTAGCTCACCGCAAATTCCGAGTCACCCAATGTCTCGTGCATTCTAGGAGATACCACTGCTTCCATATATATTTGCTGAAATGACCTGGCTAGTTTATACTGAAATTCTAAGAAACACTTTGTTTGATTGCTCATTTCATTGTTGGCATACTTTTTTAATGCTAGTTTGTCCTGTTCTACAGGTTCACAAGCCACACCATTATATCTCGTATCTGGTTCTAGTCCGTCCTAGGCAACGACATAACTATCATCTACTATATAGTTCATTCATGGTTTGCATTCCTACTCTACAAGTTCGTATTATGTAGTTATAATTCCTATCTGGTTCATTCTTAGCTATGATTAGTTTGTCTTGTTTGCTGTATTAACTTGTTATTAGTTGGTTTTAGACTTCAATTATTGCTATCGCCACGAAAGAGGGGACTACAAGATCATATCTCAAGGTGGTTTGTCAATGTAGCTGTCACACTCAAAGGGAGATGCAGTTGATGGATTGAGAAAGAAAATTGAGGACTCTGCTATCAACTTGATTCACAACTGAAAGCTGAATTTTCTTTCCCTTTTGTTCATATTTTGTAATATTTTTAAGAAGTTTGCAGCTAATGTAATATCTAGATAACTCACATAGGCCATGTAGGCATTTAGTTGACACCGTCCACGCATGGCGGTACCATAACTGCGCCAGCCAGGTCGATCAGGTTTCAGAATTACCGAAACAGTAATGATAACTGGGCATGAACAATAAAAGATGCTCGCTAATTATACTCCTTTTATGATATTTGCGTGGGCTTCAAAATTACCGAAACATTAACGGTAACTGGCCAAAATAGTAGCATGCCAAAACAGTAATAGACCAAAACAGTAACATGCCGAAACAGTAACAGGCCAAAACAGTAACAAGCCAAACAGTAGCAAACCAAAACACCAGCAGACCAGAACAGTGGCAATCCAGCATAGTAATAGGTCAAAAAACTAATAGGCCAGAACAGTAACATGCCTGAATAGTAGCAGACCAGAACAGGGGCAACCAACATAGTAACGGGCCAGAATAGTAAAAGACCACAATAGTAACGGACATGAATACTAGATGGCCAGAACAGTAATGAGCTAGAATAGTAAAAGGCTAGAACAGTATCAGACCTTATCAAAAGTGGGCCATTCGTAGGCGGCCCAGGACGAGCTGTGAGAATAGTGACAGGCTGACTGTGGGCTTTAACAGTATCGAGCCTACTCGATGCAGCCTGTTAACGGGCCACACGAAATTTGAATAGTGTGGGCTTTTGTAGGCCGAAACAGTAACGAGCCTGACATTCGCAGGCTGCTGCTGGCCACATCTTTGGGCACATTTCCAACATTGTCGGACGAAACGGTAACGGGCCATAATCTTATTGGGCTCTCTTGATGGGCCGACCCACTTAATTATGAGAAGGCTTTGACTGGGTCTGGCTTCTACCACGGTTTCCGTGGCTGTTAACGGCGGTAACTGGGCGTTAACGGTGTTTGCCATGTGGCGTTTTGCATGACGTCAGCAGTCAACACGGCTGGCGAACAGATCTATGACAGAACAAGTTTTCGTGGCTGAAGGGTATGATCCACCACTATCAGAAAAAAACCGTGGTAGATTCATTTGTGACAAAGCTTTTACTCTGATGGAAACCGTCGTAGAAGACTTTTTAGCCACAAAAAACGGGCCTTCAACCACGAAAATCGTCCGTCATAAAAGCCAACTTTTCTTATAGTGTTAGGACATAGCACAATGGTAGTAGTTCCTATACATGCATTTATAAAATACACTACACATGCATAGAAAATAGTAGGACAAATTCATGAACAAGTTTAGCATCTACTTGCCTTGGCGGTAGGTGTCGAGAGTACAGTCCTCATAGAAGAGTGTTGCACTCGTCACAATCTACACGATGGAATTGCAAACACATAAATAATCATACAAATCATAAACAAATGCATAAATGCATGCATGACAATTTAATAAAAGCTTTAGTAACATACTTAGGTTCTCTTGTTATTATACCTACTAATGACATGCATCGAAAGTTTTCAACGCAAGAAAACCATTTATTGGATTAATTAGATCCATTTGATTGGATTTAGTCGATTTGAATTTTCCTCTATTGTAAACAGTGTGATCAATTTTTGGTAAACATACTTCTGGATAGGTATTTCAATTAAGAGCCAGGACCAAAAGGATTCATGTCAAAATAGTTTACAGATATTTTTCTTGTATTAAAGTACTACAATAAGCCTCTTTTATATCTCTAAAAATATCTTTACAATAAACTCGTAATTATATTCCATAATCATGTTATATACAATTTTGTGAGTTCATGGGTATATCCTTTGTATTTTTCTGAATTTTGGTTTATTTTCTATGAATTAATTGCTATAAAAGGGTAGTAAACCATTTAAATAATCACTACAAATACTTACAGTAAATGTCGGATCCAATTACATATTAATATTCTACACAAAATTATATTCCAACGGTATATTATTTGCTATTTTTGGATTCTAGATAAATTTCTATGAATTTTTGAAGTTAAATACATTTTTTGCAATTTTTATGCATTTCAAATATAAGGGAATATTCTCTAGGAATATTTTGCGCTGACTAGGCATGGCAGCCGATGCGGCGCTAAAGTGTTGCTGACTTGGATACCATGCACACGCCACACGGCGTGCTCAGACAGCCCCATGCCCGTTGAGCCGAATCTAATCGGGGTCGTTCGTCCTTGATCTAGCGGCGGGGAAGCAAAGCTTCCTTTCTTACGCTCGTTGACGACGACCGGCAGTGGCCGTGGTTCAGGCAACGGTGCTCGGTGGTTTTCCAGTAGTCCTAGTTCTCGTCGGAGGAGTTAGAGAGGTGCGTCTCCGAGCAGGAGTCCCTCTGGAGGCGTCAATTCCTCCTCCTCCTTGCTCCTGCGGTCGTGATGTCCTACTACTCCCTCGGCTCCGGTAGAACAACAGCGAGGAATTACCTGTGACGTATTGCGACACGGAGAGGGAAAAGCGATGTGGTGGCATAGTATAATAAGGTGAACACAAAGAGAGAGAGGGGAGGTTGGGATGGTCCGAGGCGACGACGGCGTGCACCTCCCGAGGCGGCGGCGGTGGAGCTCCGGTGAGATAGCGGGAAGGCGGCCAGGGTTGAATAAATCGCAAAAAATGAGATGAGTTGGAGGAGGGGCTTTATAGAGGTGGGGTCGTGCATAAGGGGGGGTGACATAGGTATGATTACTCGGGTGCTTATGGTTTGTTACCCTAGCTGCGTAGAGGCTCACGACCCATGAAGATTCAAGATGATGGCCTAAGAGAGCATCCGACGGAAGATTTAGTAGTATTTGGAAAGAAACTATGAACCGACATTGTATTAGAGTTGTTAACGTACATATGTAACCTATCCACATACAGCTTTGAGACCCGACCTATTATATATAGTATGGGAGAAGCCTATGAGAAGGTACCGAAAAACGCCCAAGCGATCTGTAATAATGCAATTCATCACGTATTCAGGCGACTTTGACTCCCTTGTTTGCCTGATATCCGAAGAAATCACCAGAGTTCTCTTTTCCGCAAAACCCTAAGTCCATCATCATGGACATTGCCGAGGATATCCCTTGTCTATTGGCACCATTTGTGGGAAACCTGAACGTTGGAGTCATGGATTCAGCGGACCTTTGTTCTTCAAGCAACAATCCAACGAATGCGGAACCACGCCCACCCACCCCTGTTTTTTTACTCGCCGATTTCAACGGCGGATCCGATCTCATCATCGGAAGTTTCCACTTCCAAGTAGAAAATCCAGAAGAATCACAGCTCTCGGCTCTGATTCCATCAGGACCGTCGGTCACGAAAATTGGGCCTACAGCGATAGCCGCGTCATCTATCGGATCTTCCACAGAGGTCACGATGCAAACTGAAGCAACCGAAGAAAACAAGGAAATCACGGGAGAACTAGAGGACCGTGATGATCTATACGACAATCTCTCCTCTAGATCAAACCACCAGCCAAACACGCCACATAGTTCAAGCTCGGAAAACGCCAAACTCGAAGAAAACAAAGAAAGTATCGACTTCAGAATCAGATAGTATGAAATCTACCCAGAACAGGAACCTCTGGATTTCACAGGTACCCTAAATAGTGCCTCCTTCAGATCTAACAACGACGCCCCCACGACATACAGAACACGCCACCAAGTGTGCATGATCAACGGAGAACCTTCGACACAACGTGACTCTAACAATAACCCTATTATTAACCACGATGATAATCTATCAGATGACAATGCAGGAAACCACAACAATGAAGGGAATCACGGAAACGAAGGAGACCCGACAAACAACCACATAACTGTAGGAGGAGGCAGATCACGTGTAGGCGAGAGGCGAACTCTTCGATTACCAGTTGTAGCATGGCAAAGAGCAAGGGAAGAAATCTCGTGTGCAGTCCCAATGATAGCCGATGCCACACACGACAATTTACTAGCATATCAATACTTGCTTCATCACAACAAGAGAGAATTGCTAAGGATGCAAAGGAAACTTGACAAAAGAAAAATGCTAGCCGATGAATCCAACCTAAGACAGGCACAATTAAGTTCTACCAGAGCATCAGAAAGCATAACAAGAGGAGCACCACCAATAAGAGGAACCTCTCGACTGAATAACATCCCCGAAGCCAAAAGAAATGAGTTAATTCGAGACCTTGATCTATCATTCATGTGAGTATAACAAATAGGAAACATCAAAGAAAAAATAGCCAAGGAAGCAATCGTAGCCACGCAAACATACCTAATCACAACTCAACTCGCACCCGACGATCCCCGTGCGGGCCTTCATCGCTTGGCTTTAATGAACCTCGGCATGGTAGGAGCATCTCTTGCATAGGCAGAACAAGGAATCACGCATCAACTCGACAGATCCCCGCACTGTCGCAGCAGCCCTCGGCAGGTGGGTGTAGCACCCTGGTAAAAACACTACAAGAAAATTGCGTCTTGTTTTTATTTTGTGCATCGTCATGACTACATGATCATGTCATCATGACACATTGCATTTGAGCATCATCATGTAATCATGCATATGTTCGCTTAAAACTATTTCCCAAAAGCCTATTATTGTTTTCTAGATATTCCCTCTCTATTTCAAATTGAAACCCCAGCCTCTCCGGATATTTTCTTTTGTCTAAAAATTATTTACAAAAGGCCTATAAAATAAAAAAAGAATTTATAAAACAAAATTTGTTTTTTAAGGGGGCAACCCAGCCGGCCAGGCCCGAGGCCCAGCTAGCCAGGCCACCCCAAACCCTAATCCTACCAGCACCATCCCGCCCGCACCGCACCGACACGCTGCAACGCTGCAACGTAGCACACCCTGCCCTACTACATGTATAAGCACACTCCCGCACCCAGACCCAAGCCCGGAGAATATCATTTTGGGTTCCGAAGGTTGGGGCACCCAGGCAACGCGGTACCCAAGTTGCTTACAATCAGCTGCGTTGCCCAAAGTTAGCGTGCCAAATACTCAGAGGGTCTTTTTCGGCACGAATTCAACTTTACGTTTCAATACAAAATATCAGGCTAATGATCGTCAAGTTGCCCCCTGTCAGCTTTCACCGTTATGTTGCTGCCATCGTAGCTGCCATGTAGGCTGCCACTTAGGCTTGCAACATTGGCGCATGCATCCTTTACGCTTCTTGTTCTTCCTTCGAGGCGGAAATTTGTGGTCACGGCCATGGCGCGGAGCTAGGACTTGGACGAACCTGCTCGGCCCCGCTCTCCTCCCCATCCCGAATCGGAGCTCGCCCTCACCATGGCCGCACCAATGGCACGATGCAGGGACGGGAATTCATTCCCGATTGAGATCTGTCACCATGCCGACCATGCTCGGTCCTGTTGGCCACCTCCAGAATCCGAGCTCGTCGTCGCCATGGTTGCACACGCACTAGCCATGGCACCTTCCTCTCCGAACCCCAAAGCCACATCCACCCAGTTCGGCACAACGCCAACAAGGTGAAAATGCATCAAGTTTTCTTCTTGTGATTGTAGAAAAACATGTATGTACCGTGTCCACATATGTTGTTTACTAGATTTTCATTTGAAATTCGTAGATCCGTGATGAAGAAACATAGAGAACCTAAATGGAATGACGATGAAGACCATGTTCTGTACTTTGCATTGCATCAACAAGTGCTCGCTGACGAAGCATGTTACCAAGAGAGTGGAGTTCATCAGCCATTGCTTAAAAATATGTGAACAAATCAATGAGCGATTCAATGCAAGTACGCGCAGAAAAGCTAGATCCATGTCATCAATCATCAATAGGTGGCACATTCTAGTGATGCGTTCAAATGCGTACACAATGTATCATTTACTTGATATGGTTGTTATCCTGAGCAAAAATTCCTAGTATGCACATTACCTTTGTATGTTCTATGCTGCAATTCTGCTGTTATGGGCGTGGAAAGAAAAGCTGGGCTTCACTGAATATTACACAGTTAGGCTTAACTTAGTTTTACACAAATAAGCACATCTTAGTCTTTACACAAATAAGCGTAACTAAAGATAAAGATAAAGACAAATGGTTCATCGGATATGCCAGTATGAGCACTAGGTCCCTGGAGCTGGTGGTATCGTCGGAACAAACCAGAATGCTGCGTTTGGCTGTCTGTCATTCTCCATCAAATCGTACAACCCCACTGATGAGACAATTGTAGGCCCCCTCCCCTCGACATGGATTCGTCTCCAGGTCAGATCTGGAGTGTCAACATGATATGCGCGTGATTGTGCAGCAAACACACAGACTGCTATAAACACTGGAAGTGCTGTCACCTCAGCAACAACACCATCATGTTTATCCTGGACTCCGACAGTAGCCCCAGCAGGTATTTTGTCAGCTTCTCCAGTAGCAACCTCAGCAGGTATTTCATCAGCTTCACCAGCAGCAACATTAGAAAGTATTTCGTTAGCTTCACCAGCAGCAGCATCACCAAGTATTTCGTCAGCTTCACTAGGAGCAGTAGCAGCTAGTTCTTTGTCAGCTCCACCACCACCACCACCAATAGCAGGAGCAGCATCAGGAGCCAGGGTTGCCTGAGCAATTTTTACAGGTTCAATAGCTCCAAGGGCTCTGACAAATAAAGGGTAGTTGATCCAAAGAAACACAAATTGTCCCTTTAGATTGTCGACTCTGCTCCAGACTTGCTCTACTGGGTCTTTGGATGGGCATGTGAACCTCGAGAAAACGTGACACCGCAGTGATGGGTATGAAGAAAGTTGTTTCCCCATATGTTCTATTGTATCACCAACGCTGTTTAGTGCTCCCCTGATATGAATCCACATGAGTTCAACATCCTGTTTTGTGTCGCCTCCGAGAGGTGCCAGGAACCAGCGCCGTGTCCCAAGTTAAGCATCTGCTACTGCATCTTCGATCACCAGAGCTGGAATGATGCGCGGGGTTGCGTGGGTACCTGCGTGTTACTTACAGTTAGTAAGCAGAATTTTGAATGGGATTTTACATGCTATATGACACCATGACTCACCCCAAATGGACGGCTCCCAAACACGTACGTCGCTGCTAGGTTCAGTGACCGCATAAATGGTAGTTGGAGGTGAAGATGGCGTCGACATACTTCTCCGGCCGCAGGAAGTCGTCACGCAAGACTGTCCATTCCTTGTCTTCTGGGCATCTAATGAATGTGATTGCCTTGTCGAACACCGCTAAGAGGTCATACTCCCAGGTCTTCCACACCTCCCGTGGTCTATGTGGGGGTTGTACCTTCAGGAGCTCAAGTTCTGGCATGTTGAACCTATAAGCGAATTTGGAAATGGGCGGCGGCCACCCGTTGTTGAATGCAGTAATGCCGACACCCTCCAAAGATGGCAATGTAAATCTCAACAATATGTAGCCATTTTTTAGAGTCCAAGTACTCCCATCCTGGGATAAAAGGACCAGCCACTCGCCGTTGCCACCCACCTAGCTCTAGTCATCTCCCATTTCCGTCTCTTCTTCTTCCTTGATATTCACCACTACTGATTCCGACCACTTATCCAGTAGCATCAGTTTTGCATGAATATTCTGCAGAGTTTGTTGTCAGTTGGTACAATCACCTAGCATGTATTCCATTGCAAATACAATTTGACAACTGGACCTTCAGATTAAAGTACACAAAATATCGCCTAAATACGAGTGTCTCCTCAGATATCGCCTAAATAGTGCCTGTGTCACTACAAAGATACCCAATATATGGAGTAGGAGCAGAGGCCCCCTCCCCAAAACAAACTCCTGACGATGATCATAAATATGTCGCGGCATAATAACCTTAAATCGTCTAATCCGTTTGTTTTTATTTTAGGAAACAGAATATCACCTAGCAGGCATTCCATTGCAAATCGAAATTGATAACTCGTCTATCACCTAAAGTAAGACTGTGCCACTATGAAAATAGTAGAATATCAGGTACGAGCAGAGCTTCCACTGTACATAATATTCTTAAATGGTTCAATTTATTCAAACCGCACGTGCACACAACACGTTCGACGAAAGGAACATAGGATTCCGATGAGAGTTCAGCACATATGAATCAACGATATGACTGAACCAATAAGAAGGATACTAGAACTTACGTGGCCATCACGGTCATTTGGCCATTTGCTGGTATCGGGGTAAAGAAGGCCTGGCGTGCCGAACGGTTATTCGTCCATGTCCTGCATCGTGAAGGGGTAGCCAGGGATGCAGCGAGCGAGGCGGCTGACAGAGATGATGTCCAACCCCGTGGTGATCCTGTGCATGTTTGCGGTGCTGAGGTTCGGCCATCCCCAATCCTCACGGTGGCGGTCGCCCTGGCCATCCGCGTCGTCGTTCATGCCTTTCGCTCCAGTCTGCTGCTACCCCAAGCTCTACGCATAGCGGCAAATGGAGTCTGGAATCTGGTAGTTAATGGAAGCGTTGTGATAAGGATGCGGATGGATTCGAGAGGGGGTGGAATCAGGGATGGGTGCAGTTGTTCGAGTAGGGAGTGACCCAGCGAGGAACCGCCACTGCCGCTGGTTCTCATCCGCATGGAAGACAAGGAAGGGGGGCGTAATTATTGAGGGCGCGCACCAGAACCGTCTAGAGGAAGTGAAAAAATAAATCGTAAGAGAGAGAAATGTGTGGCCCGCCTATCAGTGAGTGAAGGTCGGCACGTGCAAACGTGACTATGTTTGACTTGGATCGTGCATGGCAGACCTCGATTCCACCGCATACAAGTGGTGCAGAACAAATTTTAGGCAGCGCTAGCGTCGACGTGTAAAACCGTTGTTTTTCTCCACCTTCACCCTACTACGAACAGTCGTGCACCATTCCATATATGGGTAAGGGCGGTTCCAATCTTTCACTTCGCCGCCTCATTTCCTCCTCCACGGCCTAATCCATTTCCTCCGCCACAGCATCACCCTCTTCCTCCGTATCCTTTCCCTCTTGCCTATAGTCAGGGAATTTTTGGATGTCCGAAACGACGGCAAGAAAGCGATTGCGTACTTCGATATAGAAGTACATGGCGGGAAAAAGATCAATGTCGTCTACACCACCGACCCTCAGACGTTGAGGAACACTCTGAGTAATTACACGAGTTGGCTGCAGTTCGAAGAAAACAGGTTCGTAGGTCTCGACCTCGAGTATAGCCGCGATCACCGTAGGATCGCCATGGTGAAATTCTCCATGAAGGGGCACGTCCTCGTATACCAGCCTTTTTGCGAGAAGGGGGCTGACGGGATCTGGTAGACTTTGCTGTCTTTTTGTTCCTGAACCGTCTATTTGGAAAATTTATTGCTATATTATTTGTCTGAATTCATTTTCATGCAGGTGGGGCGAAAGGATTAGGGATCTGTTTCATCACTTTCTCGTGAACCGGCACATAACATTTACTAGTGTGGAGATCACGAGTGACACTAAACTGCTTTAAATCCCGACTGTCAACATTAGAATCCCAAAGGAGTGCAGAGTGGACATCCAGGAAATTTACTGGATCCCAGGGACGAAGGGCGGCATGACCGGGATGGCTGATCTTGCCTCCGAACTCATCGACCCATGGTACACTGACATGAAGGGCAAATTGCAGAGATGTTCGTGGAGGCATTTAGGGCACGATTACTGGGAGGATAAGCCGCTTTCTGAACCTAATCTGAAGTACGCTGCAATTGATGGGTATGTTAGCCACGAGCTGTACCGCCAGATTGTGAAATCTCGTTCCATGCATCGCATCATTGTTTGCCCTAGATGCCAGAGTGTAGATGAATCTACAAGCCGGGGCAAGCAACCGAAGGCATCCTGGGATCGGTTGCCTTCTCCAATAGGCTGGGATGTAGACTTTTAGTGCATGATTGTTTTGTTTGTATGGGGCTTGTTATGTTTATGAAAACATGTTATTTCAGAAGTACACTATGTGAGCAATGACGAACTGCTATGTATTACATTTGTCGAGCTATAATCTGGGTTTGGTTATGAATGTATCCTTCGCTATAATCTGGGTTTGGTTATGACGTATGACTGTATCACACCTTATGCATGTCAGTCCTGGATTCTGCCGCATGCAAATGGCACAAACAGAATTTGTAAGAGTGAATGGTGAGCATACAAAAGGGGAAATATAATTCATATAGGTTAACTAACTAATAGCACAGGGATCATACGAGCTTGGTTCTTACAAACAGAATGCTTAGAAAATATATGCGAGATAAAATACAGGCGAGATAAAACTACGAGCAAAATGTGAAACTAGTAGTTGTAAACATCACACTCACCCACCCGCTAGATCCTGTTGAGCATCTCGTAGCAGACATACGCGTCCCTGGCTGCTTACTTGATTGCATCGTAATCCAGATGCCTCCACTCCCATTGCTCGTGCAGGTGCTTCGGGAACTCGACTTTCATGCCAGCGTACTCGTGGTCGATGATGTCGGCAGCGAGTCTAGCCATGCCGGCTTTCCGCGTATCGCCATCCGGGTACCTCCACAAATGTTGGAGATCGACGTGATTGACGACATGAACGAGGAGATCCCGCTCTAGCTTCGGAGTGTCGTTCTTGATGTCGACGCTGGCGAAGTAGATCTCCCTCCTGTGTAGGAACTCGCGAAGCTCCGGGCATACAGATTTGGCCCTACATACGTGGTATAGGAGGTAGTGGTTGCGCGTGGACAGCTGCAAAAGCGCCGCCCTCTTCCATCGGCTCCGCTAGCCACCGCTCGTACATTGCGATGACCTTGGCGACCTCCACTAACGCATTTGTGTGGACGACCGTCAGCTTGGTGGTGCCATGGGCGGTGATGGTGTACTCGTTGATGAAGTCGCTCCCGTCACCGAACACGCCGTACTCTACGTCCATGGTAGCAGCTAATGCAGCAGTGGTGGCCTAGGGTCGGTAGCAGTGGCAGGGACTAGGCATGGCGGTGGAGTGATCTGTTGTGGTGGTATGGCCCGGCGGAGGCGATGCCTGCGGCAGCGTCGATGGTTCTTGTGGTGGCTGGGGCGGCGGCGAAAGGAAGGAGTTGGGGATTTTTGCATAGTGATGTGCTGAGGAGACGGAAGGCGATGCTTAAATTGTTTACCAATATTCCGGTCATACACAAGCGGAAGCAAGTTTGATCGGGCGAGCACCGTTGGTTTCCAATCCTAGCAATTAAATTCGGCGTCCTTCTCGGTAGGTGATGGGATGGGTGTGCGACGTGGCTTTGGCGTGGCAGAGACCGGTCACGCAGACCGCCATCCCATTGCCGATCCGCAGCGGGTGCGCGGTGCTGACATGACATAACGTGACAAGACAGAAGGAAGTGTACAACTATTATTCCTAACAAGTTTAAGAAGTGTAAGCATAGACAGGGACCTAGCATCCCTGCACCCTGGGGCAGCCTCCTAGCCGCTCAGGCCTGCTGATTGCGCAAAGCTTGCAATTTCCTTTCTTTAATTTGGTGATTTTGTCCAGAATTTGCAAAATTGAAGGTCGTTTTCCCATGCTTCTATAAGTTTCTGTGTAGGCCAGTTGTGTAAGCATGCATGATCAAGCAACTTTGCAACACACGTGTCAGTGGAAAAGCATGAGGTTTCAAAACACCACATAGTTTAGGGATTTCAATTTTCCCCAGGAAAAGTGGTTCCATATTTACTTTTTGGATTTTGGAACTAGTTCCCTACACTATGGAGGTGGTTCCAAATTGAGCAAAAGAGGAAACCGGAGCAAGAGGGTGCTCTGATGCCAAATGTGGTTCCAAATTGATTAGCCAACCTGTGTGTGACATGTGTCCTCTACTCTCATATCTTTAGACAAAAAATAAGGCTATTCTTGTCAGCGGTGGGACCGCATGGTGCAAGAATTTAGAATAGCTACATTCTAGAGCTCTAGCCAAATTGCATGGTAAAGCCAAATTCAGCTTTTTGTCAGATTTAGCTATAGCAACATTGTGTCTCGTTTGTCCTCACTTTTTCCCTCCCTCTATTCTGAATCCCTCACATGCGCTTGGAGGGGGTGTCGTCTGGTCAAAGGCTTGGCTGTTACGTGCTCCTTGACGCCTAAATTGGAAGTTTTATTTTGTTATTTGTCCTTATTAAGAGCGCCTTTTCCCCTCTCTTGCTAACAGTTGTGTTTTTTTGCCCAAAAAGGTAGCGAATATAGAGCAGCTTCTCTCTTCATTCATTGTTCCTTTTACCCTCGTTTTCCCCAATCTGGTAGCAAATCTAGAGCAGCAAAACTAACCAGCAACATAAATAAATTCAGTAAACAGAGCAGATGTAGATAAAGCAGCTAATATAGGTTATATAGTAAGGTACTTAACGAGGTTCGACAATTAGGCTGCTCAGTAGTAGTAGCTGACATGTTCAACACAGACAAGACAAAAGAAGCTGATTTACAGCAGCAGTAGCATCTGCTGATCAGTGGCCCCTCGTGGCCTCTGCCAGGAGGGCCTCCGCCTCCTCCCTCTAGCGCCTCCTCCACTTCTTGCTGCCCAGTCCCTTGACCTTGGGCGCCTTGGGTTTGATCGGGGGCATACGACCCTCCTCGATAACCACCTCCTAGAGGTCACGGAGGTGAAGACCGAGTGCCTGGTGCTTGGCTATGAAGCCATGGACATTCATAGACTCGCTGTAGGTCCTCACGTCCTCGGCATGCTTCAGGAGGGAGTTGAAGTCCGTGGCGCGGAGCCTCCTGGTGGGGAAGAAGGGGCACCTGTACACGTCGCCAGTGAAGAAGTTGTTGTACTGGCCGGACTTTAGCCTCCTCAGCACATGACGAGTCTTGGTGTCCTTGGACTCGCCGACGCTGCGGAGGTCGCTGCTATCCTCCTATTGGAAAAAATAGTAGAGTGCAATATGGATATGATTGAGATACTTTGATTATCGGGATTGATTTTTTGCATAAATTAACCGATTGAGATCTCCCGATTATTCCCCAAATCTCAAACCAAATCGAATACTGATCCCAACTACGAACATGGGGATTCATCGAAAATCGAGATCTAACACAAGAGGATTAGCTACTGTAAAAATACGAACAGCCGAGCCCTAATAACATACGATCTAGCATACAACGATGGGAACAGGGGAAGAACAAGGGAAGGGGAGAAACCCCTGGTTACCTCCGACCATGGGTCGGCGATGCTGGTGTCGTAGGGGTTCTCTGGTCTTATGTAGACAACCTCCTCATAGGGGTCCCAGCCGAGCGGGATCTGTCCGAGACCGACGGGAGCCTCCTCGCCGGCGGCTACGGCGGATGTGGGGACGGGTACGGGGGCCTGTACGGGGACGGGGGCCTCCTCGCCGACAGTCTTGGAGGCGCCGATGGCCACCGCACCATTCTTCTCCATCACGAGCGTGGTTGGGGTTTTCTTGGGGGTTTGCGGAAGGTGATGGGACAGTGGAGACGGTTGAGTGAGCGAGTGCGTGATAAGTGGGAGTGGGGAGGCCTCTATTAAAGGAGAAGGGAATCGATGTTTCGTTGCACTACCGTGCACCGCGTACGCTACTGCATCGTGCATGACCAAACGTGTCCGCTACCGCCCCGTGCACCGCACACGCGTACCATGAGTCACGTTTTTTCCCTCGTGTCTAACCCTGGCGATTCAGTTGTACTCAGTTTTTCCCTCGAGCGTAACAGTGGCAGTTTGGTTCCATTTTTAAAATCATTTTCTATTTTCTATTTGAATCCCTTTGTCACTCTTGCCCTTGGTTTTTAAGTTCTACTTAGTTTTACCCTTGGTTTTTAAGTTCTATTCAGTTTTGCCCTTGGTTCTTAAGTGCTACTCAGTTTTCCCCTCTCTTTGTATCCATCTCTCGCACCTGTGCTCATCTTCGCTGCCACGCTCTAATTGGTCAAGACAGTAGTCACACGGATTGTGCCCACCAACGTTGATCCTCTATGATCTAGCGGACAGGATAACCCTTATATCTGTCGGGGGCACCCCTCTATCCTTGCAAAATAACGAGTATGCCACCGGAACTTTAACTCCATAAAGAGATGAACTTGAATATAATTTGAAGGGTACGAAAATAGAAGTCCCCATAGTTTAAGGGTCTAGATACGGTAAGATAACTAAATATTATTAGTGGCCAGGCCAGCACAGTGACGGGTTGGTCGGCTAGAAGTTGCTGATTCCTAAGTAAGGGGACACTAGGCCGGTCTTGACATACTCCCTTAGGAATTTTCCATAAGCAGCGTGCTTAACCTTGGTCGCCGACTTGTGTTTGCTAGCCGGGATTTTACCAATGCCAACCGCATGCGGAATCAAGCTGTCAATCCTCGGGTTGACTCCTTTCTTACAGAAAGGGCACCAGAGCTCCCCAAGTCGAGTGCAGAAAGGGATTATCCCGCTCTTGAGCCTCTTCATGACATGGCGGCTCTTGTTGTCCCTGTTCTCCTTGTCAGAGTCCGTCTCACTTGAATCTACCTGTAATGTATGGAATGCAAACCGCAATGAGCAATACAATAAATATATATTCCTTCCACCATTCCGAGTTAATTTCGATGTAAGAACATGTCTATACAGGTTCAGCAGTTCATTACGGCCGTCTCCCAAGCTCGCTCCTAAATTAATGTGGTTTGTGTTCTTGATAACTTATAAATAAATAAATAATGTGGATTCATTCAGAACAGACTAGATCTCTCCATGTACCGGTTCGTACGTTGCATCTAATCATTAGTACTAGGTTTTTTTATGAAGCCAGGATAGATTAAGCTCGAGCAGAAAATATGAAACATGTAGAAATAGATGTACCTCCGGGTACACGAGCAGAGCGTGTTCGTCGAACTCCACGCCCTCATCGGGGCCTCCGAAGTCGTTAGCACCGACGAGCACATGGTCCCCCAAGGGGTTGAATTGCACGTCCTCCTCGCCTTGTGCTACGTGATGCTCCTCTAGATCTGCCACGTGAAGCACCACCCCAGTGGCGATGCCCGCACACTCACCCTCACACACTGGTTTCATGGAGAAGGTTCATGCATGTACGTTCAAGATTGTGGGGTTTTGCTAGATAGGGAAGATAGAGGACTGGATGAGTGCGAATGGAGGACCTGATAGGATGTGTTTTTAATACGGGGACATTTAGGCCTCCTTGAGGGCCCCGGTAGGTAGCTCTTCTGGCTATGGCTGCTGCGTGGAAGGTTCGTGTGGTGGGGGCCTGTCGGAAGTGAGAGTGCAGGCGCGCTGCGTAGAAAAAATGGTATAGCCCGTGGGCCGTGGATGACCAGTTGCCATGTAGGAGACTAGATGAAACGTGACATGACCACTCGATGACTTTTTCCATGGATGGCATCGTGTTCCTTCTTGTAGAACTCTCGCTGGGGGAGACATCCATGCTGTCTCTCGCTGTACCGTGAAGGGAACGACGTGTGCAACAAGCCTCGTTGGATCACACATGATCAACGGTTGGTGCGCACGATCCACGTGACAACTGTGACAACCAATCAGGGCGTAGCAGACAGAGTGGGCACAAGTTTGGGCTTCTACGAAAGAGAGAGGGGGGCAAAACTGAGTAGTATCAAAAAACCAAGGCAAAGCTGAGTAGTATAAAATGGAAGTGAGTGTATATTACAATGAAATACATCGTGGCATACATCAAATTATGCCAAGATAGATCCACTAGAGTTCATTGCATGTTTGTTCTTTTCCACAAACCACATGGATCAACCAATGGCATTGCATGTGTGTTATTGTCACAAACCACATATGGATCAACCAATGTCATTGCATGTGTGTTCCTGTCATGAACCACATATGGATCCACTAGTGTTCATTGCATGTGTGTTCTTTCCACAAACCACATATGTATCCACTAGAGTAATTGCATGTGTGTTCTTTCCACAAACCACATATGGATCAACCAATGTCATCGCATGTGTGTTATTTTCACAAACCATATATGGATCAACTAATGTCATTGCATGTGTGTTCTTTTCCACAAACCACATATGAATCCACTAGAGTAATTGCATGTGTGTTCTTTTCACAAACCACATATGGATTAACAAATGTCATTGCATGTGTGTTGTTTTCACAAACCACATATGGATCCACCAATGTCATTGCATGTGTGTTCTTTCCACAAACCACATATGTACCCACTAGAGTAATTGCATGTGTGTTATTTTCCATAAACCACTTATGGACCCACTAGAGTCATTGCATGTGTGCTCTTTCCACAAACCACATATGGATCCACTAGAGTTTGTTGCATGTTTCTTCTTTTCCAGAAACCACATGGATCAACCAATGACATTGCATGTGTGTTTTTTTCACAAACCAATATGGATCAACCAATGCCATTGCATGTGTGTTCCTGTCATGAACCACATATGGATCCACCAATGCTCATTGCATGTGTGTTCTTTCCACAAACCACATATGGATCAACCAATGTCATTGCATGTGTGTTCTTTTCACAAACCACATATGGATCAACCAATGCCATTGCATGTGTGTTCATGTCATGAACTACACATGGATCCACCAATGTCATTGCATGTGTGTTCTTTCCACAAACCACACATGGATCAATCAACGACATTGCATGTCTCGGTGGGATGACCCCCCGGGTAGGCCAAGACGGGACCAATCGGCTGCCTCCAAGGAGATCATGTCGTCTGGACCCAGATCAAGGAACCACAGCCGGGTGGAATCCCCCACCCGGTCCGCATTCAAGTTTCCCCGGCTGGCTCATCTAGTCGGATAGCCAGAAGAACCAGCTGGGGGCCGCTGCTAGCCGACCTCCTCGGATCCACTGGCCATGGTACGGTGGGAGTGACGCTCCTTGTTGAGCGCACCTTTGACCGAACAGGCTGGCTGGCCTGGCCGGCGCTACCGGACAACTGCGCCAAAGCTAGAGGCTGACGAGCAAAGCAAGGGCTGATGAGGAAAGCTCTGGCTTACACATAAAGCTCCGGCTGACGGATAAAGAGCCGGCTGACGAGTAAAGCGGGGGCACTGGGCACTGTAGTGTGGTCCTTCCCTGTACTGGAGCCTTGACTGGACCTGGGCCTACCGTTCGGCCCTTTCTAGCCAGCCCACTTGGCCATGCCCAGATCCAAACAGTAAACCCTAGAACCCATCTTGTAAGCTCTCTTCTCAACCAGTATATAAGGGGAGGTAGTCCTAGGGTTCTAGGTAGGCAATAAGAAGTTAGAAGTTCTCCACATTGGGCAAGTTCAGTAGCTAAGGAAACAGCTCAAGGAGCATCTGTATTGGGCACTAGCCCCCTTTGATAGTAGATCCTTGCAGGAGTAGGAGCTTTATCTTGCAAAGAGGGCTCCGAACCTAGGTACGTCACTGTGTTTGCAGTACCTGTGCCCAACCCATTGCGAGTAGCCACCGCTAGCATCCTGATTGTCCCCTTCAAGCATCCCCGATGGTACTGCCGTGTTCCACACCACGATAGTTAGCGCCCACTGAGGGGCACAACGCTTCAGCTGGGATCATCTTTCGCATGAGACTTCCACTTGTCGGTGGTGAGCGAGTCGCCTCTGGCCTCGTCCTCACTTTCGGCTCCTTTGACTGCGTCCTCGACAACGCATCCTGTTTCGCTGGGCGGATTTTCCCAAGCGGAGGCTCCATCATGCACTTCGGCGAGCACCACATCTACGTCGCCACCGTCGCTGAGGCCTTCCCTCGTGAGGTCGTCACCATCTCCGGCACGCCCCTAGTTTCTCCGCTTCGCATGTTGCCAGCGGCAACATTGAGGTCATGATGGCAGGCTCGGTGGAGAACCACCGTCCGCCTCTGGTGCACAACATGGATGGCCGCGCCACCAACTCATGCCTCCCTAACCAGGACCTGATCAACGCGTCCATCGAACACCTCCGCAACCCAATCAAGACATATCCAGTTGCAGCCGCGGCAGCCCTAGAGACTACTCGCCAGAACCTTCTGGAGGAAGCTGGTAAAGTGGCAGCCGCCCAATGGCGGATAAATGCAACCATGCGCGAGTACAACATCGTGCACGACTTTGCACGCTTACCCGGCCACAGCCGCCTGGACGAACCACAAGGCGGAAACCTCGGTTCGAAGATGGATCGTGCCGCTGATCCGCGTATGCCTGCGGTACGGCCAGTCTACAACACTCCCTCCAAAAACATAAGGGCCGTGGAGGCGGCAGTTGGGGAACTAAGCCACCTGGAGGGCGAGGAACTTCTCCGACATCAGGCACGTGTCTAGCTCCTCATGGTCATGGCAAACAAACAGCAAGCTGAGGCAGAACTCAACATGGCCGACAACAGCAGAACCCAACCGGCTCGCTGGATGGCGGATCTGGCAACATGCGGTAGCAAGGAGTCTTCCCCAAATGGAGCAAGGCCGAGCAACCGCCCGCGTGGTGGATCTACAGGCCATGGGCACAACGCCCGTGACGCGGCTGCTGTCACCAGTAAAAACCACGAGCCGGCTGACGAAGCCGGAAAAGGCCAAGCGCTGCCCAAATCCCGCATGTCCGGCAGGCTGGGACCACTCGAGCCGGAGGAACAGCAAGATGCGCGTGCACGAATTGACCTACTTGTCCAGTCACACGCGCTGGAAGAAGAAAGTCCAGCCGGCCCAAGATGTTTCGGACTGCGCATCCGGAATAAACCGTTTCCAAAGGGATTTTTGCTCCCAAGGGATACGCCAAAATACAACGGCTTGGTCAAGCCAGAGGACTGGTTGGTGCACTACACCACTGTTGTGGGCATCACAAACGGAAACCGCTGGGTGGCAGTACGCTATGCCCCTCTCATGCTCCTCGACTCAGCTAGGACGTGGCTCAATAGCCTCCCCGACAACATCATCAACGCGTGGATGGATTTCGAGCAGGCGTTCGTCCTCAACTTCACTGGCACCTACAAGCGCCCAAGCCGACCCGACGAGCTCGCTCTTTGCGTACAGGGTTCATATGAATCCGACCGTTCCTACATCACCCGGTGGACGAGCATGCACAACTCCTGCGAGGGGGTATGTGAGCACCAGGCGGTTGACTTCTTCATCAATGACTGTAGAGACGACACTATGCTCAAGCACAAGCTTCGCTGGGTGGAACCCACAACCATGGCGCAGCCATGGCCATCGCGGACAAGTACGCCACGGACGACGCATCAATGAAAAGATTCGTTTGGGTGGACAACCAAGGGAAAATAATCGTCAACGTCGCTGTAGATCGGCGCCCACCGGAAGGAAATGGCCACAATTCCAGGCGGCACGACAACCGCCACGGTAAGAGAAAGGACGACCAGCCGGATAACCAATACGGTTCCAAGAAGGTGGCGGCAGTACAGGAGGATCTGGCTGCAGGCGGAAGCTGGAGACAGAAGCCTGATGACCGGCCTCCGAGGCCCAAGTACAGCACCGAGTCGATGCTTGATGGGTCATGCAAGTTCCATAGCGTAGGCAACAAACCGGCTACACATACCACACGCTAGTGCACCTGGACAAAGAATATGGCAGAGATCGCTGGTACGCCAGCTGCATAGGCGCCACCCCTCCAACTAGTGGGCCACCAGGTGATCTCAATAACCAGCGCCAAAGGGAAGATGATGATAACAGCTACCCTCGCTAGGTGGGGAACTAACACATCTTCACGACAGAGCCGGAGACCAAGCACAACAAGAGGCGTCGCGAGGCGGAAGTGAACGCAATCAATCCTCCCATTCCCTAGTACCTCAACTGGTCGGAGCAAGAAGTAGCATGGAGCCGGAAGGACCAGCCAGCTGAGCTGCCTCACCCAGGCACTTACGGGATTGTTTTGGATCCCATCATTGTCTCCCAGAAGAATTCCTGCAGGTTCTTCCGCGTCCTCGTAGACGGAGGGAGCATCAGCAACCTCCTGTACCGCAGCTTACTAGATCGGCTCGGTATCAGCGAGTCGCAGCTGGAGCCATCAAGCACCTCCTTCCATGGAGCCGTCCTGGGCCCGTCGCACTCTCCCATTGGAAAGATCTGGCTGGACGTCATCTTCGGCATAGAGGACAACTTCCGCCTTGAGCCCATCTGGTTCTAGGTGGTCAACCACTTCAGCACGTACCATGCAATCCTGGGGCGCCCGACACTCACCAAGTTCATGGCGGTACCGCATTACATGTACCTCAAGATGGAGCTACCAGGGCCCAAGGGCGTCATCACCGTGGCTGGTTGCTACAGGCGGTCTGTGGAGTGCGCCACAGACGGGTCCAAGATACCGGAAGCCATGATCATCGCAGAAGAAAAGCGCATAATCATGCAGAACGTGGCAGCCCTTCGGAAGGACATGCCGACTGGTGAGCCCAAGCCGGCCGGAGAGGCGCAGGTCAAGCCATCCAAGGGCACAAGAAAGATCTTGCTGAACGAGGCCGAGCCAGACAAGTTCGTCCTAGTCGGAGACGGCCTCGATAGCATATAGGAAAGGGCGCTCGTCGACTTCCTCCATAAGAATCGGGATATCTTCGCATGGTCCCCCAAGGATATGCCAGGTGTTCTGAGGGAGCTCGCCGGGCACTCTTTACATGTCAGGCCGGATGCAAAACCGATCAAACAGTCACTACGCCGCTTCGCGGAAGAAAAGGAAGAACAATTGGGGAGGAGATCACCCAGCTGCTCGCAGCTAGATTCATAATGGAGGTTTTCCACCCGAAATGGCTGGCGAACCCCGTACTCATGCTAAAGAAGAACAAAACTTGGCGCATGTGTGTTGACTACACCAGCCTGAACAAACCATGCCCCAAAGATCCATTCGCCCTGCCAAGGATAAACCAAGTGATCGATTCCACGGCCGGCTGCGAGCTGCTGTCATTTCTGGACGCGTACTTTGCTACCACCAGATCCGGCTGAACCCTTTTAATCAAATAAAGACAGGATTCATCACTCCTTACGGAGCATACTGCTACACCACTATGCCGTTTGGGCTGAAGAACGCTGGATCCACATACCAGCACTGCATGCAGAAGTGCTTGCAGACTCAGATTGGCAGAAACGTACATGCCTACGTCGATGATGTGGTAGTCAAGACCAAAGAGCGCCAAACACTCCTTGAAGATCTAAAGGAAACATTCGACAACCTCTGCCAGTTCCAGATGAAGCTAAAACCGGAGAAATGCGTGTTTGGCATCCCAGCCGGTCAGCTCCTCGGTTTTCTCGTATCCGAGCGAGGAATCGAGGCGAACCCGGAGAATATCGGCGCAATCTAGCGAATGTAGCCGCCCAAGAAGTTATGAGACATCCAGAAGTTCACCAGATGCCTAGCCTCCCTCAGCCGGTTCATCAGCCGGCTGGGCGAGAAAGCACTCCCGCTGTACCAACTCATGAAGAAGATGGACAAATTTGTCTAGACATCGCAGGCGGATGAAGCTTTCCGCGACCTGAAGCGCAAGCTCACTTCACCACCTATCCTAGCAGCACCAGCAGCGAAGGAGCCCATACATCCTGAGTGTGGTGCTAGTGGTGGAAAGAACGGAAGAAGGAAAGGCACAACCGACGCAATGACCAGTATACTACTTGAGTGAGGTACTCTCGCTCTCGAAGGAGAATTACCCTCATTACCAGAAGCTGGTGTATGGCATCTACATGGCCGCCAAGAAATTGAAGCACTACTTCCAAGAACACTGAATCCGGGTGGTGGCGCTAGTGCCACTCTCGGAGATCATCGGCAACAGAGACGCCACAAGCCGGGTGGCGATACGGGCCATAGAGCTCGCCGCTCACAACATATAATACGAGCCAAGAACGGCGATCAAGTCTCAGGCCTTGGCGGATTTCCTCGTTGATTGGGCAGAGACGCAGTACCTACCGCCTTGCCCTAACTCCATGCATTGGAAGTTGCATTTCGATGGCTCCAAGATGTATGGAGGTCTCGGAGCCAGAGTGGTCATCACCTCTCCAAAAGGAGACCGGCTGGAATACGTGCTACAGATCCACTTCCGCGCATCTAACAAAGTCGCTGAGTATGAGGCGCTCGTTCACGGCCTCAAGATGGCAAAGGAAATAAGCATCCGACGCATCCTATGCTTCGGCGACTCTGATCTGGTGGTACAGCAAGTGTCGGGCGATTGGGACGCCACGGACGCAAACATGGCTCTATATCGTTTCTTCGTACAATAGCTATGTGCCTGTTTTGAAGGATGCGAGTTTCACCATGTTCCTAGGGAAAACAACGAGGCCGCGGATGCGCTCACCGGCATTGGGTCAACAACACAAGCAATTCCACTTTGAATCTCCCTCGAGCACCTGCGCAAGACATCGATCGTGCCATCTCCCGAATCTGACTCCACAATATTGGACGCGGACCCGGGGACTGCCGGCTCTAGGACCTCTGCGACGGCTTTGCCGCACCCAGGGACCGCCGACTCCAGGACCTCTGCGACGGCTTCACCGCACCCAGGGACTATTGGATCTAGGACCTCCATGATGGCTTCGCCGCACCCGGGGACTGCCGACTCTAGGACCTCTGCGGTGGCTTCGCCGCACCCGGGAATTGCCGCGTCTAGCCTAGAAGCTGCCAGGTCCACTACTCCACCCGGTCGGCCCCGAGACGAGCCCGACCCGGCTATCCGGGTAGAAGTGAATCTGCTGATGCAGGCGGTATGTGCCATCCGGGAAACCCCAACATGGGTCAAACCCTTCATGGATTTCTTAGCCATAGGAGAGCTACCTGAAGAAGAGGTAGATGCAAGACAGGTGAAGCGCATAGCCAACGCATACACTATCATCAACAACGAGCTCTACAAGCGCAGTGTCGGGGGCATTTATCAAAGGTGTATGAGCCAAGAGGATGGAATTCGGCTACTGATTGATATCCACCAGGGCGAATGTGGACACCACGCGTCGTCAAGAGCCATAGTGGCAAAGGCATTCCGCAGTGGGTTCTACTCGCCCACGACACTAGAAGACGCTGAACAAATTGTCAAGGCGTGCAATGGTTGCTAGTGGTTCAGCCAGCAGAAGCACACTCCATCTGCGGCACTCAAAACAATCCCCATCACCTAGCCGTTTGCCGTCTGGGGGCTGGACATGGTCGGCCCTTTCAAAATGGCTAGATCCAGCATGACGCACTTGCTGGTGGCGATGGACGAATTCACCAAGTGGATAGAGGCAAAGCCAATAAAGAAGCTGGATGGTCCAACGGTGGTCAAGTTGTTCACAGACATAATCACACGCTTCAGCCACCCCAACAGCATTATAACCGACAACGGCACAAATTTTGCCAAGGGAGCTTTCGCACGATTCTACGGAGACAAGGGCATCCGGCTGGACCTGGCATTTGTGGCTCACCCCCAATCCAATGGACACTTCGAGCGAGAAAATGGCCTAGTCCTATCCAGAATCAAGCCCCGGCTGATCGAGCCACTAATGCGATCCCTCGGCTGTTGGATTGAGGAGCTACCGGCTGTACTTTGGAGCCTTCGCACCACGCCAAACCGGTCAACCGGCTACACTCATTTCTTCCCCGTTTACGGGGCGGAGGCGGTTTTTTCACAGACATCGAGTTCGATGTGCCCCGCAAACTGCTTTACACAAAGGAGGAAGCCAAAGAAGCACGGGAGGACAGCGTCGATCTCCTCAAAGAAGCACGTGAGCTAGCCTTGTCTAGATCCGCCATCTATCAGCAAAACTTGCGTTGTTACCACGCCAGCCGGATCCGCAGCATCTCGTTCCGCGAGGGTGACCTGGTGCTAAGGCTTGTACAAGACACCAAGGGGATGCACAAGTTATCTCCGCCCTGGGAAGGCCCATTCATCATCAGCTGGGCACTGCAGAACTACTCATACTACCTCATCGAAGCCCGCCAGCCAGAAAAGAACAAGATGGATCGCTCAGGCGAAGAAACTAAACGACCATGGAAAGTGAGCCTACTTCGCCCATTTTACAGTTGAACAAGAAGTGTATGTATCTTGCCTCTATGTAATGAACAAGCATGAGAGCCTCGACACAGTCTCAGGGACTCCGCAATAAATTAGCATGTGATGCTGCACAATTTGATTTTCCGGCTGCATTGCTTCAACACCGGAGCCGGCGATCCATCTCGGGGACTCACCGGTTGGCCTAGACGGCTGTGCGACACATGCGGCAAAGTACTATACGCGGTTCCTAGGGCTTCCTCTTCGGTTCCGGCTGCAGACCTCAAGCCGGCTGATAGATTCGGCAAGAGAAGAACGCTCGAAGGCCCTTACACAAAAAGCCATGAGGAAAACAAAAACGTCTGGACGTCCCTGCTGCGCTGGCTATCCTAAGGCCAATGAACCAAACCCGAAGTATCGTGCAGTACGCCTACTAAGCAACCCCTTTGACTCCGGCTAAAAGCCAGCAAGGGAACAACATCAAAACTGGCCAATGCTCACTGAGAAAAGGGCAAAGACATTGGATCGCCGTGAAATAGCAAAACTTCAAAACTAGTAAATCTAAGATTACAATTTAACTTGCATATGCTTAACCAGGCAAACAACTTGCTTGTTTCTATGTTTGCATGAGCCAAAGTTCCATGATGTACACCCAAGCCGAAGGATAGTAGCTTCCAGGAGGAAGCAGAGCAGGTCAAGGAGATTCGACCCGGCTGTATTCTCCAGCCGGCCCAAACCTCGGTGACTACACCCTGTGGGTGTGCTTACGCGCCCCCACACCAAAATCTGCAAATAGACAACAACATAAAAGACCTTTGACCCGGTTGTATTCTCCAGCCGGCCCGAACCTCGGGGACTACACCCTGTGGGTGCGCTTGCATGCCCCCACACAGAAACAAGCATGCAACAAATGCAGAACAGAAAGTGCAAGCGAAAAAGCACGAGAAAATATCCAAAGGAGGCGATGCTCCCACAAGAGTTCAATAACCAACAGACAATTGTTCAACACACGAAGAGCACAAGTTCTTGATTTACAAATACTCCTGGCATACCGGGGATCAAGCTTACTGGTGGGAAGAAGGGCCAGAAACGTTGGCTGGGGCTTGGCTGCTGGAGGTGACGTCTGCCGAAGCGGTCTAGGGCGCAGCCGGAGCCTCAGTGCGCGGCGCATCCGGACTGTGGTGGTACGGCTCTATGCCACCCGGGTCACTGAAGTCCCTGTCTAGTGCGACGAAGCTCCCAATCTTCACAACACATGAGCGGATGTCAGGAACCTCGGCACCAAGCTGGTCGTAGCTGGTCCCTTGGCGAAATCCGCGGGAAAGGCTCCGCAGATCCACATCCGGGTACCAGGACTTCAGAAGCGCTAGCACCATCTTCGCGCCTCCACGAGCCGCCCACTCCCGGGCCACGTTCATGAGGTCCAGCGCACCCCAAAGCCGCTGGGCCAAGGCGTCCATGGTGGCCGGCTGGGCGGTATTAGACCAGACGTAGTCATAGACCTTGAGAGCAGCGGCACGAAGCCGATTCGCCTCCTCGCTAACGACCGCCACCATCTCCCCTGGGTGGAGGTCCCACTCCGGATCCATCTCGGGAATCCGGCCAAGCGCCTGATCTGTCGCCCTAGGATACTGAGCTGCATCTGGGAAAAGAAACAATAAACAATAATCAATAACCTAGGCGCCCAGGTGCTGGATGCTCCAGGCCTTCCGGGTGGAGGGAACATTGGCGAAGGCCGGGACCTTCATCCAGTCCACCTCGGTGTTGTTGCGCACGTAGAAATACGAGCGCTGCCAGAGCTTGACGGTGTCTGGGAGCTCTAGGAACGGCATGGCCGCCGATGGCCGCGGATAGATGGCACAGCAGCCTGTCTCTGTCAACGACCCGCCCTTCCCCACCACCTGAACCTTGAAGTAGAAAAACTTCAAGAAGTTCGTGCTGTCGGGGCAGACGCCAAGGTACGCCTCGCAGCAGGCCGCGTGATTTGACAACATCGACACGGCATTGGCTCCAAGGTGGTGGAGCTGGAGGTCGAAGGTGACAAGCAGCTCTAGGACGAAGCAGCTCAGCGGCAGCCCAAGGACGCAAGCGAAGTGGGCGAGGAAGACAACGCCTCGCCGGGCTTAGGGTTGGGCACCCACTCGCCCTCCGGTGCGAGGTGGTGCTTCACCAGCCGCTCTGACGGCAAGAACCTCCCCCGTCGATACTTCTTCGCCAGTTCCTCGGTGACGTACAAGCCGCACCACCTACCGGCGACCTCAGGCAACATGTCGTTCGGGAATGTGGCCGTGATTGAAGCGCGGGGGCCCGTTGTTGAGGAGGAAGAGGAACATCGCCGGCGACCAAGAAGAAGTGGCGCAGAGGAGCAGTGAAGGGCTAAAGCACGAAGGAGAGTAGGGGCGGCAAGCACAGGAAGACGAAGTGAAGCACCCACACCCCTTGGCGTGCCTATTTATCGGGGAAGAAAGGTCGCGCCGGTTGCCCTCCCTCCATGCCATGTGGCAAGCAACTGCCCCTCTTCTCCGTGACAGTTCAGGGCAGATCGAGTGTGCCAGCGTCACGCACACAGAAAATCCAGAAGAAGTTACTGTGGGAGGCAAACCGTGCCCACGATCTCCAAGAAACAACAAGGATGAAGGCGTGCGCGCGGTTACCAAAAAACTTCCGTGGCAGACAAAGAAGTCAAACTGACGTGACGTGCGCTAGAAATGGCAGGCGTGGATGACACAAGCAACGACGACAGTAAACTGGCGATCCCTCTCCCGGCCAGGTGTGGTAGCCGGTCAAGAAGATCACCACTCACACCCTGTGGGGCCTTCCCTCGTGAGGTCATCACCATCTCCGGCGCGCCCCTGGTTTCTCTGCTTCACACGTCGCCAACGACAACGTCGAGGTCATGATGGCAGGCTCGGTGGAGAACCGTCGTCCGCCTCTAGAGCGCAACGTGGATGGCCGCGCCACCAACTCACGCCTCCCGAACCTGGACCTGATCAACGCATCCATCGAACACCTCCGCAACCCCATCAACCCCATCGAGGCAGATCCAGCTGTAGCCGCGGCAGCCCTAGAGACTACTCGCCAGAACCTTCTGGAAGAAGCTGGCAAAGTGGCAGCCGCCCAACAGCGGAAGAACGCAACCATGAGCGAGTAGAACATCGTGCACGGCTTCACACGCTTACCTGACGCCAGCCGCCTAGCCCAACCACAAGGCCAAAACCTCGGTTTGGAGATGTATTGCGCCGTTGATCAGCGTATGCCCATGGTACAGCCAGTCTACAATACCCCTGCCAAAAACATGAGGGTCGCGGAGGTGGCAGTTGCGGAGCTAAGCCACCTAGAGGGCGAGGAACTGCTCCGACAACAGGCACGTGTCTAGCACCTCGTGGTCACGGCAAATAAACAGCAAGCTAAGGTAGAACTCAGCATGGCCGGCAAGCGGATCCGGCTGCAGCGGCAACAAGGCATCTTCCCCAACGGAGCAAGGCCGAGCAACCACCCTCGCGGTGGATCTACAGGCCGTGGACACAACGCCCGCGACAGGGAAGCTGTCACCAGCAAAAACCGCGAGTCGGCTGACGACGCCGGAAAAGGCCAAGTGCTGCCCAAATCCCACCTGTCTGGCCGGCTGGGACCGCTCGAGATGGAGGAACAGCAAGACACGCGCGCACGAATCGACCTACTGGTCCAGTCACGCGCTCTGGAAGACGAAAGTCCAGCCGGCCCAAAATGTTTCGGACCGCTCATCCGGAATGAACCGTTTCCAAAGGGATTTTCGCTCCCGAGGGATACGCCAAAATACAACAGCTCGATCAAGCCGGAGGACTGGTTGGTGGACTACACCACCATTGTGGGCATTGCAACGGCAACCGCCGGGTGGCAGTATGCTACGCCCCTCTCATGCTCCTTGACTCATCCAGGACGTGGCTCAACAGCTTCCCCGATAACAACATCAACACGTGGATCGATTTCAAGCAGGCGTTCGTCCGCAACTTCACTGGCACCTACCAGCGCCCAGGTCGACCCGGCGAGCTCGCTCTTTGCGTACAGGGTTCGGATGAATCTGACCGTTCCTACATCACCCGGTGGATGAGCATGCACAACTCCTACGAGGGGGTACGTGAGCACCAGGCAGTTGACTTCTTCATTAACGGCTGTAGAGACGGCACTATGGTCAAGCACAAGCTTCGCCGGGTGGAACCCACAACCATGGCGCAGACCATGGGCATCGCGGACAAGTACGCCACGGCCGATGCATCAATGAAAAGATCCATTCGGGTGGACGACCATGGGCAAATAATCGTCGACGTCGCCGTAGATTGGCGCCATCCGAAAGGAAATGGCCACAATTCCAAGCGGCACGACAACCGCCACGGTAAGAGAAAGGACGACCAACCGGATAACCAATACGGTTCCAAGAAGGTGGCGGCAGTACAGGAGGATCTGGCTGCAGGCGGAAGCTGGAGACAGAAGCCTGATGACCGGCCTCCGAGGCCCAAGTACAGCACCGAGTCGATGCTTGATGGGTCATGCAAGTTCCATAGCGGAGGCAACAAACCGGCTACACATACCACACGCTAGTGCACCTGGACAAAGAATATGGCAGAGATCGCTGGTACGCCAGCTGCACAGGCGCCACCCCTCCAACTAGTGGGCCACCAGGTGATCTCAATAACTAGCGCCAAAGGGAAGATGATGATAACAACTACCCTCGCTAGGTGGGGAACTAACACATCTTCACGACAGAGCCGGAGACCAAGCACAACAAGAGGCGTCGCGAGGCGGAAGTGAACGCAATCAATCCTCCCATTCCCTAGTACCTCAACTGGTTGGAGCAAGAAGTAGCATGGAGCCGGAAGGAGCAGCCAGCTGAGCTGCCTCACCCAGGCACTTACACGCTGGTCTTGGATCCTATCAATGTCTCCTAGAAGCATTCCTGCAGGTTCTCCCGCATCCTCGTAGACGGAGGGAGAAACATCAACCTCCTGTACCGTAGCTCGCTAGACCGGCTCGGTATCAGCGAGTCGCAGCTGGAGCCGTCAAGCACCTCCTTCCATGGAGCCGTCCCGTGCCCATCGCACTCTCCCATCGGAAAGATCCGGCTGGACGTCATCTTCAGCATGGAGGACAACTTCCGCTGCGAGCCCATCTGGTTCGAGGTGGTCAACCTCTGCAGTGCGTACCACATAATCCTGGGGCGCCCGGCGCTCACCAAGTTCATGGCGGTACTGCATTACGCATACCTCAAGATGAAGCTACCAGGTCCCAAGGGCGTCATCACCGTGGTTGGTTGCTACAGGCGGTCTGTGGAGTGCGCCACAGACAGGTCCAAGATAGCGGAAGCCATGATCATCATGGAAGAAAAGCACATAATCATGCAGAATGTGGCAGCCCTGCAGAAGGACATGTCAGCTGGCAAGCCCAAGCCGGCCGGAGAGGCGTAGTTCAAGCCATCCAAGGGCACAAGAAATATCTTGCTGAAAGAGGCCGAGCCGGAAAAGTTCGTCCTGGTCGGAGCCGGCCTAGATAGCAAATAGGAAAGCGCGCTCATTGGCTTCATCCATGACAATCGGGATATCTTCGCATGGTCCACCAAGGACACGCCAGGTGTTCCGAGGGAGCTCACCGAGCACTCTTTACATGTCAGGCCGGACGCAAAACCGATCAAACAGTCACTACGCCGCTTTGCAGAAGAAAAAAGAAGAACAATTGGGGAGGAGATCACGGGACTGCTCGTAGCCGGATTCATAATGGAGGTTTTCCACCCGAATGGCGGACGAACCCCGTACTCGTGCTAAATAAGAACAAGACTTGCCACATGTGTGTTGACTACACTAGCCTGAACAAAGCATGCCCCAAAGATCCATTCACCCTTCCAAGGATAGACCAAGTGATCGATTCCACGGCCGGCTACAAGCTGCTATTGTTTCTGGACACGTACTCTGGCTACCAAGTGATCGATTGCATGCGTGTTCTTTTCACAAACCATATATGGATCAACCAATGTCATTGCATGTGTTTTTTTCCACAAACCACATATGGATCCACTAGAATAATTGCATGTGTGTTCTTTTCACAAACCACATATGGATCAACAAATTTCATTGCATGTGTGTTCTTTTCACAAACCACATATCGATCCACCAATGTCATTGCATGTGTGTTCTTTCCACAAACCACATATGTACCCACTAGAGTAATTGCACGTGTGTTCTTTTCCACAAACCACTTATGGATCCACTAGAGTCATTGCAAGTGTATTCTTTCCACAAAGCACATATGGATCCACTAGAGTCGTTGCATGTGTGTTCCTTTCACAAACCAAATATGGATCAACCAAGCTCATTGCATGTGTGTTCTTTTCATGAACCACATATGGATCCACTAGAGTCATTCCATGTGTGTTCTTTTAACAAACCACATATGGACCCACTAGAGTCATTGCATGTGTGTTCTTATACTAAAACCAACACTAGATTCATTGCATGTGTTTTCTTTTCACAAACCACACATGGATCAACCAATGCCATTGCATGTGTGTTCTTTCCACAAACCACATGGATCAACCAATGTCATTTCATGTGTGTTCTTTTGACAAACAACATGGATCAACCAATGGCATTGCATGTGTGTTATTGCCACAAACCACATATGGATCAACCAATGGCATTGCATGTGTGTGAATGTCACAAACCACACATGGATCCACCAATGTCATTGCATGTGTGTTCTTTCCATGAACCACATATTGATCCACCAGTGTCATTGCATGTGTGTTCTTTCCACAATCCACATATGGATCCACCAGAGTCACTGCATGTGTGTTATTTTCCACAAACCACATGGATCCACCAATGGCATTGCATGTGTGTTATTGTCAAAAACCACATATGGATCAACCAATGACATTGCATGTATGTTCTTGTCATGAACCACACATGGATCCACCAATGCCATTGCATGTGTGTTCCTTTCCACAAACCACATGGATCAACCAATGGCATTGCATGTGTTTTCTTTCCGCAAAACACATATGGATCAACCAATGTCATTGCATGTGTGTTCTTTCCACAAACCACATATGGTTCAACCAATGCCATTGCATGTGTATTCTTTCCACAAACTACATATGTACCCACTAGAGTAATTGCATGTGTGTTCTTTTCCACAAACCACATATGGATCCACTAGAGTCATTGCATGTGAATTCTTACCACAAACCACATATGGATCCACCAAAGTCATTGCATGTGTGTTCTTTTCCACAAACCACATGTATCCACCAGTGGCATGGCATGTGTGTTCTTTTCACAAACCTCACATGGATCGACCAATAGCATTACATGTGTGTTCTTTTCACAACCTACATATGGATCAACCAATGTCATTTAATGTGTGTTCTTTCCACAAACCACATATGGATCCACGGGCGTTCATTGCATGTTTGTTCTTTTTCCACAAACCACATGGATCAACCAATGGCATTGCATGTGTTTTGTTGTCACAAACCATATACGGATCAACCAATGTCATTGCATGTGTGTTCCTGTCATGAACCACATATGGATCCACCAGTGTTCATTGGATGTGTGTTCTTTCCACAAACCACATATGTATCCACTAGAGTAATTGCATGTGTGTTCTTTTCACAAACCACACATGGATCAACCAATGTCATTGCATGTGTGTTCTTTCCACAAACCACATATGGATCCACTAGAGTCATTGCATGTGTGTTATTTTCACAAACCACATATGGACCCACCGAAGTCATTGCATGTGTGTTCTTTCCGCAAACCACATATGGATCAACAAATGTCATTGCATGTCTATTCGTTTCACAAACCATATATGGATCAACCAATGGCATTGCATGTGTGTTATTTTCCACAAACCACATATGGATCCACTAGATTAATTGCAGGTGTGTTCTTTTCACAAACCACATATGGATCCACTAATGTCATTGCATATGTGTTGTTTCCACAAACCATATATGTACCCAACAGAGTAATTGCATGTGTATTCTTTTCCACAAACCACTTATGGATCCACTAGAGTCATTGCCTGTGTGTTCTTTCCACAAACCACATATGGATCCACTAGAGTCATTTCATGTGTGTTCCTTTCACGAACCAAATTTGGATCAACCAATGTCATTGCATGTGTTCTTTTCATGAACCACCTATGGATCCACTAGAGTCATTGCATGTGTGTTCTTTTCACAAACCACATATGGACCCACTAGAGTCATTGCATGTGTGTTCTTATACTTGATGACCCACAAGTATAGGGGGTGTATCACAGTATTTTCGAGGTAAGTGAAACCCAATTTATTGATTCGACACAAGGGGAGCCAAAGAATATTTAGAAGCCTTAACAACTGAGTTGTCAATTCAGCTGCACCTGGAAACAATCTTGCTCACAGAAGTTTATCAGTAGCAATAGTTTTATAGTAGGAATAGTAAAGTAATAGCAGTAGTAAAGTGTCGTCGGTTTGAGGACAAGTACGCCATGAGGGGGTCCTTGAGGCCTGCGGGGGAGAGGGGTGTGAGACGTACGGTGTTCCGGGACGGTGAGCACACAAGTTTACCCAGGTTCGAATCCACCGGCTTTGGACGGACCCTACTCCTACTAGCAATCTAGTAACATGGCAGAGCCGGAATATGGGTTACAAGGGTTTCGCCTGTGCAAGTTGAGATTGTAGACTATTGAGGTGTCTGGTGTCTCCCTAAAGGCTCTCCCTAGGACGGCTTATATAGATATCCGGCCTAGGGTTTACAGGAGAGATCAATCTGGCTACGACTAAGAGTTGGTTACAGAGTACATCTTGAACTACAAGTAACATTATGGGCCTAAGTCGGTAAGTCTTCTAGACCTTCCCATAGTAGGATTGGACTAGATCTTCTCTCCCTAACTGGGCTGCCCGTGAAGCAAAGCTCTAACCCGAAGTGGGCCACCCTAGTCAGTGAGGATCTGTGAGGATACCCGGAAAGTATATCCCCAACAGTAGCCCCAGGAGGCCTCCAAGATCCAAAGTCGGATTTTATCATCGTCTAGCTTGATCTTCGGCTTGCAGAATCTTGAAGGGTTCCTGAAACTTTATAACAAAAAATACAATCCGGGTCTTAAAAGTAAGTCAGACGTTTCAATTAGTTATTCGGATTTTCCAGCTCGCTTTTAAACTAAGCCAGAAATTGGTCTCTAATGCCACCTGACACAAGCATGGTCAAGTCATGTCATCGGACAGACGTTCCGTCAGCACGACCGTTGGTGGGTCCGCAGTTCGCGGAACCGAGGCACCGTTTCAATGTGTGCGTGGAGATCGAGGTGACACAATCAACGCGCGGGCCCTTCCCAGTTCTTTCCACAACGTGTGGCAATTACACTGTAGCGTTTGCACGAATCTTGGCGCAGGTAGGTGGATATAAGGGGTTTAGATTCCTTCTTCTCCTCTCCACCAGTCCTTCTCTGTTCCTTTCTTCCCAATCCTCCGTGCGCCCAGAGCCTTTTCGTCCTCCTCCCACAGAGCTCCTAGCGCCGCCACTTTAAGGTCACCCTTTTCCACCAGAGAGAAAATGTCTTCATCTTCTTCTTCCTCTCTGGCAGTGGCGGCGGCGGAAGCAGCTGCGGAGAAAGAGTGCTTCCGAGGAATCTGGATCCCCTGCGCCCTCGACGACGACGGCCTCAAAAACGTGGAGAAGGAGGGGCTTCTCTCCGCCGGCAACTGGCGGAGCGGTTCCGGCGAAACCGCCCCCAATCCACACGAGGGCGAGCGTGTCCACTTCGGCACCCATCTGGACCGAGGTTTGTCCTTTCCTCCCTCGGAGTTCTTCTCCGAGGTGATTGACCACTATGGAGTTCAACTCCATAATCTTCCTCCCAATTCTCTTCTGGAGATGAGCGTGTAGGATGCGCTTTGCGAGGGCTTTCTCGGCATTAGGCCGAGTTTGCTTCTATTCCGGTACTATTTCCATGTCCGGAGAAATTCCATTACTGCCGGTGTTCCTTACATCACCGGTACCATTAGTTTTTCTGTTAGACGAGACCGGGTATATCCCAAAATTTCTGCCATTGACTCGGTCAAACAATGGACATCCACTTTTTTCTACCATAGGGATATTCCGGCTCCCAGCAAAGCTACTGCTTTGTCGGCTTTTGTTGATGGATCCGCCACAGCCTAGCCTTCCTGGGATGAGGCTGCTCCGGCTCTCACCGACGATCTGATCCTCGCTAAGAGGCGGATCGAATATCTTATCAAGCACAAGGGTCTGAAAGGATCCGACTTAGTCCAGTGCTGGGTCTCACGTCAGATCCAGCCACTTCAGTACCACGGGGATAGACTGATGCACTCCATCTCGTCTTCCAAAAAAGACTCTCTCTGCATCAGGCCCAAAGCCTACACCATCCAAGGTTACATAAGCCAGATCAAGTGGCTGATCAAGGAGCGGATCGAGAGGAAAATTCCGGAGATTTCTCTGGATATGCACACGGCGGAAAACCCCGTGGTAGCGGTAAGCTTCCATCAGCACACCTTTTACGTGTTTCAATCTTTAAGTTATATACTGCAATGCTGATATGTTTTCTTGTTTTCAGCTTGCTGATCTCCCCGAGTCGGAGCTTGCTCCACTCGAAGGATATCCTCCTGAGATTTATTAGGAGACTGAAGTGGTCCCATTGCCGGACCTTGCGCTCAAGAAGCGCAAAGCTCTGACAGTGGTTGTTGGCACAAAGGAAGTGCCCAATGTGAAGAGGTAACTTTCATTCACAATTTCCGCCTTTGTACCTTTCTCGAATTTCTTTCTGAGATGTAATGTTTTCGACTTTACTACATTCTCAGAGCAAAGCCTCTCATCAAGGGTAAGGGGAAGGGGATTCCTGCGAAGCCCCTGTGACAGAGGAAGCTTACCATAGCTTCCCCTGCCATGGCTCCTCTAACTCCTGCCCCTCAACCTTCTGTAACACCGGCGATTATTCTGTCTCCGGTTGTTGCAGAAGATCCGGCTCCTCCAACGGCGCATGTGATCCTTGGATCGCACACTGACGTCACCGTGGGTGCGTCAGCTCAAGATAAGGGTGAACCCTCCTCGGGTAATGATCCCTCGGCTGAAGTCTTCACTGACAACCTCCTCAACAACCTCGGACTTGCCAAGTTTGGTTTATTCCGGAAATCTGCAGAGGAGATCCAGCGGCTGGCCAGGCAAGTCCTAGACAAAAGCCATCTATCCCCCGAAGAGGAAGCGCAAGAAGCAGAGGATGTCAAGTTCTCTGACCTTCTCTCCCAAGTCTGCCTTCGCGACGAGAGGATCAGGACTGGCGAGCTTCCAATAGCTCTAGTAATTCCTCTTACCCTCGCCGAGAAGTTGGCAGCTGAAGTGAACGCGGGGTTAGACAAACTCACCCGCGAGCAATATGTAAGTCGGAATTCCAACTCTTGTTTTTTACCTTTATGTTATATCATATCCTCTAGCCCCCAAGCATGAAGTAGGATATAGAAATCCGGGTTTATGCTTTCGTTAGGATGCCAAAGAACGAACTAGTGTAGCCCCCAAGGCTCGTGCTGATATTTAGCAAAAAATATTAGCCCGAGTCTTAAGTAGATTTCTGACTTTGGGTATTCTGACTTACATAAAGTATGTTCCTATAACCAGGAATTGTTAAAAAAATGTCTGTGATAAGCGGAGGGAGATCAAAGCTCTCCGTCTTAAAAATGCTGAGCTCAAGGTAGCCAAGGATGAAGCCGAAGGTAAACATTTCGAGATTCAAACCTTGTCTTTTGCGTTTTTCAATGTCGAATTTTTCTGAACTATTGTTCTTTTTGACTTACAGTGTTGGTGAAACAATCCATCGCTATGATTGAAGAGGCCGAGAACCTCAAAACCTTAGTGGTGGAGAATAAGGGACTTCGCCAAGAGCTGGATAAGCTCAAGGTGGATCATGAAAGGAGCATAGCTCAAGTCCTCGAGTCCTCCTCCATGGCCACTGAAGAGCGCGATCTCAAGATTGCCGCTCAAGATAAGGTTATCTCGGACCTCAAGAATGAGGTTGGCAGAGAAAAGGATATCTCCCAGGCGCTCCGGGCTGAACTCCAGAGTCTCCGGGAGGAGAAAGCCAAGATTGACGACGTCATTCTTGGTATGTTCCATCTATCTGACTTATTATTTCTTCGACTTTCATCAATGTCGGTTTTTTCATATCCTTGTTTTGTGTATAGGCCCTCTGAACTTGACAGACTCCTCCTCGTCCGAACCCCGCACTCACCGGCTTACCCAAGTCGGTGATCTTCTTCATGACTACTGCCAGTCCCTTGAGGACATTGGCGAGTCTCTCAGGATTCCGGACATGCCAAGCATGTCGGACTTCCAGGTGCGGGAGAAGGCCAAGGAGATGCCGTAGCTCGTTCGGGACTGGAACGTGTCCTACGCGCGGACTGCTGCGCAGAATGCTCTCACCATGGTCATGAGCCACCATGGAAACATGGAGATATGGCAAGTGACCAGAGGGTACTACAAAGTAGACGAAGATGGCCAGGAGCAGGACCTTCAAGCCATCATGCACTCCTGCGCCGGATATGGGTGCCACGTAGCTGACCTGACCAACTACGAGGTGCCCTACTTCACCCGCGTGGATACTCCGCCACCTCCTCTAGAAGACGCCGAAGAAGTTTCCGATGATGAACGGACCACCTCGGATCCGGACATCTCGGCACGATATCAAGGCGGAGTAACCAGCGATCCGACAATTCCTTCATCTCCTCCTGCATCATAGATCAGAAAACTATGTATTATTCTAGAAAGACATGATGCGTTTTGTAAATATTAAGTACTATGACTTTTGCTAGTGCTAAGTTTTTTATCTATTCAACACTTTTGTCTTAGACTATTTTGCGTGCCTGAAATGTTTTCATAAGCACTTAGAATTTTCCGCCTCTACTTATCGTTTATCTGGCTTTCCGCCTCGTCCCTTTCGTGAGCCGGCTAAACCTTCAGCCAGAAACTTTGCCAAGCAACGGAGCTCAATTGCTAAACCAGTTTAAACTCGGAAACAAAGCCGGCTTCCAGTACCAACAATTCACTACTCGGAAGATACCCGCATCCAGCAATCAGACAAATAACCCAAGTAAAGACTAGAGTTTTTTAGAGTTATACCCGAAGGTAGCAGTTTTAGAATAGGAAATCTAAACCAGAACAAACATGAGCATAAAGTACTTTCAAGCATTCTGGGATTTTCGACTATGACATGATCATTAGGAAATAAGATGGTAAAAACTTCTCAGGAAAACTTTGAGGTAACCAAAACTTTTATTTCTCACAGAACATGTACATATGTATGATTACAAAGAAAGATAAAACTAAGAATAAAAGGGACGTAGCTGAGAAATATTCCACGGTCTGTCTAATTCATCCGGATTTGTACTGCCTCCAGCTCTCTTTCTCTTCTTAGTAGCAGGTCTTTCTTTGACTGGCTTCATGTCAGTCAAGTAGTACGACCCATTGTGCAATACTCGACTAACTAAAAAGGGCCCTTCCCATATTGGGGAAAGTTTGTGCTTTCTTTGTTGCACAAGCCGGAGAACCAAATCACCTTTATTGAAAGATCTAGTTCGGACTCTCTGGCTATGATACTTGCGTAACTTCTGCTGATAGGCTGTAGATCTCATTTTAGAGCGAACTTCTTCGACTAAGTCGAGATCATTTTGTCGAGAAATCTCAGCATCCTCTTTGATATACGCGGCCACTCTAGGAGAAGTATGAATCAAATCACTAGGAAGAACTGCTTCTACGCCATAGACCAAGAAGAAAGGTGTATATCCTGTTGACCTGTTCGGAGTTGTTCGCAAACTCCAAATTACAGAGGGTAGTTCCTCTGCCCAAGCCCCCGCAACACGTCTAAGTGGTGCTTCGAGTCTTGGTTTCAAGCCTTGTAGAATTAAACCATTTGCTCTTTCGACTTGTCCGTTAGCCTATGGATGTGCGACTGACACGATGTCAAGCCGGATATTTTTCTCATCACAGAATTCAGCCAATTCTCCCATGGAAAAGTTACTCCCGTTGTCCGTGATAATACTATGCGGATAACCACCCCGGATTATAACATCGTCGACAAATCTTTTGGCTGTTGCTCCATCACAGCTAGTGACAGGTTTAGCCTCGATCCATTTCGTGAATTTATCCACCATCTCTAAGAGGTGAGTAAATCCACATGGAGCTCGTTTAAAAGGTCCTACCATATCAAGCCCCCAGACCGAAAAAGGCCATGTTATAGGTATTGTTCGCAGCTGATCAGCCGGAACATGACCTTGCTTGGCGTACTTTTGGCAGCCTTTGCATGTCTTGACTAATCGTTCGGCATCTGCCTGAGTTGTAAGCCAGAAAAAACCATGTTGAAAAGCTTTTGGCACTAAAGATTTGGCTGCAACGTGATGACCACACTCGCCTTCGTGGATTTCTCTTAAGATTTCCACTCCTTCTTCTGGAGATACACAGTGCTGAAAAACCCCAGAAACACTCCGTTTATGGAGCTCACCTTTAACAATAGTATAGGCTTTTGCTCGTCGGATAATCTGCCGGCTTAGCACCTCGTCTTCGGGTAATTTGCCATCTACCAAGTAATCAAGGTAGGGTTGAGTCCAGCTGGGAATTACAGCCAGAACTGCTATTAAAGGTCAGTTGGATTTGGTCGGATATTCCTCATCTACTCCCTTTATCGAGGGAACTTTGAGGTGCTCTAAAAATGCGCCATCCGAAACCTCTTTCCGCGCAGAGCCTATTCGAGATAGTGCATCTGCTTCGTCGTTTTCTGCTCGAGGAATGTGTTGAACTTCAAACCCCTCGAACGATTTAGATAGATCATCCACGACAGTCTTATATGTTGCCATGTGCTTATTTGCATTACAAATATCTGAGACTTGCTGAGCAACAAGATCCGAATCTCCGTAACACATCAAACATCGGATGCCAATATCCTTAGCAATCCGGATTCCATGCAGCAGTGCTTCATACTTGGCAATGTTGTTTGTCGCTGCGAAGTGGATCTGCAACACGTATAAAATTTTATCTCCTTGGGGTGATTTGAGCACCACGCCAGCCCTCGAGCCCCCTCGAGCCTTGGACCCGTCGAAAAAGAGGGTCCAATATTCTGACTCAGGGAGGACCATGTTCTCCTTGGTCTCTGTCCAATCAGCGACAAAGTCGGCAAGGATCTAGGATTTGAATGTTGTCCGGGGTTTGTACTCAATATCGAAAGCTGCAAGCTCTATACCCCATTTGGCGACGCGTCTTGTGGCATCGCTATTGTTGATTATATCTCTCATGGGATCTTTGCTCACCACGGTAATTGGATGCTCCTGAAAATAGTGTCGTAACTTACTAGATGCTAGAAAAACACCGTAAGCCATCTTTTGATAGTGCGGATATCGCTGTTTTGATTCTGTCAGGACCTCGCTGACAAAGTATGTCGGACGCTGCACCAGGTGCTCCTGATTTTCTTCTGGTCTCTCCACCACCATAACTATACTAACAACCCTATTTGTCGCAGCAATGTAAAGCAACATCGGTTCCTAAGGTTCCGGCGCTGCCAGGATAGGAGCAGATGAGAGTACTTTCTTCAGGTCTTGTAGTGCAGCTTCAGCTTCGTCAGTCTAGACAAAATCCCTGGTCTTCTTCAGGAGATTGTATAATGGTGCGGCTCTTTCACCAAGCCGGCTTACAAATCGACTGATCGCAACAATGCAACTAGTTAATCTTTGTATGTCCTTCAGGCGAGTTGGCCTGGAAATATTGAGAATAGCCTTGATCTTGTTACGGTTCACCTCTATGCCTCGTTGAGACATGATAAAACCTAACAATTTTCTGGCTGGTATTCCAAAGAAGCATTTCTTCGGGTTAAGCATGATGTTGTATTTTCGTAAATTGGCGAACGTCTCCTCTAAGTCTGAAATCAATGTTTCCTTCTTTTTGGACATGACCGCAATATCATCCATGTATGCATGTACAATGCGTCCGAGTTGATCATGGAGGCAACGCTGCATCGTGCGCTGGTACGTAGCTCCTGCGTTCTTCAGCCCAAAGGGCATCATAACACAACAGAAGGTTCCGAAAGGGGTTATGAATGAAGTCTTGATTTTGTCAGATTCCTTCATCCGGATTTGGTGATAACCGGAATATGCGTCGAGAAAACAGAGGAGTTCCGAGCCTGCCATAGAATCGATAACTTGATCAATTCTAAGCAGAGCGAACGGATCTTTTGGACAAGCCTTGTTCAACGCAGTATAATCAACACACATCCTTAAATCAGTGGTGTCCTTTTTAGGGACCATTACAGGGTTGGCCAACCAATCAGTCTGGATGACCTCTTCTATGAATCCGGCTAACTCGAGCCGCGCTAGTTCCTTAGCTATTGCCTTACGCTTTTCATCACCAAACTGTCGTAAGGATTGTTTGACGGGTTTAGAGTTCGGGTTTACATTTAGAGAGTGCTCGGCAAGTTTCCTAGGTACTCTGGTCATGTCAGATGGCTGCCATGCGAAGATATCTTGATTTGCTCGGAGGAACTTGACGAGCGCGCTTTCCTATGCGCTACTTAGGCCTGCACCTATCTGAGTCACCTTGGAGGGGTCATCATCCTTCAATGGCGTCGTCTTCGTCTCTTCTGATGCCTTGAACTCCGGATTTGTCTTTGTCACCTCCTTCTTCGTCACGGGCATCTCGAATGGATCTATGCTCTTCTTGATCTCCTGGTACTCCTGGGCGTGCAGCACGGCTTCGGCAAAGGCGGCATTTCCATCCTCGTACTCTCGCGCTTTCTTCGGGTCTCCCCTGATGGTGATCACGCCGTTGGGACCTGGAATTTTCATCATATTGTAAATGTAACACGGACGAGCCATAAAAGCCTAGTAAGCCGGACGTCCGAATATAGCGTGGTATGCGCTCTTGAACGGGACCACTTCGAAGGAAAGTGCCTCCGTTCAAAAAAATTTGGTGTTCCAAAAGTAACATCCAAAGTGATCTCTCCCAGGGGGGTAGCTTGTCTTCCCGGGACAACTCCGTGAAAAATCACAGAGCTATGGTTAAGCTGTGTTTCCGAGATCTTCATCCGACGTAGCGTTTCTACATAGAGAATATTGATGTTGCTACCACCGTCCATGAGGGTCTTGGAGAAACCATAACCGTCAATAAGTGGATTGGCGATTAGGGCGTATTTTCCTCGCCTGTGTAGCTTAGGCGGATGATCAGCGATATCAAACGTTATTGCCACTTCCGACCAGTCCAGATACTGAGGGACTGCCGGAACTGTTGCGTTGAGCTCGTGGAGAACTGCTTTCTTGACCTTTGCTGGTTGAGATCCGAGGAAGGTGACGTAAGTTTCCTTCTTGGTGGGAAAAGTTTTCTTCCCTTCCGACTTGGGATTTGAAGCATCGGCTTCCTCCATGTCGGAATCTTCCTTGGTCTCTTTGTCTTTTTTGGGATTTTTATTTCCCTTCTTCCGCTTAGCTTTGTAGCCTGCGGTATCATCTCTCTTGATGTCGTCGTTAAAACGACATTCAGCGTTGGTGTGGGACGAGCCCCCATTGGCGTCCAAGTGATGCACACATGGGTTATTGGCGATGTCGGCCCAAGTGTAGGTTTTGCCTGGTTGTTGCTCTCCTCTACCTTGGACCCTTGATGTCCCACGGCCACGCCCGCGGCCTCCGCCACGTCCTCCTCGTCCTCCAGACCTGGAAACAGTAGTGACTACTGCCGTCTCCGCGTTGGGTTTTTCTTCCGAGGTGTTTTTGCGCTTCTGAGCCTGTTGCTTTGTCTTTGCTGACTGAGGTACGGCCAGGACGTTGAGTAATCCCTCTGCGTCGTCGTCAGCATCTGCATACTTGCTCGCTGTTTCTATCATCTCTCCCAGATCAGTAACCTTGTCACACTTCAAGCGATGGTGCAGTAAACCAATTGGGAGACCTGCAATGAAAGCTTCAATCGCAGTTTGATCATTTACTCCCTCGCAGGAGTTCTTGGTGTCAATCCATCGTCCGAGATAATCTCGGCAAGTTTCTCCAGCTTTCTGGGTGCAACGCTGTAGGTCTCCAACCGTACAGGGCCTCCGATATGTGCCATCAAAATTCCGAAAGAACGCACTTTGTAAATCATACCTGTAGTGGATGGTGTTCGCCGGAAGTTCATTGAGCCATGATCGTGCCATCTTCCGCAACATAAGTGGGAGATATCAGGTTGCGACCAGGCTGTTTCCACCTTTGGCGATGCAGCAAGCTTGGAAGAAGTCCTGTAACCAGGTGTCTGGCCGAGCAATGCCGTCGTAGGCTTGAATATGTCTTGAGATAGGAAATCCTTCCAGGAATTTTGTAGCTCTGATGCGTGGTCCGAAGAATTTTGGGCCCACGTACACGTCATCGTTTTCGTAGCGTCGAGCCTCTATGTTGGAGTTGATCCTGTGCCTTGCGTTGTTCGGGGATAGGGATCGTCCCGAATATCGGTTGTGGCTGCGGTGCCTTGGAGCTGGACTTCGGCTTCTGGCACCACCTCCTCCGCCATGTCATCCTCCTTGACCTCCTTGGGGGCCGTTGTGATAACTGTGCTGTGGAGAGGGTGGTGCAGCTGGGTTGTTTCCGGCTGATCGCCGGCCTCCGTCCGGAGCATCATTATTCCGGTTCCAGGGAGGTTCTTGACTATAACGAGCCCCCTGCCGGTTTGTGCCAGCGTGGTTTCCGTCGTTCCTTCGTCCGTCATTCCCACAATGGTGAGGTGCAGCCGGACGGTTTTCATGTCTAGGAGGTGGCATTTTCTGATGATCCTCCTCCCGACGTTTCTCTTTATCTTCTCCTTTTCGGGGAGGATTCCTCGAAATCAGTGCAGCGATCGCGTCTTTCTCGGCTGCTGGAGCGACGTTGCTCTAGTTATGTGTAATTCTGCGGTGTTGTCCTGACGATCCGGATTTTGAATAATTGTCTTCCCTGTGTTCGGGGCGACGATGCTGCGCCCGTTCGTAGTGAGATCTTACGTCAGCCCATGCCGGATCTGTGCGACATTGGTCGGAATCCGAGACCAGCTTTTGACTTCCCGATAGGGCGACCTTTTGCTGTTCCAGTCCCTAATTGAGTAGCTTGATACCCAAACTTATCTCCTCTGGTCCTGGATTAGCCGATAGAATTTCGCGAGCTGCCACGGTATTTTGCACCGGTGTTGGGTAAACCCAATCTCCATTGCTGTCCTTCCGTGGCTTTCCCATCTCATCTCCAAAAAGGACGGCACGGACACGTGGGAATTGGTTGTCATCTATGTGACGCTTCCGTGTCTTCTGATGTAGACGGGACATATACTCCTTCTTTGACATGCGCTTCTTCTCCACCTCGATGTTTTTGGCTTCATCAAGGAGTTGTTGACGAAGCGCTTCTAGGGCTTGGGCCCTTTCGTCCAGCTCATCTGCAGTAAGTTCTGCAGCTGTAGGGATAGGTGTGGTTAATGCGGCATCGATGAGTTTACGCGCACCTTCAGTGATCACGTGTCCATCCACCGATGATTCTTTTTTCGGCTCGTCTGGGATAAGTGCTCCATCCGAGTCTTCCTCGTATTCCTCGACAATCACCTCCTCTGTCAGAGGGTCTTTTGCCGGGGTCTTGTTCTTCTTGTTCTTCTTCTTTGCCTTCTTGGCAGTGCCGGTAGCAAAGACGGCTTTGGGTCCGTTTCCTGGAGTCAAGATCTGATAGGTACTTTCGGACATCTGGAGTTCGGGATTGTCTCCGACTTCCATATCATCCTGCGCTTTGGGAAAGTGTTCCCCGGATCCTTCGTCCATGGCTTTGCCATCTTCTGCAGCTTTGGAGTTGTACTCCTCGTCATATTCCGTGGAGAACTTTTGGAAATCTGTCGACGTCATGGACTCATCCGAGGATGCGGGAACGTCGGCGTTTGTTCCAATTGCCTCCAGCACCGAGTCGGTGTTTTCTCAAGCATCGGCAGAGCCGGATCCGGATCCAACATATCCGACGAAGTGCGATGCGTGCTTCCTGAGGTACCTGCGGCTTTCGCGATCAGCCATATCGAAACTTTTAATGGTTTCGAGGATTGCTTCTGTGCTAGCGCCTTGCAGTATCATACATCTTAGTGTGTACCTGAGGAAGGGCCTGTCTGTCCCGACATCACCAGAGTCGGAATCAGTGTCGCTGATGTGCTCCTCCTAGATTTCGTCTTCCACGGGTGGGTCGATCTGGGATCCGGCTTATCCAGGGAGATCCACTCCAGATTCGACTTGGACCGTGAGGTCTTCTTCAGGCTCGGATTTCTCCACCATCTCCGCAACTGGTGCGGGCTGGGTGGGATTAGGGTTTTCTAAGATCCGGAACTCTGCCGCCTCCACGGACAAAGGGGACCCAGAAGATTCTTCTGCCTCTATCATCACCGCTGGGGTGGGCTGGGCAGGTTTAGCGAAACCGATGTAAACATCGATCTCGCCAAAAGACATGATAGTATAGGCAGTCACGGCCTCCCTAGCCGGAATCCAAGTCCCGTCGAGAACGATGAGAGGGACGTCGCTGGCGTAGAGGATGCGACTGACGGCGATGGTCTCGCTGATTCCGATTCTTGCAGATTCCGCTCGGAACGCAGATCCAAAGCTCACTTGCCCCACGGTGGGCACCAACTGTCGTCGGTTTGAGGACAAGTACGCCATGAGGGGGTCCTCGAGGCATGCGGGAGAGAGGGGTGTGAGACGTACGGTGTTCTGGGACGGTGAGCACACAAGTTTACTCAGGTTCGAATCCGCCGGCTTTGGACGGAACCTACTCCTGCTAGCAATCCAGTAATACGGCAGAGCCGGAATATGGGTTACAAGGGTTTCGCCTATGCGAGTTGAGATTGTAGACTATTGAGGTGTCTGGTGTCTCCCTAAAGGCTCTCCCTAGGACGGCTTATATAGATATCCGGCCTAGGGTTTACAGGAGAGATCAATTCGGCTACGACTAAGAGTTGGTTACAGAGTACATCTTGAACTACAAGTAACATTATGGGCCTAAGTCGGTAAGTCTTATGGACCTTCCCGTAGTCGGATTGGACTCCGTCTTCTCTCCCTAACTGGGCCGCAAGTGAAGCAAAGCTCTAACCCGAAGTGGGCCACCCTGGTCAGTGAGGATCTATGAGGATACCCGGAAAGTATATCCCCAACATAAAGTAAAGACAACAGTAACAATAGCAGTAAATAGTGGGATTCGAGTGCGGTAGGCATAGGGATGGATGGACGGGCGTTGCGTGGACAAGACAATTCACATAGCAATCAGAACATAGGGCAATTGCAGATAAATAAGATAAAGCATCCAAGTACTAGATAATCCTAGGCATGTGTTCCATTATAGTCATACGTGCTCGCAATGAGAACTTGCAGAACATCTTTTGTCCTGCCAGCCCGTTTGCAGTGGGGCCTCAAGGGAACTACTAGCAATTAAGGTGCTCCTTTTAATAAAGCACCAGAGCAAAGCAATAACACTCCGTGAACACATGTGATCCTCACATCAAAGCCATTCCCTCCGGTTATCCCTATTTCTGTCACTTCGAGGCCATTGGTTCCGGACAACAACGTGTGTAAACAATTGCAGATAAGACCATAAACAATACTATCATAATGAATCAATAAGATGTTCAGATCTGAAATCATGGCACTCGGGCCCTAGTGACAAGCATTAAGCATAACAATTTGCAACAAAGTCATAAAGCAGTAAGAAAAGATACTAGGCACCATGCCCTAACAATCCGATGCCATTACATGAACGATCTCATCCAATCCCTACCATCCCCATAGCCTACAGCGGGGGGTTACTCACTCATAGATGGGGGAAACATGGATGGTCGATGGAGAACCGATGGTGATGATGATGGCGATGGTCTCCTCCAATTCCCCGTCCCGGCAGGGTGCCAGAACAGAGTTTCTAGTGCTGTTTCATGGAATCTGGTGGTGGCGGCGGAGCGGAACTCCTTATGGAAAAACATCGAACCCCTGGAGTTTTTAGGTCAGAAGGCTTCTTATAGGCGAAGAGGAAGACCGAGGGGGTTCCTGGGGGGGCCACACCATGCCCTGGCACGGCCTGGGGGGGCCCACGCCTGGGGGGTGTGGCCAGCCCCTGGCCCTCCTCCGTCTCGTATTCTGGCTCCGTGAGTCTTCCAGAAAAATAGGTACTTTGGCTTTTGTCCCATCCAATTCCGAGAATATTCATTTTCCGACTTTCTTGGAACTAAAAACAGCAGAAAACAGGCAGCTGGCACTGTGGCTCTTGTTAATAGGTTAGTCCGAGCAATCATATGAAAAATACTCCAAAGTGTGGACAAAACACAAGAAAGTGGATAAAACCAAGCATGGAGCATAAAAAATTATAGATACATTTGCAATGTATCAACATCCCCAAGCTTAACTCCTGCTCGTCCTCGAGTAGGTAAGTGATAAAAAGAAAGAATAATTTTTGAGGTGACATGCACCATCATAAACTTGATCAAAGTATTGGTAAAACATTCAAAGCTGGGATCATAGTACTTCAATCATAACATGAAAGACAAAGTTCTAGCAATAAGACAAAGAAACTATGATGCAACATGAAAAGGCACAAACAAAAGATTCATGAATAACAATGCTTTGCAAGACGTTTGTTTGTTTCACATAAAGAAAACATAGCATAGTGGCATTCAGCTTGTCCCTCATAGAGTAGCAAACATAAATGCATAGGACACCTTCAAAGTTTACAAGAGTGACTAGACACAAATAGTTTAAAACAAGCAATATCAAGGTATGCATCAATCAACAAGTCTTGGGACAATGCACATAGAACTAAGAATGGCCACTATGCTCTCAAGAAAGTGCTCATAGAATGTATGGAGACTCAACAAGGACATGAACAGGTTTTGAAAAGTTTGAAAGGCTTCCAAATGCTGAAAGTATGGTACTCATTAGCTTTGATCTCTCATTTCCCCTAAAGTGACACAACTAAGAGGATATGCTTGGCAAGTTATAAATCGAAGTCTCATGCCCCTTACTTACAAAGACTGATCCTCATGCTACTCAACTTCAGTCACGAGTAAGCTCTTGTCATTGTAAGTATATACGTATCATAGAGAACCGCCAACGGGGTACCCCTTGCACATGATACAGGAGCTATCCCATAATCAAAATGACAAGGCAAGCAGACAATGAGCATCTCAGCGATCTTTTTATTTACTATGTGCATAGATTTGTATTGAAGATGCTTTATAGAATGCTCATTATGGTTATGCTGCAAGTTTCCACCATGATTAGGCATGGCTTCGGCTAGCGTCCCCGGTGTTTCTCTAACATACATACAAACTCCATGATCTTACAAGTTCCACTTTTATTTCACACCGTCGGGATCCATAAGCAAAATAACATGATATCAATGAGGTACTAAGTACCAATGAAATGTTGAAAACGTTCCCCATGATACATGGTTCTGCTAACTTCAACTTATAAAGTGCAAGCATATACGCAACAAAGAAGGACATAATGGTTCCGGTTTATTAAATGCAAGAAAATAAAGTGTGTCATCAAGTTCGTGAGAGCTTTACTAACTAACTTTCTCATAACAAGCAAACATTTTATTCGGAAGAAAACAAGGCATACTTAATATGCACGGAATAGCAAATGATGCTAATAGGTAGGTATGGTGGACACTTTTGGCAATATTGGTTTTGGGGATTTGGATGCACAAGTAAAGGTTATACTCGGCACAAGTAAAGGCTAGCAATAGAAAGGGAGCGACAAACGAGAGAGCAATAATGGCCATAATCATGCAGAGCGACAAAACATCATTAATCAAAGCATAAAGTGATACTACAAGTTGAAAACTAAAGGATCCTAAAGGCTATGGTGACTTGGGATAGTCATAACATGGTGTGAGCATGTGCCAAGTCAACCCAAATAAAACATCAAAGGAGAATACCACAATACTATGCTTTAATATGCTAAAACAACGCATGATTCATCCAAGGCACATTAAGAAATCTCAATTGTTTATAACAAGTCATGCTACAGCAAAGAATACTAAGCATGAAGCGTTTGGAAGAAACCTGGGATTTTTATTGATGAAGAAGGGGATGCCTTGGGCATCCCCAAGCTTTGATGCTTGTACTTCTTGGATATTGCTTGGGGTGACACGCGTGGCATCCCCAAGCTTGAGCTTTAGTCCATCCTTCATCTCATTACTGATTCCTTCCATACACCTGAATTTTTCCTTCATACAAAACTTCACACAATCTTTAGTAGCAACATAGTGCACTCAAGATATATAAGTCTTAAGGTTCAGTTCCAACACCAAATAAACTTCAATTAGAACACTAGATACTGTAGCACTTCCCTCAAAAATCTCAATTCCCCAAAAGTACTCAAAAAGGAACCAACATGAAGCAAATGCAGAAATGGCAGAAATCTGTCAAAACAGACCAGCAGGTAAATACGAATTTTTTCGAAGATCTTCTGTTGCTCAAATCAAAAAGTGTTGAATTAACGAAAGTTAGATAACAACCTGGGTCAGAAGCAAAAAAATTAATGACTCAAAAGGACGTACAGAGATTTTACACGAATTTTTACAGTGAAGCACAAAAATCTGTTTCGGGACAACAACTTTCCCAATCATTACTTCTCTCTCATTAGAGGTTACTCTTGGCACAAAAAGCAAATAAAAAGGATAAGGAGCGGTTATTACTGAGGTAATAACTTCCAAGACTCATCTAAAACTTTTGGGTTATCTCCCAATGAGTACTTTTCTTTAACGCCTTTAAGTTAGGCATAAGCAAAAACTAAAATGGATAGAATAGAAGTAAGCGGAGATAATCATGGTGAAAACATGGTTTTGTTCAATGAAATACTTTTGTTAACAAGGTTGATCAGGTCTTGTTACCAAAACAATTTCATATGAGACAAAACTTTGTATTCCACTAATGATTATGTTACCTCAACCTTGATAGCAATGATCCCAATCATAATAGTTTCAAATTTTTCTCTTGGTATGGGACAATATATTGCTCCAACTTGAATGCCCTCAACATGTTCAATTGAATTCAAACCATAAGTCCTTTCAATCTTCTTGGGGAAATAGATAGTATGTTCCTTGTCATTCACATTGAAAGTCACCTTCCCTTGATTATAATTAATAACAGCTCATGTAGTATTTAAGAAAAGGTCTCCCAAGAATAATAGACATATTATTATCTTCAGGCATAATAGTTTGAGAGGATGCTCACATAAGAAATATGAATTGAAGTAAAAGAGAGCATCAAGAAGCAAATTCAAAACACATTTGAGTCTAACCCACTTCCTATGCATAGGATTTGTGTATGCAAATAAATTTGCAAAGAACAAAGTGATAGGCATAGGGAGATAAAACAAGAGTAACTTCAAAACTTTCAGCACATAGAGAGTTGTTTCAATACCATGAAAACTTCTACAACCATATTTTACTCTCTCATAATAATTTTCAGTAGCCTCATGAATAAACTCAACAATATAACCATCACATAAAGCATGCTCTTCATGATCTACAAGCACTAGAGCTTTATTATAAACATTTTCAAAAGAAACCTTAGGAACATAACATTCATTCTCCTTTAGTAAGCATGGGGGACAATCAAATAATGTAAGGGATAAAGAGTTACTCTCATTAGAAGGTAGGCATGGGTAGCAAATCCATTCTTCCTCCTTTTGTTCATCACTCTCCTCCTCTTTTTCATTTAATGAGATTTCAGGTTCATCAATTTCTTCTTCCATAGGATCCTGCAAGGCATTAGTCTCTTCCATTTGTGGAAAGCATCTATTAAAATATTCAAGAATATAGCCATTTTCTTCCTTGTAATTATCAAAGAAAAATTTAAGTATACCATAAACCTCATATTTGTAAGGTGAATCATCAATATTTTCAAGCAAACTAGCAAGTTCAAAAGCACCCTTCCAAGCAATAAATTCTTCAATTTGTACCACATCATAAAAGTCATAAATTTCTTTAGCATAAGAATATATGGTAACATTATCATTATACTCACATTAAAAAGGGAAATGTTTATACCTCTTACAGCAACGAGATTTATCACATCAATAAGTAACATTATAAGTAGAGCACACGTTTCTACAATGGTATACAATTTATGAATTTGTTCCCATAAGTGTTTCCCTTTTTGTGACAAGCAGTGCTCCTTATAGTAATATTTTTGATCTTCCATGAACCCACCTTGCCAATAAGATTCAGTTTCAAAGAAACCAACCATTGGCAACAGGCATGATAAAGAAAGATAATAACAGACCAACGATAATAACAACTAGAGTAGGAACTACTTTTTTTGTATTTTTGATAAAGAAACAAGAAAACAAGGCGAAAATAAACTTAGCTTGAACAATAGTGATTCCAAGTGGACTTGATAAATAAAGCTATGCTCCCCGGCAAAGGCGCCAGAAAATAGTCTTGATGACCCACAAGTATAGGGGGTGTATCGCAATATTTTCGAGGTAAGTGAAACCCAATTTATTGATTCGACACAAGGGGAGCCAAAGAATATTTATAAGCCTTAACAACTGAGTTGTCAATTTAGCTGCACCTGGAAACAATCTTGCTCACAGCAGTTTATCAGTAGCAACAGTTTTATAGTAGGAATAGTAAAGTAATAGCAGTAGTAAAGTAAAGACAGCAGTAACAATGGCAGTAAACAGTGGGATTCGAGTGCGGTAGGCATAGGGATGGATGGATGGGTGTTGCATGGACAATACAATTCACATAGCAATCAGAACATAGGGAAATTGCAGATAAATAAGATAAAGCATCCAAGTACTAGATAATCCTAGGCATGTGTTCCATATATAGTCATACGTGCTCGCAATGAGAACTTGCACAACATCTTTTGTCCTGCTAGCCCGTTTGTAGCGGGGCCTCAAGGGAACTACTGGCAATTAAGGTGCTCCTAATAAAGCACCGGAGCAAAGCATTAACACTCCGTGAACACATGTGATCCTCACATCGAAGCCATTCCCTCCGGTTATCCCGATTTCTGTCACTTCGGGGACATTGGTTCTGGACAACAATGTGTGTATACAACTTGCAGATAAGACCATAAACAATACTATCATAATGAATCAATAAGATGTTCAGATCTGAAATCATGGCAATCGGGCCCTAGTGACAAGCATTAAGCATAACAAGTTGCAACAAAGTCATAAAGCAGTAATAAAAGATACTAGGCACCAAGCCCTAACAATCCGATGCCATTACATGAACGATCTCATCCAATCCCTAGCATCCCCATAGCCTACAATGGGGGATTAGTCACTCATAGATGGGGGAAACATGGATGGTCGATGGAGAAGCGATGGTGATGATGATGGCGATGATCTCCTCCAATTCCCCATCCTGGCAGGGTGCCATAGCAGAGTTTCTGGTGTTGTTTCGTGGAATCTGGTGGTGGCGGTGGAGCGGAACTCCTTCTGAAAAACGTCGAACCCCCCTCGGAGTTTTTAGGTCAGAAGGCTTCTTATAGGCGAAGAGGGAGACCGAGGGGGTACCTGGGGGCCCACACCATGCCCTGGCGCGGCCTGGTGGGACCCACGCCTGGGGGGGTGTTGCCAGCCCCTGGCCCTCGTCCGTCTCGTATTCTGGCTCCGTGAGTCTTCCGGAGAAATAGGCACTTCGGCTTTTGTCCCGTCCAATTCCGAGAATATTCATTTTTTGACTTTCCTGGAACCAAAAACAGCAGAAAACAGGCAGCTGGCACTATGGCTCTTGTTAATAGGTTAGTCCAAGAAATCATATGAAAAGTACTCCAAAGTGTGGACAAAACACAAGAAAGTGGATAAAACCAAGAATGGAGCATCAAAAATTATAGATACATTTGCAATGTATCAATACTAAAACCAACACTAGAGTCATTGCATGTGTGTTCTTTTCACAAACCACACATGGATCAACCAATGCCATTGCATGTGTGTCTTTCCACAAACCACATGGATCAACCAATGTCATTCCATGTGTGTTATTTTGACAAACAACATGGCTCAACCAATGGCATTGCATGTGTGTTATTGTCACAAACCACATATGGAGCAACCAATGTCATTGCATGTGTGTTCATGTCACAAACCACACATGGATACACCAATGTCATTGCATGGGTGTTCTTTCCATGAACCATATATGGATCCACCAATGTCATTACATGTGTGTTCTTTCCACAAACCACATATGGATCCACCAGAGTCATTGCATGTGTGTTATTTTCCACAAACCACATGGATCAACCAATGGCATTGCATGTGTGTTATCGTCACAAACCACATATGGATCAACCAATGCCATTGCATGTGTGTTCTTTTCCACAAACCACATAGATCAACCAATGGCATTGCGTGTTTGTTCTTTCCACAAACCACATATGGATAAACCAATGTCATTGCATGCGTGTAATTTTCACAAACCACATATGGATCAACCAATGCCATTGCATGTGTGTTCTTTCCACAAACCACATATGTACCTACTAGAGTAATTGCATGTGTGTTGTTTTGCCACAAACCATATATGGATCCACTAGAGTCATTGCATGTGTGTTCTTTCCACAAACCACGTATCGATCCACCAAAGTCATTGCATGTGTGTTCTTTTCCACAAACCACATGGGTCAACCAATGGCATTGCATGTGTGTTCTTTTCACAAACCACACATGGATGAACCAATAGCATTGCATGTGTGTTCTTTTCACAACCCACATATGGATCAACCAGTGCCATTGCATGTGTGTTGTTTCCACAAACCACATATGGATCCATGGGCGTTCATTGCATATTTGTTCTTTTCCACAAACCACATGGATCAACCAATGGCATTGCATGTGTGTTATTGTCACAAACCACATATGGATCAACCAATGTCATTGCATGTGTGTTCCTGTCATGAACCACATATAGATCCACCAGTGTTCATTGCATGTGTGTTCTTTCCACAAACCACATATGTATCCACTAGAGTAATTGCATGTGTGTTCTTTTCACAAACCACACATGGATAAACCAATGTCATTGTTGGGGATATTCTTTTTGGGTATCCTCGCTGTACCTCACTGACCAGGGTGGCCCACTTTGGGTTAGAGCTTTTCTTCATGGGCGGCCCAGTCAGGGAGAAGAGACGGAGTCCAGTCCGGCTACGGGAAGGCCTAGAAGACTTACCGACATAGGCCCATAGTGTTACTTGTAGTTCAATATGTACTTTGTAACTGAATCTTAGTCGTAGCCAGATAGATCTCTCCTGTAAACCCTAGGCCGGATATCTATATAAGCTTTCCTAGGGAGAGCCTTTAGGGCACCCTCACATTAGTCTATCGTCTCAACTCGCACATGTGAACCCCTTGTAACCCATATTCCGGCTCTACCGTATTACTGGATTGCTAGCAAGAGTAGGATCCCTCCAAAGTCGGCAGATTTGAACATGGGTAAACTTGTGTGCTCACCGTCTCGGAATCCCGTATGTCTCACACCCCTCTCTTCCACATGCCTCGAGGACCCCCTCATGGCATACTTGTCATCAATCCGACGACAGTTGGTGCCCACCGTGGGGCAAGTGAGCTTCGGATCTGCGTTCCGAGTGGAATCTGCAAGAATCAGAATCAGCGAGACTATCACCGTCGGTCGCATCGGCTACGCTAGTGACGTCCCTCTCATCGTTCTCGACGAGACATGGATTCCTGCTAGGGAAGCCGTGACCTCCTACACCATCATGTCTTTTGGTGAGATCGATGTTCACATCAGTTTCGCTGAACCTGTCCCACCTACCCAAGTGGTGATGATAGAGGCATAAGAAAATTCTAGGTCCCCTTTGTCCATGGAGGCGGCAGAGTTCTGGATCTCAGAAATCCCTAATCCCACCCAGCCCGCACCCATTGCGGGGATAGTGGAGAAAGCTGAACCTGAAGCAGATCTTGCTGTGCAAGTTGAATCTGGAGTGAATCTCCCTGCGAAGGTCGAAGTCAAGGAAGAGCAGGAAAACAAATCTGGTTTCGACTCTGATAGTACCGGAACTAATAGACCCTTCCTGAGATACACGTTAAGGCGCATGATGATGGAAGACGCAAGCATGGATGATATACTCAAGAGCATCAGGTGTTTCGAGGAAGCCAATCGCGAGAGCCGCAACTATCTCAGGAGGCACGCGTCGCACTTTGTCGGATATGTTGGATCTCGATCCGGCTCTGCCAATGCTAGAGACAACAAAGACTTGGTGTTGGAGGCAATCGGAACACGCGTCGAATTACCGACATCGTCGGATGATTCCATGATGTTGGCAGATTTCCAAAAGTTCTCCACGGAATATGAAGAGGAGCTTAACTCCACAGCTATAGAAGAAGGACAAGCCATGGACGAAGGATCCAACGAAAACTCTCCTAAAGCAAGGACAACATGGATCTCGGAGATAATCCCGAGGACCAAATGGCCAAAAGTACTGATCAAAGTTTAACTCTGGGAAACGGGCCGAAAGCCGTCTTTGCTACCGGCGCTACCAAGAAGGCAAAGAGGAAGAACAAGAAGAACAAGACCCTGAGAAAAGATATTCCGGTAGAGGAAGTGATTGCCTAGGAATATGAGGAAGACTCGGATGGAGCACTTATCCTAGACGAGCCCAAAGAAGAATTGGTGGATGAACACGTGGTCACCGCAGGTGCGCATAAACTCATCGATGCTGCATTAACTACACCTATCCCTACAGCTGTAGAACTTACTGCTGATGAACTAGATGAAAGGGCCCAGGCCCTGGAAGCGCATCGCCAAGTACTCCTGGATGAAGCCAAAAACATCAAGGAAGAAAAGAAACGCATGGAAACTGCAGAGAAGTACATCTCTCGGCAGCATCAAAAGACCCGAAAGCATCACACTCGTGATGATCAATTTCCGGAGGTTCACAAAGTCCTTTTTGAAGGAGACCCAGGGATTCCTCGACTTGACAGCAAGGGAGATCTGGTGTACCCAACACCGGTGCAAAACACTGTTGCAGCTCGAGATATCCTGTCAAATAATCCAGGCCTAGAACAGGTTCGATTGGGCATTAAGCTACTCACCAAGGGTCTGGAGCAGCAGAGGGCCACGAAATCCGGAAGCGGAAAACTGGTCTCCCAATCCGACCAATGTCACACGGATCCAGCCTGGAATGACGTAAGACCCCAACGTGCTCCGGAACAGCATACCATTCCGACTGTCAGGAAGACAACTACTTGAGAACCAGATCTTCAGGGCAGCATCACAGAACTGCACGTGACTGGCGCAATGTGGCTCCAGCTGCTGAGCAAGAGGCAATTGCTGCACTGTAACCAAATAATCCTCCCGGCAAGAGTCGAACGATCGTAGGGAAGAAGACAAAAAGAAGCGTCGAGAGGAGGACCGTCAAAGAATGCCACCTCCTAGACCTACAAGCCGTCCGGCTGAGCCCCACCGTGGTGGGAGTGACGGACGAAGAAATGACGGACACCGTGCTGAGACATGCCGGTAGGGGGCTCGTCGCAATGAAGACCCTCCCCGGAACCAGAATAATGACGCTTCGTACGGAGGCCGACGATCAGCCGGAAACAATCCAGCTGCCCCACCTTCTCCACCAAGTAGCCATCACAATGGCTCTCAAGGAGGCCAAGGAGGGTGTCGTGGCAGAGGAGGTGGTGGTAGAAGCCGAAGTCTAGCTCCAAGGCACCGCAGCCATAGCCGTCACTCAGGACGGTGATCTTTGTCTCCAAGTGATGCGAGACACCAGATTAGCTCGAACATAGAGGCGCGGTTCTACAAAAATGATGATATATATGTGGGCCCAAAATGCTTCAGACCACGAATTCGACAAACACATTTGCCGAAAAGATTTGCTATCTCAAGACACATTCAAGCCTACGATGGTGTGGCTCGGCCAGATACTTGGCTCCAGGATTTTTTCCAGGCTTGCTGCATCGCCAAAGGCGGAAATAGCTTGGTCGCAACTTGATATCTCCCACTTATGTTGTGGAAGACGGCGCGATCATGGCTTTATGAACTTCCAGAGAACGCAATCCACAACTGGTATGACATGCAAAGTGCGTACTTTTGGAATTTCGAAGGCACATATCGGAGGCCCTTTACGGTAGGAGACCTACAACGTTGCACCCAGAAAGCCGGAGAAACTTGCCGAGATTATCTCGGACGATGGATCGACACCAAGAACTCCTATGAAGTAGTAAATGACAAAACTACAACTGAAGATTTCATTGCAGGACTCCCAATTGGTTTACTACATCATCGCTTGAAGTGTCACAAGGTCACTGATTTGGGAGAGATGATAGAAACAACGAGCAAGTATGCAGATGCTGACGAAGATGTAGAGGGATTACTGAACGCCCTAGTTGTGCCACAGTCGGCAAAACAAGCAAAGCAGCAAGCTCAGAAGCGCAAGAACACCTCGGAAGAAAAGCCCAACGCAGAAACGGTAGTGGTTACAACTACTTCCGGGTCTGGAGGACAAGGAGGACGTGGCGGTGGCCGCGGACGCGGTTGTGGGACATCAAGAGTTCAAGGTAGAGGAGACCAGCAACCTGGCAAAACCTACTCTTAGGCCGACATTTCCAATAACCCATGTGTGCATCATTTAGATGCCAATGGGGGCTCGTCTCACACAAACACCGAGTGTAGTTTTAATGACGACATCAAGAAAGATGATACCACTGGCTACAGGGCTAAGCAGAATAAGGGAAATAAGAATCCCGAAAAGGATAAAGAGACAAAGGAAGACTCCGACATGGAGGAAGCTGATCCTTCAAATCCCAAGCCGTAGGGGAAGAAAATCTTCCCCACAAAGAAAGACACCTACGTCACCTTCCTCGGATCTCAACCAGCTGAGGTCAAGAAAGCAGTTCTGCATGAGCTCAACACAATAGTTCCAGCTGTCCCTCAGTACCTGGACTGGTCGGAAGTTGCCATCACCTTTGACTGTGCTGATCATCCGCCTAAGTTGCACATGCGAGGAAAATATGCCTTAGTCGTCAATCCACTTATTGATGGCTATGGTTTCTCCAAGACTCTAATGGACGGTAGTAGCAGCATCAATATTCTGTATGTCAAAACGCTACGCCATATGCGAATCTCGGAGACCCTGCTGAATCACAGCTCTGTGATCTTACATGGAGTTCTCCCAGGAAGACAAGCGAATTCCCTGGGAGAGATCACTTTGGATGTTACTTTTGGAACTCCAAAGAATTATCGGATGGAAGCACTTTCCTTCGAAGTGGTCCCGTTCAAGAGCACGTACCAAGCTATATTTGGACGTCCGGCTTATTGGGCTTTTATGGTTCGTCCATGTTACATTTACAATATGATGAAAATTCTAGGTCCAAACAGCGTGATCACCATCAGGGGAGACCCGAAGAAAGCGCGAGTGCGAAGATGGAAATGTCGCCTTTGCTGAAGCCGTGTTGCATGCCCAGGAGTACCAGGAGATCAAGAAGACCATAGATCCGTCCGAGATGCCCGCAACAAAGAAGGAGGTGACAAAGCCGAATCTGGAGTTCAAGGCATCGAAAGAGACGAAGAAGACACCGTTGAAGGATGATGACCCCTCCAAGGTGACCCAGATAGGCGTAGGCTTAGATAGCACAAAGGAAAGAGCGCTCGTCAAGTTCCTCCAAGCAAATCAAGATATCTTCGCATGACAGCCATCTGACATGACCAGAGTACCTAGGGAACTTGCCGATCACTCTCTAAATGTACACCTGAAGGCTAAACCCGTCAAACAATCCCTACGACTTTTTGGCGATGTAAAGCGTAAGGCAATAGCTAAGGAACTAGCCTGGCTCTAGTTAGCCGAATTCATATAAGAGGTCATCCATACTGATTGGTGGGCCAACCCTATAATGGTCCCTAAAAAGGACACCACTGATTTAAGTATGTGTGTTGATTATACTGCCTTGAACAAGGCTTGTTCCAAAGATCCATTTGCTCTGCCTAGAATTTATCAAGTAATCGATTCTACGGCAGGCTCGGAAGTCCTCTATTTTCTCGACGCATATTCCGGTTATCACCAAATTCGGATGAAGGAATCAGATAAAATCAAAACTTCATTCGTAACCCCCTTCGGAACCTTCTGTTTCGTAATGATGCCCTTTGGGCTCAAGAATGCAGGAGCTACGTACCAGCGCACTATGCAGCGTTGCCTCCACGACCAAATCGGACGCAACGTACATGCATATGTGGACAACATTGCGGTGATGTCCAAAAATAAGGTAACACTAATTTCTGACTTGGAGGAAACATTCGCCAATCTACGAAAATACAACATAATGCTTAATCTGAAGAAATGTTTCTTTGGAATCCCAGCCGGAAAATTGTTAGGTTTCATCGTGTCTCAAAGAGGCATAGAGGTGAACCAAGACAAGATCAAGGCCATACTCAATATTTCTAGGCCAACTCGCCTGAAGGACATTCAAAGACTAACTGGTTGCATTGCTGCAGTTAGTCGGTTTGTAATCCGGCTCGGAGAGAGAGCCGCACCCCTTTACAAGCTCCTGAAAAAGACCAAAAAATTTGTTTGGACCGATGAAGCTAAAGCTGCACTACAAGACTTGAAAGAAGTACTCTCGTCTGCTCCTATCCTTGCAGCACTGGAACCAAGGGAACCGATGTTGCTCTATCTCGCTCCGAAAAACATGGTCTTCAGTGTCGTCATGGTAGTGGAGAGACCAGAGGAAAAACAGGAATACCTGGTGCAGTGGCCGACTTACTACCTCAGCGAGGACCTAACTGAATCGAAGCAGCAGTATCCGCACTATCAAAAGCTGGCTTATGGTGTGTTTTTGCATCCCGTAAGTTATGGCATTATTTTCAGGAACACCCAATTACCATGGTGAGCACAGCTCCCATGAGAGATATAATCAATAACAGCGAGGCTACAGGACGTGTCGCAAAATGGGGCATAGAGCTTTTAGCTTTCGACATTGAGTATAAACCTCGAACAGCAATCAAGTCCAAAATCCTTGCTGAATTTGTTGCTGATTGGACAGAGAGAAAGGAGAATATGACCCTCCCGGATTCAGAATATTGGACCCTATATTTTGACGGGTCTAAGGCTCAAGGGGGCTCAGGGCTGGCGTGGTGCTCAAATCACCTCAAGGAGATAAACTTCTATATGTATTGCAGATCCACTTCACAGTGACAAATAACATTGCCGAGTATGAAGCAGTTCTGCATGGAATCGAGATTGCTAAGGATATCGGCATACGACGTTTGATGTGTTACGGAGATTCAGATTTTGTTGCTACAAGTGTTGGATATTTGTAATGCAAATAAACACATGGCAGCATATAAAGTTGTCATGGATGAATTATCTAGAACATTCGAGGGATTCGAGGTTCAACATATCCCTCAAGCAGAAAATGAGGAAGCAGATGCATTATCTCGAATAGGCTCTGCATGGAAACAGGTCCCAGATGGCGCTTTTTTAGAGCACCTCAAAGTTCCATCTGTAAAAGGAGTAGACGAGGAATATCCGACCAAATCCGACTCAACTTTAGTAGCAGTTCTAGCTGTAATTCCCAGCTGGACTCAACCCTACCTTGATTACTTGGTAGATGGCAAATTACCCGAAGACGAGGTTCTGAGCCAGCAGATCGTCCGACGAGCAAAAGCCTATACTATAATTAGTGGTGAGCTCTATAAGCGGAGTGTGTCTAGGGTCTTTTAGCGCTGGGTATCTCCGGAAGAAGGAGTGGAAATCTTACAAGAAATCCCCGAAGGCGAGTGTGGTCACCATGCTGCAGCCCAATCTTTAGTGACAAAGGCTTTTCGACACGGTTTTTTCTGGCTTACAGGCAAGGCAGATGCCGAACGGCTGGTCAAGATGTGCAAAGGTTGCCAAAAATACGCCAAACAAGCTCATGTTTCGGCTGATCAGCTGCGAACAATACCTATAACGTGGCCTTTTGTGGTCTGGGGGCTTGACATGGTAGGACCGTTTCAACGGGCTCCAAGTGGATTTACTCACCTCTTAGTGATGGTGGATAAATTCACCAAATGGATTAAGGCTAAACCCGTCACTAGTTGTGATGCAGCAACAACCAGAAGATTTGTCGAGGATGTTATAATCCGATATGGTTATCCACATAGCATTATCACGGACAATGGGAGTAACTTCTCTATGGGAGAGCTTGCCGAATTCTGCAATGAGCAAAATATCCGGCTAGACATTGCGTTAGTCGCACATCTGCACACTAATGGACAACTCGAAAGGGCAAATGGTTTAATCCTACAAGGCCTAAAGCCAAGACTCGAAACACCACTTAGACGAGCTGCAGGGGTTTGGGCAGAGGAATTACCCTCTATAATATGGAGCTTGCGAACAACTCCGAACAGGTCAACCGGACACACACCTTTCTTCTTGGTCTATGGTGTTGAAGTAGTTCTTCCTAGTGATTTGATTCACAATTCTCCTAGAGTTGCCGCGTATATTGAAGAGGATGCCGAGATTTCTCGACGAAATGATCTCGACTTAGTCGAAGAAGTTCGCATCGTTGCTAAAATGAGATCAACAACCTATCAGCAGAAGTTACGCAAGTATCATAGCCAGAGAGTCAGAAATCGGTCTTTAAATAAGGGCGATTTGGTTCTCTGGCTAGTGCAGCAAAGAAAGCACAAACTTTCCCTAGTATGGGAAGGGCCTTTTTTGGTCAGTCGAGTATTGCACAATGGTTCATACTACCTAACTGATATGCAGCCAATCAAAGAAAGATCTGCTACTAAGAAGAGAAAGAGAGCTGGAGGCAGTACAAACCCGGAAGAATTAGACAAACCATGGAATATTGCTCTGCTACGTCCCTTTTATTCTTAGTTTATCCTTCTTTGTAATCATATATGTGTACATGTTCAAAAATAAATAAAGTATTGGTTGCCTCAAATTTTTTCTGAGAATTTTTTAACCATCTTATTTCTGAATGATCATGTCACAGTCGAAAATCCCAGAATACGTGAAAGTACTTTATGCTCATGTTTGTTCTGGTTCAGATTTCCAATTATAAAATTGCTACCTTCAGGTATAAGTTTAAATTTTATAGTCTGTGCTTTGGTTATTTGTCTAATTGCCGGATGCGGGCATTTTACGAGTAGTGAATTGTTGGTACTAGAAGTTGGAATTGTTTCCGAGTTTAAACTGGTTTAGCAATTGAGCTCCATTGCTCGGCAAAGTTTCCGTGCTAAAGGTTGGCCGGCTCATGAATGGGACGAGGCGGAAAGCCAGATAAACGATAAGTGCAGATAAAAACACAAGTGCTTATGCAAACATTTCAGGCACATAACATTAAAGCCAAAAGTGCTGAATAGATAAAATAAAACTTGGCACTAGCAAAAGTATCATACTACTTATTTACATACCCAAATTGTTTTCAGAATAACACATTTTTTTTCTGATACTCTATGATGCATGGAGAGGTAGGAGCTACCGGCTCGCTGGATACACCAGCCTCGCCTTGATAACATTCTGAAATATTCAAATCTGATGCGGTGTGTTCATCGTCGGAAACTTTTGCTGTTTCTTCGGCAGGCGGAGGTGGCGTGTCCACGCGGGTGAAGAAAGGAGTGTCATAGTTGGTTAAGTCGGCTACGTGGAACCCATATCCGGCGTAGGAGTCCATGATGGCTTTGATGTCTTTCTCCTGGCCGTCCTCATCTACTTTGCAGTACCCTCTGGTTACTTGCCAGATTTCCATGTTTCCATCGTGGCTCATAACCATGGTGAGAGCGTTCTATGCTGCGGTTCGCGCATAGGACATGTTCCAGTCCTGGACAAGCTGCGACATCTCCTTGGCCTTGTCTCGCACTTCAAATCTGGACATGCTATGCATGTCTAGAACCTCGAGAACTCTGCCAATATCCTTGATGGATTGGCGGAAGTCATGAAGCAGATCACCGACTTGTGTAAGCCGGCTGGTGCGAGACTCAGCAAAAGCTGAATCCAGTAAGTTTAGAGGACCTATGCATGTAATGCAAAATGGTTAATAAAAGAAATCCGACCTCGAAAGAGTCAAAAGATGCAGAAAAGTCAGAAAGATGGAAACATACCAACGATGACATCGTCGATTTTGGTATTCTCCTCTCGAAGACTCTGGAGTTTAGCCCGGAGTGCTTTGGTGATATCCTTCTCTCTGAACAATTCATTGCTGATATCCGAGATTTTCTTATCCTGGGACACAATCTTACGATCGTGCTCCTTGGTGGCAATGGAGGAGGATTCGAGAATTTGAGCAATGGTCTTCTCATGATCCGCCTTAAGCTCATCCAGCTCTTGGCGGAGATCCTTGTTTTCCACCACTAGGGTTTTAAGATTCTCAGCCTGTTCAATCATTGCATAGGACTGCTTTACCAGTGTTGTAGTCAAAGGAACAATAGTTGAACAAAAAGTTCGACTATGAAATAAAAAGCAAGGTTTGAGTGTTGAAATGATTACCTTCAGCCTCATCCCTGGATACTTTCAACTGAGCATTTTCAAGCCGGAGAGCTTTGATCTCTCTCCGCTTGTTGCAGATATTCTTCAATAATTCCTGGTTATATGATTTAACTTTCTATAAGTCAGAATACCTAGAGTCACAAGTCTACTAAAGACTCGGGCTAATATTTTTACTAATATCAGCACGAGCCTTGGGGGCTACACTAGTTCATTCATTGGCATCCTAATAAAGCATAAATCCGGATTAATCTATCCAACTTCATGCTTGGGGGCTAGAGGATATGATATAAAGTAACATGAAGAAAAATGTGAGTTGGAATTCCGACTTACATGTTGTTCATGTGTGAGCTTGCTCAAGCACATGTTCACCTCAGTTGTAACTTTCTCAGCGAGGGTGAGCGGGATCACTGGTGGAGGTTGTAGCACGCCAGCTCTTAGTCCCTCGTCATGATGGCGGACTTGTTCAACAAGTTCAGAGTACTTGACGTCCTCCGCTTCTTGTGCTTCTTCTTAGGCAGTAATGGTCCGGCTTTCTAAGCATTGCCGAGCGAGCCACTGGATTTCCTCCGCATATTTTCGAGAAATGCCAAGTTTGGCAAGTCCCGGATTGTTTAGGAGATTGTTGGCAAAGACCTCTGCCAAATGATCATTACCCGAAGAGGGTTCACCCTAATTAAGATTTGAGTCACCCATAGTGATGTCAGTTTGCAACTCAAGGATCGCTGGCTCTGATGTTTGAGACGGATCTTATGTAGCATTCGAAGATGGAGTAATATCCGGCGCTGTAGAAGGTTGAGGGGCAGGAGTCAGAGGAGCTACAACATGAGAAGCCAAGTTTAGCTTCTGCTGGCGTAGGGGCTTTGAAGTAACTCCCTTCCCCTTGCCCTTGATGAGCTACTTAGCTCTGAGAAGGTAATAGAACAAAAGAACATTACATCTTGGAAAGAATTAAGAACTTGGTACAAAGGTGGAATTTGTGAGGAAAGTTACCTCTTCACAACAGGCACCTCCTTTGTGCCAATAGCCACTGCCGGAGCTTTACACTTCTGAGAAAAAATGTCCGGTAGTGGAACCAACTCTCCCTCATCCTGAGAAAACTCAAGAGGATATCCCTCGATAGGAGCAAGCTCCGATTCGTGGTGGTTGGCAAGCTGAAAAGAAGAAAGTATCTCAGTATTGCAAAATAATATAAAGATGAGCACATAGAACGAGTTTCTACTGAAGCTTACCAGCACCACGGGGTTTTCTAACGTGTGCATGTCCAGAGACAGCTCCAGAATCTTCCTCTCGATCCGTTCCTTTATCAGCCATTTGATTTGACATATATAATCCTTTTCCAAATAGGCCTTGGGACTGATTCAGAGCGTATCTTTCTTGGACGACGTGATGGAGTGCATCAGTCGATCTTCATGATGTTGGAGAGGCTGGATCCGGTGTGCCACCCAGCATTAGACTAAGTCGGACCCTCTCAGGCCCTTGTGCTTCATCAAATACTCGGTCCGCCTCTTGGCGAGAAGAAGATCGTCACTAAGAGTCAGAGCAACCTCATCCTAGGATTTTTGGGGCGTGGCGGCTCCGTCGATGAAAGCCGGCAAAGCAGTAGCTTTGCCAGGAGTGGGAATATCGTTGTGGTAGAAGAAAGTGGATGGCTTTTGCTTGACCGACTCACTGGCCATAATCCGAGGATAGACGCGCTCTCGCCTAACCGAAAAACTAACAGTACCAGTAATATAAGGATCACGGGCAGTAATGGAATTTCTTCGGACATGGAAGTAGTACCGGAAAAGAGTAAAGCTCGGCCTAATGCCGAGATACCCCTCGCACAAAGATGTGTACGCGCTCATCTCTAAGATGGAGTTCGGGGGAAGATGATGGAGATGAACTCCGTAGTGATCGATAACCTCGGAAAAGAAATCTGAGGGAGGAAAGCTCAGACCTCTGTCAAGGTGAGTGCCGAAGTGCACTCGCTTGCCATCGCGAGGGTTGGAGATGGTTTCGCCGAAGCCGCTCCGCTAGTCGCCGGGGCAGACGAGCCTCCTTCTTCCACACCGCGGAGCTTGGCGTTGTCGTGGACGCACTGGATCCAAATCCCGCGATTGCTCTCCTTCTCCATCGCTGCTACCATCGTTGCCGTCGCCGCTGTGCCAGAAGATGATGTAGAAGCCATTTTGCCGGTGTGCCAGTGACCTTGGATGGGCGGTGCTGGAGATTTCTAGGGAGAAGAGGAGCTCTGGGTTCATGGGAGAAGTAGGGGAGAAGGAAACGGCACAAGGAACAGGTGAAGGAGATGGGAAAAAGAATCCTCACCAGTTATAACCACCGGTCGCGTCAAGATTCGTGTAAACGCTACAGTAAATGTGCCATGCATCATGGAAAGAACTGGGAAACCCCCCATGCGATGATTACGTCGCCTCGATCTCCACGCACGCATTGAAACGGCGCCTTGGTTCCGCGAAAGGCGGACCCACCGACGGTTATGCTGATAGGAAATGTCTGTCAGTGACGTGACTTGACTGGTGTTAGGTGACGTCAGAGACCAAGTTCTGGCTTAGTTTGAATTTCGAGCTGGAAATCTGAATAACGTATTTATAGGTTCGACTCATTTTTGAGACTTGGATCGTATCTTTTCTTTTAAAGTTTCAGGAACCCTTCAATATTCTGCAAGACAAAGATCAAGCTAGATAATGATGAATCCGACTTTCAATCTTGGAGGCCTCCGGGGGCTGCTGTTGGGGATATACTTTCCGGGTATCCTCACTATACCTCACTAACTAGGGTGGCCCACTTCGAGTTAGAGCTTTGCTTCATGGGTGGCCTAGTCAGGGAGAAGAGACGGAGTCCAGTCCGGCTACGGGAAGGCCTAGAAGACTTACCGACATAGGCCCATAGTATTACTTGTAGTTCAAGATGTACTCTGTAACCGACTCTTAGTCGTAGCTGGATAGATCTCTCATGTAAACCCTAGGCCGGATATCTATATAAGTCGTCCTAGGGAGAGCCTTTTGGGCACCCTCACAATAGTCTACAGTCTCAACTCGCACAGGCGAAACCCTTGTAACCCATATTCTGGCTTTGCTGTATTACTAGATTGCTAGCAGGAGTAGGATCCGTCCAAAGCTGGTGGAATCGAACCTAGGTAAACTTGTGTGCTCACTGTCCCGGAATCCCGTACATCTCACACCCCTCTCTTCCACACACCTCGAGGACCCCCTCATGGCATACTTGTCATCAATCCGACGACAGTCAATGAATGTGTGTCCTTTCCACAAACCACATATGGATCCACCAATGTCATTGCATGTGTGTTCTTTTCCACAAACCACATGGATAAACCAATGGCATTGCAAGTGTGTTCTTTTCACAAACCACATATGGATCAACAAATGTAATTGCATGTGTGTTCTTTCCACAAACCACACATGGATCAACCAATGGCATTGCATGTGTGTTCTTTTCACAAACCACACATGGATCAACCAATGTCATTGCATGTGTGTTCTTTCCACAAACGACATATGGATCCATCAATGTCATTGAATATGTGTTCTTTTCACAAACCACATATGGATCAACAAATGGCATTAAATGTGTGTTATTTCCACAAACCACACATGGATCAACCATTGTCATTGCATGTGTGTTATTTCCATGAACCATATATGGATGCACCAATGTCATTGCATGTGTGTTCTTTCCACAAACCACATATGGATCGACCAGAGTCATTGCATGTGTGTTGTTTTCCACAAACCACAAGGATCAACCAATGGCATTGCATGTGTGTTATTTTCACAAACCACATCTGGATCAACCAATGACATTGCATGTATGTTCTTGTCATCAACCACACATGGATCCACCAATGGCATTGCATGTGTGTTCTTTTCCACAAACCACATGGATCAACCAATGGCATTGCATGTGTGTTCTTTCCACAAACCACATATGGATCAACCAATGTCATTTCATGTGTGTTCTTTTCACAAACCACATATGGATCAACCAATGTCATTACATGTGTATTCTTTCCACAAACCACATATGGATCCATCGGAGTCATTGCATGTCTGTTTTTTTCCATAAACCACATGGATCAACCAATGGCATTGCATGTGTGTTATTGTCACAAACCACATACGGATCAACCAGAGTCATTGCATGTGTGTTCTTTCCACAAACAACATATGAATCAACCAATGCCATAGAGTCATGGCGTGTGTGTTCTTATACTAAAAACTAGCACTAGAGTCATTGCATGTGTGTTCTTTTCACAAACCACACATGGATCCACCAGAGTCATTGCATGTGTGTCTTTCCACAAAGCACACATGGATCCACCAAAGTAATTGCATGTGTGTTCTTTGCACAAACCACAAATGGATAACTAAATGTCATTGCATGTGTGTTCTTTTCACAAAGCACATATGGATCCACCAATGTCATTGCATGTGTGTTCTTTCCATGAACCACATATGGATCCACCAATGTAATTGCACGTGTGTTCTTTCCATCATCCATATATTGATCCACTAGAGCCATTGCATGTGTGTACTTTTCACAAACCACATATGGACCCACCAGAGTCATTGCATGTGTGTTCTTTCCACAAACCACATATGGATCAAACAATGTCATTGCATGTGTGTTCCTTTCACAAACCATATATGGATAAACCAATGTCATTCCATGTGTTTTTTTTCCACAAACCACATATGGATCCACTAGAGTAATTGCATGTGTGTTCTTTTCACAAACCACATATAGATCAACAAATGTCATTGCATGTGTGTTCTTTTCACAAACGACATATGGATGCACCAATGTCATTGCATGTGCGTTCTTTCCATGAACCACATATGGATCCACCAATCTCATTGCACGTGTGTGCTTTCCATAATCCACATATGGATCCACTAGAGTCATTGCATGTGTGTTCGTTTCACAAACCACATATGGACCCACCAGAGTCATTGCATGTGTGTTCTTTCCACAAACCACATATGGATCAACCAATGTCATTGCATCTGTGTTCTTTTCACAAACCATATATGTATAAACCAATGTCATTCCATGTGTTTTTTCCACAAACCACTTATGGATCCACTAGAGTAATTGCATGTGTGTTCTTTTCACAAACCACATATGGATCAACAAATGTCATTAAATGTGTGTTATTTCCACAAACCACACATGGATCAACCATTGTCATTGCATGTGTGTTATTTCCATGAACCATATATGGATGCACCAATGTCATTGCATGTGTGTTCTTTCCACAAACCACATATGGATCGACTAGAGTCATTGCATGTGTGTTGTTTTCCACAAAACACAAGGATCAACCAATGGCATTGCATGTGTGTTATTTTCACAAACCACATCTGGATCAACCAATGACATTGCATGTATGTTCTTGTCATCAACCACACATGGATCCACCAATGCCATTGCATGTGTGTTCTTTTCCACAAACCACATGGATCAACCAATGGCATTGCATGTGTGTTCTTTCCACAAACCACATATGGATCAACCAATGTCATTTCATGTGTGTTCTTTTCACAAACCACATATGGATCAACCAATGTCATTACATGTGTATTCTTTCCACAAACCACATATGGATCCATCGGAGTCATTGCATGTCTGTTTTTTCCATAAACCACATGGATCAACCAATGGCATTGCATGTGTGTTATTGTCACAAACCACATATGGATCAACCAGAGTCATTGCATGTGTGTTCTTTCCACAAACAACATATGAATCAACCAATGCCATAGAGTCATGGCGTGTGTTCTTATACTAAAAACTAGCACTAGAGTTATTGCATGTGTGTTCTTTTCACAAACCACACATGGATCCACCAGAGTCATTGCATGTGTGTCTTTCCACAAAGCACACATGGATCCACCAAAGTAATTGCATGTGTGTTCTTTGCACAAACCACAAATGGATAACTAAATGTCATTGCATGTGTGTTCTTTTCACAAAGCACATATGGATCCACCAATGTCATTGCATGTGTGTTCTTTCCATGAACCACATATGGATCCACCAATGTAATTGCACGTGTGTTCTTTCCATCATCCATATATTGATCCACTAGAGCCATTGCATGTGTGTACTTTTCACAAACCACATATGGACCCACCAGACTCATTGCATGTGTGTTCTTTCCACAAACCACATATGGATCAAACAATGTCATTGCATGTGTGTTCCTTTCACAAACCATATATGGATAAACCAATGTCATTCCATGTGTTTTTTTTCCACAAACCACATATGGATCCACTAGAGTAATTGCATGTGTGTTCTTTTCACAAACCACATATAGATCAACAAATGTCATTGCATGTGTGTTCTTTTCACAAACGACATATGGATGCACCAATGTCATTGCATGTGTGTTCTTTCCATGAACCACATATGGATCCACCAATCTCATTGCACGTGTGTGCTTTCCATAATCCACATATGGATCCACTAGAGTCATTGCATGTGTGTTCGTTTCACAAACCACATATGGACCCACCAGAGTCATTGCATGTGTGTTCTTTCCACAAACCACATATGGATAAACCAATGTCATTCCATGTGTTTTTTCCACAAACCACTTATGGATCCACTAGAGTAATTGCATGTGTGTTCTTTTCATAAACCACATATAGATCAACAAATGTCATTGCATGTGTGTTCTTTTCACAAACCACATATGGACCCACCAATGTCATTGCATGTGTGTTCTTTCCACAAAGCACATATGTACCCACTAGAGTAATTGCATGTGTGTTCTTTTCCACAAACCACTTATGGATCCACTAGAGTCATTGCATGTGTGTTCTTTCCACAAACCACATATGGAGCCACTAGAGTCATTACATGTGTGTTCCTTTCACAAACATCATATGGATCAACCAATGTCATTCCATGTGTGTTCTTTTCATGAACCACATATGGATCCACTAGAGTCATTGCATGTGTGTTCTTTTCACAAACCACATATGGACGCACGAGAGTCATTGCATGTGTGTTCTTATACTAAAACCAACACTAGAGTCATTGCTTTTGTGTTCTTTTCACAAACCACAATGCCATTGCATGTGTGTTCTTTCCACAACCCACATGGATAAACCAATGTCATTGCATTTGTGTTCTTTTGACAAACAACATGGATCAACCAATTGCATTGCATGTGTGTTATTGTCACAAACGACATATGGATCAACCAATGCCATTGCATGTGTGTTCATGTCACAAACCACAAATGGATCCACCAATGTTATTGCGTGTATGTTCTTTCCATGAACCACATATGGATCCACCAATGTCATTGCATGTGTGTTCTTTCCACAAACCACATATGGATCCACCAGAGTCATTGCATGTGTGTTTTTTTCCACAAACACATGGATCAACCAACGGCATTGCATGTGTGTTATTGTCCCAAACCACATATGGATCAACCAATAACATTGCATGTATATTCTTGTGATGAACCACACATGGAGCCACCAATGGCATTGCATGTGTGTTCTTTTCCACAAACCACATGGATCAACCAATGGCATTGCATGTGTGTTCTTTCCACATACCACATATGGATCCACCAGGGTCATTGTATGTGTGTTGTTATACTAAAACCAGCACTAGTCATTGCATGTGTGTTCTTTTCCACAAACCACATGCTATTGGCACGTTGCAAAGTCCGCTTGCTCTAGACAGACTAGCAATACCGCGTGCTCCCGCATGTCAGTGTCACATGTTCCGTGGGCCCACCTGCTAGTGTCACACCCCCTTACTTCTCTTCCTTCCCCGGAAGCCACTGTCCCAACTTCTCTTCCATCCTGCCACTCCCGTGTGATGGTTGTAATCTGATTTTCATTGGATTTTTTACATGTAATCTACATTGATAATGCAACATGCAAATGGCACATACACAATTCCTAAAGTGGAAGCACTCACACGCTGCTATTGCACATATTTCTCAATATAGCTCAACAAGACTATTACAATAATTGTACTCTCACTACACACAACCGAAATTGCAACCATCCTAAACAACATCTAAAACCACATCATAGCGCTATCTTCGAAGTCCACCTCGATTGGTGACACCGCCGTGCCCTTCACAGCGACATCCACTCCCGCCCGTGGCTTGCCCTTCGCCAAGGAGGCAACAATGGCATTCTGCACAGCTTCGTCCATGTCGTCCTCCACATCGGAATCGATAATGACGAAGGTGATGGGGTTGGCCTGGACCGAGCGCTGTCGCACCTGGTGGTTCCTACTCGAGCTCGACGCTGCATCAGTCCTTCTACAGGTAGGAGGGGCCAAGCTCGGAGACATAGCGTCATCGCTGCTCTCAAGAAACCATGGCCATTTGATACTGCGACGGTAGGATCTTAGGGTGGATCCGTCGCGACGAGCCCTACCGGAAGCGGTGGAGAGGATGGATCTGCCGGCGCGAGCCATGACAAGTTCCTAGGAGGGAGTAAGATTGTGCGCCAGGCGTGTCTGGTTCCTCAGCAAGGCCTCCCAGTGATATGTACGTGGGCAAGGTGCCAAAAAATTTTGTCCAGTGCGTGCGAGAGGACCTTTGAACCACGAAGGCGCGTGGTTTCGTTGACAAGTCCGCACGCTAGGTCCCCCACCTGTCAGCCGAATGTGGACGCTAGGATTCTGCCCGAGTTATTAAGTGGTGATAAATCACGCTTCACCACTACCCTGACATCCAAAGGCTCCTCTTTCCTCTGCCCTCGCTCCCCTCGCTCATGGCTCGAAGCTCATGCAGTTCGTCTCGGACGGAATCAGGGTCGGCACAACACCATCAGGCGGGTTCCCCCATCAGGTACTAGAGGGCGCCCTACGATTACTACCCCGATATGCTGTGTTTGTGTGGTGATAAGATGCCGAGATGGATTTCGTGGACCGACAAAAATACTGTAGGAAAATTCAGCAACTGCAGCATCAGAGCGGTAAGTTTCTACTGTAGGTACAATGGTAACCCTGATCCGTAAAGCGTAATGTAATTCTTATTTTTGTTTCCTTCGATCTACTTCGCAGGAAGGGAGGGGGACTGGCCGTGACAAGTTTGTGTGGATCGAAAAGCCACTGACAGGTTTTCACAAAGAGCTTGTTCATGATATGTGTGATGCTGTGTGGGACAAGAAAGAGGAGATTCGTGCGATGGAGCGAGAGATCCGGGAGCTTCGCCAGGTGTAGGGGAGGCAGGGGCAGGGAGGTGGTGAGACAGACGGGCTCAAGATTAGGCTAGATAGTGGAAACAATTTCCTCATTATCTAGGCATTATCTGTTGCATTTGCAGTTTATGTTGCCATGTCATTGTCCAGCAGCTGAAATAAGTTGCTACTTCGTGGAGTGTAGCAGCCAGCTTAGAACTTGATTTTCAACCCAGAAACTTATCATAAGTGTAATGCCAATAGCAGGGATTTATTAAGTGCCTATAAATAATTCATGTATGTGCCACTAACACCCATCGATTTTGGAGACCCCTTAACCGCTCAGTTATCACGATTGTTTAGATAGTAGTGACAGAGTCACAATTTCAGATTCAACTAGTGGCCTCGGCCGTATCCAATCCTAAAGTCACGATACATTTTACTCCAAGTACAGGAGGCAGATTATTTTGCCCGACAAGTTCCACGCACACAGCTCCAGAGTTCAACCGAACTACATATATAGGTTCAAGTTCAATACATCATTAGGCTTCTACACTGCTAGCGTTGTTTCTCTGCTTGGGTGCCAACTTTCTTCCTGTTGCCTTCACGTCCACTGGCTTGTTCATCTCCTGCCTTCTTCCTCTTCCTGGGTGCCAATTTCTTACCTTCACGTACCCTGCATCTTCGGGTCGAGGGAAGTCAGGCCAATCAGCACCAAAATCTTGTTCATCATCATCACTCCACTTGTCACTACAATAAATATGCTAACTAGTGACCTCAAATATTGGTCATAGAAAGGTCATAGTAGTCCATCTATGACCTTTCTATGACTAAAAGTAATAGGTCACATAGCGAGCGTCACTATAGACAACTCATGACCTTTTTATTCAATTGGTCATGGACTACTATGACCAAAATAGATGGTCATAGTGTCCATGACCAAAATTTTGGTCATGACATTCTGGCCTGTCCACGTAAGCCAATCTGACGTGGAAGCTGATGTGGCAGCAAATTCAGCCCGGTCCAATTCAGCCTTTTAAATGGGCCTAGCCCAACAATCTGTCTATTTATTGTTTATCAATTTTCGTCACCTACATGGGCCAAGCCCAATTCAACCTTTTTATTTTAGGGTCGTGGCCTTTTTACATACAATTTAGTCCGGTCCCACTAGTTAGTAGGTCCCAATTGTCAGATGCTCAAATCAGATTAACAACAAATGATTTTATCATAACCGATAGATACATGACATTTATCTGATTCAACATGGCCAATTAATGAATATCATTTCATAAAACAGTGCTACATTACAATCATGCACGGTTATATCCAGCTACCAAAATAAATAAAAAATTCAAACTACAACAAGCTATCAAAATAGAAATCTTTGGTTGGTTCCAGCTCTCTTCAGACTACTCTTCCAGACCCTTCAAGCTTGGTTGTGAAGTCGATGTCCTCGATCTGGCTTTCCCAGTTTTCCTCACACTCGATCTGACCTTACCAATGAATCCAATGAATCAGGATAACGACTCATGAACAAAATAGTAGCTAGCGGTTAATTTGTAGTCAATAAACTAGCATGCAACAAGGTACACATCTAGCATGCTAACAGGGTAACGTAAATTAATTCACTGTTCTTAACTAGCTGGTAACTCCATGGTTGTAACCATGCCATCACCTAAAACCATGGTAATTAATTTAGATTTAGACGGCAACAACAGGTAGTAAATGTAAAGGAAGAAAGAAGAAGACACTTTTCTATAGTTTGGCTGGAAGACACTCCTAGTATTTGATTTATATCACATCATAGTCTTTCCCATAAGCATGTATAGTCCTAAAAACATAAAACTTGGAGCTTCCAGTATACCAAAAACCATATAACATGGGTACATCGATCTGAACATACATACATACTTTTGTAATTCTACTATCTTCATCATGTGGACCAAATCACATATGCAGAAATATTAGTTAGAATAAATGGTGCTTAAGCCATGCATAAAATAGCCATGCGAATCTAGTAGTACACATGAACACAAAGATGCAAGGATCATCTTCAGATCAATACATAAACCACTACCGAGCTTTGACATCACATGGACCTAGCCCAACATACAGACTACTAAACAAAATAACATCATGAGAATCTGGAAGTACACATGAGTACATCCATCTGAACATGGACAAGCTGTTTAACTCAGATCAGTCTCACACAATGGATAGATAAGTAAGCAGATGCATCGACATCAGACCCATATACCTTGATAGAGAACCTGTAGATCTGTACACGTCCAAGGCCTCTCCCTCCCGCGAACTCGCCGGAGGTGAAGTCGGCTGTCACTAGTCAGCGCAGTGGGGCGAGCAGCAGCCCATCCTCCCCACGAGACAACCTCTCATGGCACGGTGGCACCCGCAGCCACGACCTCACCCGCAGCGATGCCTTGGAAGGGAGAGGATCAGTGGTCATCCACATACTGAAGTTGCTTGCGCACCAACAACAAACACATGATGATAGTCAGGTACATAATTCTTTTGCATACAAATAAGACATTTATGCATTTCTTTAATAAAGCCTAATATGAATTAAGCAGAGTCTAGTGCTTGACTACAATGCTTGGCTATAATAATAGAAAAGAAAGCAGTAGCCAAACACGAATCAAGCCAAGCATCAATCCTAACAAGCAGTAAGAAGCCAAACAACATAACTCTCGGTTGAGGGTTATTTCTATACTCTGCACATACTGCTATAATATACCGTAATTTATACTAACTGTCATATGTATTTTCGCTAGTACAAGTTAGTAAGGTTATAAATAATTGAAGAAAGAGACACATTAGTACAGGCTAATTAAAGAAGGATACACATTAGTACATCAAAGTACATCAGCATTACTAGGCTAATTGAAAGCAATAACATGAACCTACTACTACAACCAAGCAATGAGAAAGACCCATCTTAATTACCACAAGAATATCTTATCAGACGTATTATCTATCACATACCGCATATATACAGGAAGGGAGAGGAGACGAACGGTTCAAACATACACCAGTACATAAATTTTTAGTCTTAGAACAATGCACATAAGCCTCTGAATACAAAGATGGGCATGTACTCATGTTCACATTGTTTCTCCAGCTGCTTGGCATCCACCCCTCTCAGCACCGACCGCATCCCGGCGCTCAAGAACGCAGCGCCAGTCCTAGCCCTATGTATTGTCATCCCAAGTGGATTACCTGACAGTACAAAGAAATACAGTATTTCAATTGTTGGTAAGAAGATTATAGTTCATAAAATAGAATTTGGAGCAGACCACAGTCACATGTTTAAGTTGCAGTAATGAAAAAGATATATTATGTGCTCGAGTGGGATTGTAGTGGCGACCATGTCGAGCATTCCTGAAATTTCATGTGAACTAAGAGCATCCCAGAAAAGGGTTAAAAGATAGATTGGTTCAGTCAAGGTGACACCACTGTAGTTCTAAAATATGCAATGCACATCTTGAGTAAGACACATCATATGTCAAGGTGCTATGATGCTTACTGCATTTTTTAGACAAAAACACAAGCTTACATTAACCAGATCTGCCACCCGCTGCCTGGCCACCTCCTCCACCCGCAACGACCTCTGGCAAGCCTCTTCGGCCTGCTTCGGCTGCAATTTAGACAAAGAAATCTTGTTTCAGTCACATGAATTTTGAACACAAACAGTAGATATATTGAAAGTGGTTGCAATGCTTCAGGCAGCTAAAGTCTTCAAAAAGGATTGGCATCCACTCAATGGAGTTGAAGGTCAAAGAAAATAGAAGCAGACAGTGCACATATCATGCTTCACACGTTATAGTCCAAGGTTTTAGTTTAGTGTTGAAAGCTAGTTTCCTAACGTGTTCTGCTAGCATGTGCTCACAAGTGGCACACATAAAAGGAATAAAAGAGTGCTATGCGAGAGCTCAAATTAGATATAACCATGATCTCAATACTACATCTAAGTTTTGAAATGCATATGTGAGTGACAACCTGAATTCAGTCTGTAGAAAAGGGAAAAAAACTAAACACCCTACTGTCATGTTTGGATCAGCATATAGTACAATTACATGTCATGTAGATTTGTCGAAGAGAGAATAGTAGATTTGTCAGGTATAGTGTATACCATAAAAGAGAACTCAGTTATATGAGAGAGTGTCTGTGTGCAGGCTACAGCTATATGATTTCTCATTCCATTGCTCATCAACTAAAAATGAAAATCAAGTGTTCTAGACAATACCATTTAGACTGAAATTGGAACCATAGCGATAGGCAAATACATGACAGTTGCGCATTGGAATAGTAGCGATAGGAAAAACATAGGCTACATATATCTCGTGCTCGTGTAGAGAGCATACACGGCAACTGAGCTTGAGGGGATTTGATCAGGGATGGGAGATCAGGCTTTACAGCTCTCGGTGCGGACGACGTGCGTTCGTAGCTGGACGGGGCGCATGGCGGCGTTGAGCGCAGGAGGCTGTCAAAGGAGCCAAGGATAGAGACGACGACCTCCATGGCCGCCTGGCCCTTCCCCAACAACTCCCGCAGCAGCACCGCGCGCTGCGCCAGGCTCTCCATCCCACCTCCCGCTAATGCTAACGTTACCTACTCATCCTAACGCTAGCTGGGTACCTAGCGGTTGGGGATCTAGGGCGGGGATCCGAGGTAGTGATTTTGGTTGTGGGAAAGGGGACCCCATGGCGGCGGCGATGCGTTCCCACGAGCGGCGGTGATGCAGGGCTTCACACGAGCGGCGGCGCTCGGGGACGACGGTGGAGAGAAGGGAAATGACGAGAGAGGAGAGGGGCTCGCGAGGAGCGACGACAGCGCGGGGAGGGGGGCGGACAACGACAAGTTCTAGGGTTTGGCTGTGGTTCGGTTCGGTCATGTGAGTGGTAGGTAGGCGATATGGTTCTGTTTGCTTCGGGTGCGTGCATGTAGGGTGCGATGGAGTGGGTCCGCGCGATGAATTCGGTAGGGTGGATGACACGTCATCGATCCGTGCCAAGTCCACTATATGTAATCTATTTCGTCCATTCGGATTTGATCCAACGGCCCGCATCTCATCTCTCATGTTCTAATTCTTAAGTATAAAAAGAGGCTTTTATAAAGCATTTAACAAGAATATGTTGTAAAAAGGGACTTTTCAAAAAAGATATAGGCCTTCAGCCTTGGAACGGAGGGAGTATGACACTTATGTAGACACATCAGCGTAAGTTTACACATGGTTACCACATATAGCCAAACCTTCTAAGGTGGCCGATCGGTCATTTCAATTCATTGTGAATTAGCAGCGATGACTATTTAAATTGGTCGTGATCGCCTAAAGTTAAGGTTGTAGACCAGTGTTATGTATGTTATGACCAATGGGTTTAAGTAAGTTATGACCTTCCTGACAAAATTGGTCATAGTTTTTCCGGGTTTGGACCGTCCCAAATGTCCTACGACCATCCGGTTCGAAATGGTCATAGATCTATGACCAATTTTCTTATGGTCACTATGAGAAGGTCACAAGTTAATACATTTCTTGTAGTGCGTTTTGGTTTTCTTCCCGCAAAAAATCACTGAATCGGCTGTCTTGTTTCTTACCTTGCACTTCTTGTAAAAAAATAGTACATGGATTACTACCTTATATCTACAGACTATAAACAATTTTTTTTTGTGAATGTACCATCTCATACCTAGGTTTGGGAGCATTAAGGGGACAACCCGCTGCTCTATGGCCTATCAGATTGCAGGTCTTGTATTTGTCTTTGCCCTTCTTGGTAGCACAGAAAGCTGAACCCTTCTTCTCAAGAAAATTCTTAAACCTATTCACCTGAGGTCTTCCTCAGCCCCTTTTTGTAACTGGCTGGCAAAGCTCGAAAGACAGTTGGACTTGAGGTCGCTGAGATGGGTCTGTACATGGCTCGACGGATCCAGCGTACGCAGCTCTGAACTTTTCCATAGAGTAGTAGTCTGACAAATACTGATCCAAATGTGGTAGAGTTCTTTTCTTCACCAAGAAGGCCAAGGCGTGGTTGCAAGGTTTCCCGGTGTGCTGCCACTCTAAGCAGGTGCATTCTCGCAGCTAGATGTTCACAACATCCCTTTTTCCATTCTTGGACATATCGACCACCTCACAGCTGCTTCTAGTTGACGGGAGAACCTTAAGATGAGCAAGTCCTCGGCTTCTCTTGTGCAGTTGATGTATAACTGGTGGTAGCATATGTCCACTAAGTCTCCTACCGATCTCTCTCCTTATATTTAACAACTTCATGATCATACCATGTATGTTGTCCATCAAGATATGAACAAGACGCACTTTTATGTCCTTCACACAGTTATTCAGGCATTCTCCAAGGTTGTTGTTTATGTAATCCACTTTGATGCCAGGGTTGAATTGACTCCTCTTCCATAGCTACGAATGATGGATGACTAATTACTATGGAAGTTCAGGGGCTTCCACAAAAATCTTGCTCATGAAATATTCGCTGCTACTAGGTTTGTAAACTCTAGCAGCAGGAAACATGTAACGAAATACGTTACCTGCGTAGTGTGAGTACAGGTTGAGCATCATATGGGCATGGAATTCTCTACTTTCAGCTCGCGGGAACACCTCCTTCACTGCATTCGTCAGCCCTTCGCATGCATCCTGGATATAGCCAATGGATCCATGTGGCCTATTGATCTCCTGAGCTACCTCATAAACCAAACCCAGTTTTCCTCCGTTTCTGTTTCAAACAGCCCGAATACCACTAGGAACATCTAGTTGTGACCATCAAGTGCCGTGGCAGATGGCAGATGGCAGACAGCCTTTCCATTTGCCAGTTAGGACAGTGCTGTCTAGACTCAGATACGGCCTACGGCCATTCTTGAATCCCTGGATGCAAGGTTTAAGCGCCATGAAAAATCTTTTGAAATATATTTTACCACGTACTGATTCGGTGTCAATCTCCACAACACTCCCCGGACACCTAGCTTGTACTTCCGCCTTGAAGTTGTACATCATCCTGAAGATATTGGTCCAACCCCTGTGTAAGACCCCCGAGCTTTCTCTTTACCTTTCCAAACCGTGTAATACGGTAGGACAATGTTGTATTTAGAACCGAGGCTAGTCTGAATATTCTTCGCGGTCTCCTTAGGGTTATCCTTTAGTATGGACATAGTTGTATAGCCACCTACTCCGTATCAACCATTGAGGATTTCAGTTTGTTGCATGTCGGACACATGTGTGGAGGGCCCATTTTGATCACCTGCAACACAGATTCATTAAAAATATAAGCGTAGTAGACTAGTTGCCAGAAAGATATCACACAACAATTGTAGTTATAGAGTGAAAAGAGAGAAAGTTCTAATGGTTTGCTGCATTCATTGCCCCAGTACCCTAATTGCCTTCGATGCAGGTAAGGCTCTTGCTGTGATCCTCCATGGACAACGTACCTCGGCCCGTCCATTCATCCATGTTAACTTGCAAACGGCCTCATACCTATGGGCAGTGTTCTTCAGTCGATAAACGTCGAACTCCCCCTTGATACAAAAATGCTGGAACGACATCGTAATCTCATGCATGCTCCTGAACTCGGTGCCGACTGAAATTATAGGATACTCATGGTCATGTTTCATTTCTTCTACTTCAACACCCAAATCATCAACTAGAGTACTAGCCTCATCATTAAGTTCCTCGTCTATTTCATCATCACCAAATTCTTGATACTCTATAATGCCTTGTTCTTCATCTGATTCAGAATCCTGGCCATCGTCTCTAAGGCCTAGTACTGCACACATCATATTGACTCCCATGGGTGGGGCTGCACCATCATCTCCACCTGGATGGACCGAAACATTGCCCCAATCCACCTCACCGGCAACCCTTTTTTCTCCAAGACACTCGGTTTGTTCTGCTGCAACGACATGGGGTGGTCTTACGTTTACACGTATCCTAGGTACTTCAGTATACAAACAGCAGTCAGAATCAATTTCATCTTGACTGTACAGAACCCTCTTGCTCTTCCTATGTACATCCTCCTTCCTGATGTAATCTTTCCTGATGGTATCCGTAGGGCTTGACATCTGCGTTCCATTCCCCATAGAACTAGGCTTTTTGCTGCTGCTCTTAGGTGTGATCTCCTTACTGCCTCCCCTCACGGGTGTTGGCTCCAGGGTGTTGGCATTATTGCCTGACCTCTGCGGCATGTTCTTCTTTGAATTATCCATTTTGCTGCTACTATTGGGCATGTTCTCCTTCGTGCTGGCATTATTTCCTGACCTCAATGGCGTGTTCCGCTCCAAATTAGCTCTTTTGATTCAACTATTGGGCGTGTTCTCCTTTGTGCTGGCATTATTTCCTGACCTCAGCGGCGTGTTCTGCTCCAAATTAGTATTTTTTTTCTGCTCCCACTGGGTGTGGTAGCCTACATGTTGGCCATCTTCGCCTCTTTGCTACCACTCCTAGGAGTATTCACCATCGTGCTAGCCCTCTTAGCGTTTTTGCTGCTACCGTTCGGTGTGGCATTTTGACTGGATCTCAGGGGTGTACTCTGCGGCATGGTGCCTTTTTTCGTGCGACTCTTGGGCGTTCTCTTCTCTGGTGTGGTCTCCTTGGTGACGTTCTTCTTCTGGGTGCCCTTTCTGGGGATGCTCTTCCTGCTCCTCTTTATGACACTCCTCTATAAGACTCTCCTCTGTTCGAAGCTACCCTCAGTCGCACCAGCCCCAGTGATGCCATGGATCAGGTCACGCATTCCTTCTAAAAGTCCATCATCTCTATTTTCGAGTTCCAATTCCTCTCCAACCATTTGCACTATCAAGTGGAAGTACACTTCACCTCTATAATGTTTCCTTGTAAACGGTACGACTGAATCCCTGGTATGTTTCACTTCAATAGCCTTTTTGCTCCTGTAACCAAAATATAACAAACGTGCTTCCTGGGAGGACCCCCACAACACCTTCACACGTAACGATGCCATCAGGTCAAATAGCTCTACCACTTTAGGATCGTATCTGCCAAGGATTACATCAAACTCGTCATAGAATATTTCTGTGCCATCATCTAATTTTGCAGTATAATCCATGACACCGATACGAACGATTACTTTGCCATCATTAGGTGCTACAGGATAGAAACCTCCGAGAGGTTCGAGAGGTGGAGCGAGACCATCATACCCAGCCACAATGCCACCGTCGCCATCACTAGCATCATTGTTAGCTGGATCAACCTCGGTGGAAGTACAAAGACCAGGAGCAAGGCGAGGGCCCTTAGCAGCGGGAGGTACATTAAAAGGTGGACAGGCAGGGCCCCTTCTAACGGCAATCACAATAGGATCAGCTGTTGCCATGCCACGTCGACGACCAGGAGCAGTTCCCACAACAACAGTGTTTCGAGTGCTAGCAGAGTCCAGACCATGAGCTAGCTCCAGACCAACAGCTCGTTGAACCTGGGCACGGGTTCGAGGAGGACACAAGGCAGCAGTGTTTGCAACAATAGTGGGGAAGCCTCTAGAAGACTTAGTTTTCTCAACAGTGGCAGGGATTGAGTCAATAGCGGTCAGATCAACAACAACACGAGAACAACCAGTACCAGCAGATTCTAGAGCACGGGTTCGCACAACTTGAGGATGGTTTCGAGGAGGAGCAGCACACAAGACAACAGTCTTGGCAAAAACAGTGGGGCAGCCTCCGGAAGCCTTAGTTTGCTCAACAGCGGCATGGATTGGGTCAGTAGCAGCCGGAGCAACAACACAACGGGGACGACCAGTACCAGCAGATTCTAGAGCAGAGTTTTCCACAACGGCAATACGGCGACTCTTACGAGGAGGTTGCCTGACAGAAGCATGTCGCAGACGAGGAACCACATTTTTCTCAACAACAGCAGGGGTTCGAGTTAGACCACCCAGTCCAATAATAGCTGGGCGACCCCCAGTAGCAGGAGCTTCCACATCCAGTATGTTACAAATCAGCATAACCACGTGAAGCCCAGCATACTGTTTCATCAACCCAATTAGCTGACTATCACACGCTACAGAAACGGTGAAGCCTCGTTCATCAATGAAGTTGAACCGTGCAGTCTGCTCCGGCCCCATTTCAGCAAGTTCACGCACAGCAGCAACCATACCAGGGATAGTGCAAAACTACATAGGTGCTACTTCCATCTTCAGAGAGCTAGCTCGATTCCACTTGCTCTTCACATCTGCTAATTTAATGTGGTAGCCGCAGAGGGTGACCATAACCATGTATTTGGGTTCAGCAGAGATCCTACTTGACAGAAAATTGGGGACAAAAGATAAGAATTGTTTGTCAGTGTCGTGCTAGCAAACAATTCTATGTTCGATCTATCTCTGTAATGCCAATAGCCAGCTAGCAATTATAGGTAGTGCGAATTGAAAGGATAAGAGTAGCTCACCCGCAATTAGCCAGAAGTACTTCTTCCTCGGCAAATGGATCTGCCATCCTTCGCGCTTCTTAGCTCGTCGACGGTAGAGGCGGGCTAGATCATCGCAATGGCTGGCACGGCATTTAGCATTAGAGCTCGGTAGCAGCGAGTAGGCACAGCAACTTAGCGGCGAAAGTCAAATGCCCGAAGAGATCATTCTAGTTGGAGAGGGGATTTTGATGCCGCCAGTGATATGGTTCATGCGAAAGGAGGGAGGGAATAGATTTGTGAATTTGGTCAACGCACCATGCTCCTTTAGTCCCTCGTTTTGCCTACGTGGTTGCCGCGTTGGTGCTCACGTCACGGAAATATTAATGACATGAGGGTCCTGACCGTCTACTTCACGGGGCAGTTTCACAGAATGTTTGGATTTGGTATGGGTGAGATGAGTTATCCTCGAAATGCCCCCTCTCGGTAGTTGGTGGCCCAACATTTCAAAACGCGGCAATTTCAGGCAACTTAGGTACCGCGGTGCACTCGCCCGGGAACTTTGGTACCGCAAACGAACAGGCCCGCCCACCGCATCCCGTCGCACCGCCCTTGCCCCACCCCGACGTGACCGCGTCAACTCGACACAATCCCCGCTCCACCCCATCCCCACGCGCGATCCCAACCCCGCGATCCTCGCCTCTCCCTCTTGCTCATCGACCATCCCGCGTGCTCCCTCTGCAAGCCGCCGCCGCCAGTAGGCGCCTGCCGAGACCGGCCTCGAGCTCCCCTCGCTGCTCACTGCCTAAGCCCGAGCTCCTCTCCGACGGCCTTGTCGAGCCGCCATCTTCCTCCCGGACCGCGTCGAGCCCTTCTCCCTGTTGCCTTCCTCGCCGCCGTGGTCTTACATGGCGTCGTCATCCCCAATACCGCTACCGAGCACGTCCTACTGCCTCCCTCCGCGAGCATGGTGCCGCTGCTCCTAGTCGTCCTTGCCCTAGCCCCCTTTCTGATCCCCACCGTCTCACGGAGCCCGCGGCCAAGCGTCGTCAAGCCGCCCCATCGCTAGAGCCGACCCTCGATCTCGTTCTCCTCGTGCGCCTTTGTAAGCCGCCGCCGAGCACGCTGCTGTGGAACCTGGCTTCCTCATCGTGTCTGTCCGCCTCATCACCTCTCCGCCAGACGTCCGCCTCCTTCCGCCGCGGCTCTCCCTCCTCCTCCTTGTGGTGCTACCGCCAGCAGGGCCCGCCTTGCTCAGTACCCTCCAAGCCATTCTCTGCCATGGTCGCTAGCTTGTTGCAGGTACCCCGTCCATGCGCGCATCTGCGGTCGAGTCCCGGCTCTCCTTCGCTTCCTCTGTTTTGACCCGGTGGTCTTGTCTCTGCCCGAGCATGTGAACCTCTTGTCTCCACGCACAGGAGTCTCTGCATGTGCTTCCGTTTCTGTTCACCACAGCTACCTTCAACACCTCTTGAAGATCTCTGTGGAATTCCTAGCACGATGTGGAGAGGACTACATCAAGATCTCCGGCACCACCAAAAGAACCGAGACACGCGAAGAATACCGGCGTTGAAACTCGAGTCCGACATCAACAAAGGAAGCTAGAACCTCAAGGCCTCCAGCATAGAACCACAAGTCCCCTTCCTAGAGACCGTACCCGAAGAGTGCCCTCACGGAGAACCGAGAACTCCTTCATGGACCTGAAGACACCGAGACCCTGGCCCAGAGCCCGGACCCGAACCCTAAACCCAAGATCTCTGGAACCGGGGTGTGTGATCCCCTTTTCCTAGCCCTATTTTTATAAAATGAAATATAAACATGTTGCATATTAATTGTTCATTCTTGCATGCATATTGTGGATGTTTGGGGGTATTTAGACGATTCACCTAAATTAAATATGGAAACCATATGCGGGATTTTCTAGTCTTATATTGCCTCCATTTAAATTTGTATAGAGAATCGATCCCATGCTTTGCCTTGTTAAGACAACATTTGAATTGCGGTGTATCTAAACAACTTGAACCTTCTAATTAATTGTCGGGACCCTAGTTCCGCTTAATATTACCTAGTTGCATCGCACCTTTGTTATGTCATACATCATACATACATCATGCCAGATCTTCTTCCGTAGATTTAAATAGTGCATTCGGTGTTTCTTTTAGTGCTTTGATTCTTCGCGGATTAGTCTATTTAGTGGATGCGAGTATCGACAAGTTCTTCGAATAATGTATCTTCGGCAATGTTTTTAGGCGAGCATTCTCCCCTTTCTACCTATTTTGCATTTGTAGTCTTTACTTCCTCCTGTTGATCTATTGCTATCCGTGTTGCGATGCTTTAGTTTATGTACCATTTATATCCCTTGCAGCCCTATATTGCCTTCGACACCTCCTATTGCATGTTGATTGGTAGATAGTTGGCCTTGCGAGTCGTAGTTGCTATCTCAAGTGTTGGTTCGAGTCGTCGATGCTCCACAATTGTTGAGAGGTTGGCACGTGCTTAATGGTGGAGATGATCAGGACTTTAATTACAACTTGATATTAAAATGCTGGGAATAGATATAACTAATGCAGAGGCACCGGTGGGCAATAGCTAATATTTGGTTTTTAACCGCTCACTTGTGTCCCATAGGCCCCAAGTACTTGATACCTGTTTCTTGACTATCGCACTATCCGCATGTAGGACCATGAATCCCCTTAGCCAGAGATTGATTCATTTCTTATTTCTTGGGGCCAAAAACTAGTTTGGGGCTTTATTACTATCATGTACTTATGCCATTCTTTACTGCTTTATTTACGATTGTGCATGATGCACCTGTACTATTTAGGATCCCGCGCCACGTCTGTATTGACAAGCCCAATCACACTTTCGAGTTCCAACTCATTTACCACCGTCGTCGCAAACCCTGTGTCTGTCTCGGAGCTGGCAAACTTCATTCCGGGTAGCTTATTGGGGTGGCCCCCTAAAATATTTTATGAATCTTGTGATTGCTTTGTCGTGAAAGCCTCGTTGGGTTTTATTTGGTTTTTCCGAGGTTGATCGTGCGTGTGTTGCTATTTATGCACGCCTGCAGGGTAAATCTTTCTAAAAGCCGTGTCTGCGGTTATGGACGACTTGGAGCATAGTATCTCGATCATAGACAACCATAACTAAAGTAGTGCTATAAATTTGACTTTAACATGTTTAGTAATGAGTTTCACTATAACGGAATGAGTAAATAAAAGTGCCAACAACTGCTTGATTTGGGATTTCTCATGCTTATGGTATCTGACTAGTAAGTATTGCAACTCCAACAGAATGGTTAACTAAAACTGCCCACTGCTTATGATATTAGGATGACTCATGCTATCTATATCTGACTAGTAAGTGCTGCAACTATAATGGAATGAATAAAACTGCCAACTGTGTGAGTCATTTGGTCTCGAGGGGGAAATACCAGGATGGGTATGATTGGTGTTAGTATCAGGTTGGTTCTGAATAGGTCTTTCTTATCTCTCTCTAATAGCCGACAGTTGTATCGAGTCGCTATAGGTTGTTAGTGCATGCTTTGCTGCCGCTTCAGTCCACCATACCTATGTAGGCAAGAGCCACCGAATTCTAGACTCGTCGTGTACTAGCCTCAGTATTGACCGCTCCCTTTTTCCTTTGCCCTTTGTCGGCAACCCTTTTGCTTTGACAGGTATAAGTTTGACATCGTTAGTAGGGTTACCCTTCCGGCTTGGCCTGGGCAGGTTTATGGACGACATTAGTTATTCTCCAGGGCTCTTAGCCCCATTTGCATCTTATCCGTACTCGGATGCTGTATCGTTTTCAAGGTGATTTGGATATTTGTATTGTATATATCTATTCTTGACTCATGGAGTCATTGTTGTATATATATATGTTTTTGTGGGTTCCATTTGAACTATTGTGTAATGGTATTACTTTGTTTTCCACCCGCACGCAAGTGCCTGGTTGGCATCTTTGAATCGTTTCTATGTGTGTTTGGCGGGTATCACAAAAACTTGCATAGGGTCGATTTGAGGGTGTTACAAAGTGGTACCAGAGCCCAGCAGTTGCGATACCCCACTAGTCCAGCCTATAGGATAACCTAGCTAACGACCGATGTAGAGTGTCAAAACTATTTTTTTAAATCGGTTCGATAGATCTGATTAGGTCCGATTTTACTTCTTACCCCTATGATATTCTCCTCGTATCTCTGCATGTTTTGAATCAGTTCTCTTATCTTTTCTTCGAGTCCAGGATTTGTCGTGGATAGGTTTACGTCGTACCTTCAGGGTTTCGCTTCCCCTTTTATATGGTGTCGTTACTATCATCAATCTGCATCTTTTTTGTTGTACCCTTCATCCAATCGTTTTGTCCTTGAATTCTTTATCTGTATGTGCCCCTTGACGGATATCCGTATCATTGAAAAACATATGACAAGGATGAGCATTGGTGAAGTTGGAGTATACCTTGAACATGTGTTGTTCATGCTGATGGAACCATCACGAAACCTAATCATTGTGTCTTTTCATACGACTTTCTTTGTATCTCCCGGTGGTCCCCAATGCGACAACATCATCTATGAAGAGCATGCATCACTCCTTTGTTTTCCAAACATTGCTTGTGAAGATCTTCAGTCTGAATTCCGAGAGTTGTTGCATGATTCTTCTATTCGTGTACAGAGTAATGTTTTGAGTGCGGGATGGAGTCATGACCATACCAGTACTCTTATCATTCACTTTTGTACGTTGAATGGTGGATAGATGTAATCTTACTCCTTCCACGGATGTTAGAGGTGACCTTACCTTTTGATACCTTTATCTCCGTCTTTGTTTATCTGGAGTGATCTCTCGAAGAACATGAGCAACGACCTCTTGTTGGTGGTGTCTCCTATCTCAAGATGGAACAAGAATTCTTATTAGTGGTGTCGCGAGGATCTACACGAACGAGAAGAATCCGGTCATCAACCTTTTTCCCTGTACCATGAGATGGATCTCGAGGGCGAGATCCATTGTTAGTGGTCTCGAATTGTAGCACCCCGGTAAAACCACTACTAGAAAATCGCGCGTTGTTTTTATTTTGTGCATTGTCATGACTGCATGCTCATTTCATCATGCCACATTGCATTTGAGCATCATCATGTCATCATGCATATGTTCAGTTAAAACTATTTCCCAAAAGCCTATTTTTGTTTTCTAGATATTCCCTCTCTATTTCAAATTGAAACCCCGGCCTCTCCGGATATTTTTTTGTCTAAAAATTATTTACAAAAGGTCTATAAAATAAAACAAGAATTTATAAAACAAAATTTGTTTTTTAAGGGGGCAACCCAGCCGGCCACGCCTGAGGCCCAGCTAGCCAGGCCACCCCAAACCCTAATCCTACCAGCACCACCCCGCCCGCACCGCACCGACAAGCTGCAACGCTGCAGCGTAGCACACCCTACCCCACTATGCGTACAAGCATGCTCCCGCACCCAGCCCCAAGCCCGGCCCCACCATGGTCGGTCAACCCGCTCACCTCGTCCCGTCCCGTCGCACTGCCCTTGGCACATCCCAGCGTGACCGCATCAACCCGACGCAATCCCCGCTCCACCCCGACCCACGCGCGATCCACACCCCACGATCCTCGCCTCTCCCTCTTTCTCGTCGACCACCCCGCGTTCTCCCTCTGCAAGCCGCCGCCACCAGCAGGCGCCTCCTGAGCCCGGCCTCGAGCTCCCCTCACCACTCACCGCCTGAGCCCGAGCTCCTCTCTAACAGCCTCGTCGAGCCGCCATCTTCCTCCCGTACCGCGTCAAGCCCTGCTCCCGTCGCGTTCCTCGCTGCCGTGGTCGTACCTGGCATCATCATCACCAAACCCGCCGCCGAGCATGTCCTGCTGCCTCCCTCCCCGAGCATGGCGCCGCTGCTCCCAGCCTCCCTTGCCATGGCTGCCCTCTCCGATCTCCGCCGTCTCACGGAGCCCGTGGACGAGCACCGTCAAGCCGCCCCTTTGTCAGAGCCGACCCTCGACCTCGTGCTCCTCGTGCACCTCTGCAAGCCGCTGCCAAGCACGCCGCTGTGGAACCCGGCTTCTCCGCCTCATCGCCTCTCCGCCGGCCCTCTGCCTCCTTCCACCGTGGCTGTCCTTCCTCCTCCTTGTGGTGCTACCACCAGTGGGCCCCGCCTTGCTCGCTACCCTCTAAGCCATTCTCTGCCATGGTCGCCAGCTTGCTGCAGGTACCCTGGCCAAGCACGCATCTACAGTCGAATCCCGGCTCTCCTTGGCTTTCGCTGTTTTGACCCGGTGGTCTCGTCTCTGCCTGACCGTGTGAACCTCTTGTCTCCACGCACGGGAGTCTCTACACCGTCCGCCACAACTTCCTCCAACACCTCTTGAAGATCTCTCCCGAATTCCTAGCGCGATGTGGAGAGGACTACATCAAGATCTCTGACGCCACCAAAAGAACCGAGACACGCGAAGAATACCGGCATTGAAACTCGAGTCCAACATCAACAAAGGAAGCTAGAACCTCAAGGCCTCCAGCATAGAACCACAAGTCCCCTTCCTAGAGACCGTACCCGAAGAGTGCCCTCACGGAGAACCGAGAACTCCTTCATGGACCTGAAGACACCGAGACCCTGGCCCTAGAGCCCGGACCCGAACCCTAAACCCAAGATCTCCGGAACCGGGGTGTGTGATCCCCTTTTCCTAGCCCTATTTTTATAAAATAAAATATAAACATGTTGCATATCAATTGTTCATTCTTGCATGCATATTGTGGATGTTTGGTGGTATTTAGACGATTCACCTAAATTAAATATGGAGACCATATGCCGGCTTTTCTAGTCTTATATTGCCTCCATTGAAATTTGTATAGCGAACCGATCCCATCCCTTGCCTTGTTAAGACAACATTTAAATTGCGGTGTATCTAAACAACTTGAACCTTATAATTAATTGTCGGGATCCCGGTTCCGCTTAATATGGCCTAGTTGCATCGCACCTTTGCTATGTCATACATCATACATACATCATGGCGGATCTTCTGCCGTAGATTTAAATAGTGCATTCAGTGTTTCTTTTAGTGCTTTGATTCTTTGCAAATTAGGCCATTGAGTGGATGCGAGTATCGACAAGTTCTTTGGATAATGTATCCCCGGCAATTTTTTCAGGCGATCATTCTCCCCCTTTCTACCTATTTTGCATTTATAGTCTTTACTTCCTCCTCTTGATCTATTGCTATCTGTGTTGCGGTGCTTTAGTTTCCGTACCATTTATATCCCTTGCAGCCCTATATTGCCTTGGACACCTCCTATTGCCTGTTGTTTGGTAGATAGTTGGCCTTGCAATTCATAGTTCCTTGCTCATGTGTTGGTTCGAGTCATCGATGTTCCACAGTTGTTGGGAGGTTGGCACGTGCTTAATGGTGGAGATGATCATGACTTTAATTACAACTTGATATTAAAATGTTGGGAATAGATATAACTAATGCAGAGGCACCGGTGGGCAATAGCTAATATTTGGTTTTTAACCGCTCACTTGTGTCCCGTAGGCCCCGAGTACTTGATACATGTTCCTTGACTATCGCACTATCCGCATGTGGGACCATGAATCCCCTTAGCCAGAGCTTGATTCATTTCTTATTTCTTGGGGCCACAAACTAGTTTGGGGATTTATTACTATCCTATACTTATGCCATGCTTTACTGCTTTATTTACGATTGTGCGTGGAGCACCTGTACTGTTTAGGATCCCGCGCCATGTTTATGCTGTATCGACAAGCCCAGTCACACTTTCGGGTTCCCAGTTGTTTACTGCCATCGTTGCAAACCCTGGGTCCATCTTGGAGCCGACCAACTTTGTTGCGGGTAGCTTATTGGGGTGCCCCCCGAAATATTTTATGAATCTTGTGATTGCTTTGTCGTGAAAGCCTTGTTGGGTTTTATTTGGTTTTTCCGAGGTTGATCGTGCGTGTGTTGCTATTTGTGCACCCCTTCAAGGTAAATCTTTCTGAAAGCCGTGTCCGCAGTTATGGACGACTTGGAGCATAGTATCTCGATCTTAGACAACCATAACTAAAGTAGTGCTATAAATTTGATTTTAACATGTTTAGTAACCAGTTTCACTATAACAGAATGAGTAAATAAAAGTGCCAACAACTGCTGGATTTGGGATATCTCATGCTTATGGTATCTGACTAGTAAGTATTGCAACTCCAACAGAATGGTTAACTAAAGCTTTGTCCTTTGTCCTTTTGCTTTGATAGGTATAAGTTTGACGTCGTTAGCAGGGTTGGCCAGGATAGGGTTATGGACGCCATTGGTTATTCTTCAGGGCTCTTAGCCCCATTTGCATCTTATTCATATTTGGATGTTGTATCGTTTTCAAGGTGATTTGGATCTTTGTATTGTATATCTATATTCTTGACTCATGGAGTCGTTGTTGTATATATATATATATATGTTTCCGTGGGTTCTATCATGAACTATTGTGTAATGGTATTACTTCATTTTCCACCCACACTCAAGTGCCTGGTGGGCATCTTTGAATCGTGTCTATGCGGGTTTGGCAGGAATCGCTAAAACTTGCATAAGGACGATTCGAGGGCGTTACAGTGGGGCAAACCCGACAATCACGATCACCACATCGGGTGCACTTCTCTGGATCTGAACCACGGAACAACAGAAGAAACGATAGCACGCAGCACAGGAACAACGGATCAAGGGATAAGAGCCACAACCGAAGATACCAAAACGATGACAGTGAAGATGGCCACGAGTTATGTGGGGCCAGCTATTTTACCTAGTGGATTTGCAAAGTTTTCGTACCAAAAGACTTCAAACTCCCGCACAACCGCAAGAAATATGATGGACTACAGGAACCCAAAGCATGGCTAATAGATTACTTAGCCACCGACAAACTACAGGGCGGCTCCATAGCTACAACAATGCAAAGCTTGTAGTTGCACCTGACTGGTGCCGCACGATCATGGCTAAGACAACTACCCGAAGATTCAATTAGTAGCTGGAACGATCTTGAAGACAAGTTCATCCGACACTTCCACTCCACAATTACATGACCTGCATCTCTGGAGTAGTTACAGTCGTGCAAATAGAAGCATGGAGAATCAATAAGAGCCTTCATTCAGCGATGGAACATTATCAAGAATTCAGCCGAAGCCATATCCGATGAAAGGGCCATCGACGCCTTTAATGACGGCCTCCACCGCCGAGAATTCATAGAAGAGCTAGGATGGGTCAAACCCAAAATAGTATCCTAGTTATGGACATAGAAAATCGTTGGGCTGATGGAGAGGATGCACTACATAACAAACGAACACGTTCACCCAAAGAAGATAGGGACAAACGCAGCAATGATAGAAGACGGAGAAACAATGATGGAAACGCCAGACCAAGATATGTTGCAGCCAGTTTTTCAGGAGAAGGTAATCACAGGAACGACGACTACAATGGCGGGCACCACATAAACATGGATGACGTCGGAGGAGGACAATCAACGTAGTGGTACTAGCCAAGAGCTCAGGAAACACCTATGTACCAATGCAAATGTTGGAAGGACCCTGCAATATGCACTTTTATGTCAACTTGGCAGGCAGAAGATGATCAAATCACCTCATAAAGGACTGCCGAACATTCTTGAAGATGCAAGAGCCGTGCAACAAAAAAGCAACTGAAGCAGCAAGCCGAGGATACGCCACTACGCTTGGCACACTAGCCATCAACGCACCACCACCACTGGTAAATCAGCCAGCAGGGCAACCGCAGGACACAACAGATCAAGGTGGTGAATACCCAATGTCAAAGGGAGTAATGTCGATGATTTAGAAAGGCCACCCATCTAACAAGATCCAGAAGTTTATCACAAGACAGGTAAACATGGCTGAGACTTCCCCACCAGACACACCCATGTATCTTCATTGATCTGAACAAAAAATCACATTTAGAAGAGCTGATCACCCACTACGAGTACCAAGACCAGGTCATTCAGCCTTGATAGTTGAAGCGCAAGTGAGAGGATTTGATATGAGCAAAGTTTTCATGGACGTAGGAAGCAAGATAAACTTGATCTATGCCAAAACACTGAGAGCAATGAACTACTCTTTGGAAAATCTAGCACCAACATAATCATCCTTCCACAACATAGTACCAGGTAAAGCTAAAATTCCCCTAGGTAAAATATTTCTTGACATTGTTTTTGGATCCAAAGAAAATTTCAGGTGAGAAAAGCTAGAGTTTGAAGTCATGGACTGGCCATCACAATATCACGCGATCCTGGGACAACCAGCTTTTGCACGATTCATGGCAGTCTCCTATTACGCATACCTAGTTATGAAAATGCCAATGCCAAAAGGAATTATAATAGTAAAAGGAAGCTTCACGTGTGTAACACCCCAAAAACTTTAATCAAGGTTATCAAGATCTAATCACCCAATTTAGGGTTAACAAAAACATCTATTAAGAAAATGAATGTGAATGCATGTGTGTTTGCATTAGTATAGAATTGAGTGTATATGCCATGCTCGATTGCTACAAATGTTGTGAAATGGTTTAAAGGTGAATGCCACATCATCTAGACCCTTTACAAATAAAATCCAAATAAAAATAAATCAAATAAGAATAAATAAAGAAAATGGTCATTTTGACCATTTTAAACCACTAGGCCACTTTAGGTCTTCCTAGAAAAAAGATTTCCAACAGAAACAATTCTATTTCTTTTCACCCCTTGCTAGACCAAGTAAAAGTGTATCAAGGCCCACTTTACAAACTTACAAAAACATCTGGCAAATCAATTTAAAGGACATTTGAAAGTTGAATCAAGTGTATGGGTTAAGATCCCACTTTTTCAAAAACCTACCAAATCAATTCCCCTTGACCTCTCCAAGCAAACCTAGTCTCGCAAGCATAATCTAAGATCACTCAAAAATTTGGAATCAAAAATTCAAAAGTAAATTTCACCACACCCTGGCAGACACCCCCGTTCGCCGCCGCGCGACCTGCAACTACCACACGCTCCGCAAACACTTTTGCCGCCGCGTGGAGCACCGCACGCTCCTGACTGAACCAAGCCGCCCACGCCGCGCCATTAAGTTCATGAAAACCGCCAGGGAGCACCGCACCGTCCTGCACCCTCTCCCATGCCATTAGCCGCCTGTAGCGACACCACCGTCGATCTCACCGCCGCACCGCTCGGTCCCCTCGTCGTGCTATAAAAGGAGGCCACCCCCGCTTCCATTCTCCACACCACTCGACCCCCCACTCCACACTGGCCTTCCCCACCTCTCCCCGGAGCAAGGCGAGCACCACCGCGCCGAAATTTCACCGGAATCCGCCGCTGCTGGAGGAGAAGGGCGCCATCGATTCCGACCACCCTAATCCCTATCGTGACCGCGCCTCGCCTCGCTGTTGTCTACCACGTCGTTTGCCCCCGTCGCCGACCCTAGCTGGAGCCAAGGTGAGCCCCGCCAGACCTTCACCGCCGCGCTAGGTCACATTCCTCGCCGGAGCTTTTCGTCATCGACGATGACGCTCGGCCGTTGGATTAGAATTAGATTGCACGGCTCAGATTCGCCCATACAGTTTCGCTGAGATAGTCTCGATGACTAGTATACCCCACCTATCAGCAGCCCTCTGCGCTGCGTAGTGTAACTGGGTCGGCCCGTTTAATTTCCCGCGCTGGCCTAGAAATTCAAATATATATTCTGTGCCTAGATTCAAAAATAAATTCCAAGAGTTTCACTAAACCAAATGACATGATTCAATTTTTTTAGAAATATAGTAAAAATATCTATCCAAGTCAGTTGGATTTAAATCAATTGGAGTTACAGATAATCTATAGTAAAAATAACAAGACAGAGACTTTTGCAACTTCAAACATTTTTCAAAAATCAACCATAATAGCCTTTGAGTTGATTCCAACTCTCAAAAATCACATTTTACAATATCTATTTGAATATGTAAAAATATCTAGGATTGCATGCAGTGACATTGGACTAGGACCAAAAGAATGCTATTAGGGCATTTCTAGTCACTTTAAATTTATTAAATAGTAATATCAAACTTTATAAAATGTGACTAACACTTTAAATCACATTACCATGTATTAGAATATGTGGCGATGACTCGTGTCAACATGATCCCATATTTTAATTGGAGAATATTAAATCTTAATTAATTTCAATGAGTAGAAATTACTTTTCTAAAACAAAAGGAATAAAACTAGTTCCTTATTTAATGTGATGATTGTGATGATAATAGATCATCAAGTGTGAGACTTAGTGTGCTAAATATACTTAGTTAAATAATGTTTCGTGATTGTGTACCCCATATTTCATTTATAGATGATAGTACCGACCAAGTCTACGAGGTGGAGGAGTTTTACCCCGAAGAAGACAAAGAAAACTTCAATCACTTCACCAATCAAGGCAAGCTATTATGAGCAAGCTAGAACTTTGCAAGTCATTCTTGCAAATTAACTTAAGCAAGATGCATTAGGCATGCTTTGGTTATACCATTTTTGATTATACCCATCCCAAGTTTTACTTGCAAGCTTTATTCTTCTACTTTACCAAAGCTCTTTACTTTTAGTTAGTGCTTTGTGAGTATTGGAAAAATTGTATAGATAGCATAAAGAGTATAAAACTAGGCCTATAGTAGATGTCATCCTATGGCATGAGATTGAAGATTAGCACCCCTCATTAGTGAACACTCTTAACTTAGTGGCTAGTGCTAAGCATAAAACTTGATCACTTTAGATGGGAATACTTAGTGAAAACGATTATGAAAACCTTGGAATGATGCTTCATTCTATTGAGATGTTTTTACATGTGTTGAGAAACACCAAAGGATTTGATGATGAAAATGTCGAGGCATGAGCCATAGCCCTTTATAAAAACTGATGGTTGGGTTCAGACGCGATACCATTCCAAATTCTACCATACAACCACAATACCTGAATTGGGTAGGGCTTAGCCGGAAGTTTATATGCATTAGTATGGGTTCCCTCGCGGGAGAGGTTTGAGCTGAGGCTGCCTTTTGATGTATGTCCACCTATGCAGTGCCTAGGATGGCAGATGGCCATGGCTGGGAGGCCAAGCTCATGGGGGAGGTGCCTATACTAGAGTGTGTAATTGAAAGGTTATGATTGATTATCCGCATACTAAGTATGATGATTCAGGTTTATCCCAGACGAATGTATCGAATTTTGTGGTGAAAGTGTACCACCTCTGTAGAGTGTCAAACTATTGGAATAGCCGCGTACGCGGTCATGGACAGTTGGAGTGGCCATACTGTTCCGTCGGCCGATGTTTTCAAAATGACTTGTGAAATGAATTGTGACTGTGACTTGACCACAACAGGGTTATGAATATGAAAACTAGTTTCCCACTTAAGTGATTTAGAACATTACATTAGTTTTATTTACTTCTAAACTCAGTTTAGATAAATCTGGCTTTTTGCAAATAAACCTAGAGCTTAAGATTCCTACTAGAACTACCTTACTTGTTAGTGATAGTTTGCGAGTACTTAAAGAGTACTCATGGCTTTTTCCCTGGCTATTCCCATGGCCAGACTATGAGGAGGACTATCAGGAAGATGGACAGAAGGATGGCTACGACAACTAGGATCATCTCCCATCGTTAGCATTGCCTGTGACACTGAAGATGGAGCCCACTACTACGCTTATTATTCCGCTGCTTGTTTGTATTAAGACTGGATCATGAGATACTTTATTTGTGTAAGACCTTATTATGATTTGTAATGGATGATGTACTATGATATCCAATCTGTTATGTCTCGCAAAAATTGTAATCCTGTGATTGCGAGGTATGGCATAACAGGAATCTAGGATTAAAAATCCGGGTGTTGACAAGTTGGTATTAGAGCCATCCTGACCATAGGAGACCCTAGTTAGAATGGACGTCTGAACAAAAACTTAGTTTCAAAACCAAAGAAGTGAGTATTTATGAAAACCTATTCCCACTCTTATCCTTGATTCTTTCAAAAAAATCATGTTCCTCAAAAGTCTTACATTCCTACATAAAATTTGACACACTTGATCACCTCACTAACTTACTCATCCTACATTCTTATAGATGAAAGTTCAGTATTGTAAGTTCTACCAATTGGGCAACAGAGGCCAATGATCTCTGAGAGGGATCTAGATGCACTGTTAGAGTATTTGGAGCACCCGCATTCGGAATTCTTTGGATCTCAACTCAATGATTACCTAGGAGGAGATCTATAATGGCTGATAGTTGCAGATCTCAGAGGCAAGAGGGAAGCACCCCTTTCTGAGAAGATTCAATTCACTGTGCGAGAGAACAACTGGCTAGATGGATTAGCCAGGGCTATGCATGAAGCTCTTGCCCGTCTGTGTGGGCAAAACATCAACTTGATCCAGGGAACTCGCTTTGCTCACTTTGCAAGGCGTTATTCTATGGGAATGCCATTGGAGATGCCAAGTCACCCGGAGATGAAGCACTAGGTGAAGAATCTTGACTTCCTGCTGTATGATAGGCAGAGGGAATTGGACAATGCTCGAACCTACGCCAACGACAACCTTGCCATGCCGCCCAGAAGGATCATACTCTCGCCATGCTCGTCAAAGATCGCAAATCACTTCAGCATCAACACGAGAAGAAGGATCGTACCATCGCTCATCTTCATAAGAAGGTGGCCGACCTCGAGAAGACCATCCGTGAGCAGGAATTAGAAGCGAAGGAAGAGGAAGAAGGTGAAGACATCTAGGGAGATCTTCACTCGTACCTCAGTGATGACAACGACTACCTGGAGGATGATGCCATGGATTTCTACACCGATGATGATGATGATTCAGACTTCATTGATGATGAGTAGATGCACTTGATCACTACCGCAGGAAGGAGTTGTACCGGTACCACTGTATCTTAGTTCACAGAATGGTTCTTAAAACCATCTGTTTTCCTTTTGTGTTGTGGTGTATGTTGTATTGTGTGCTTGAATGAATGAATGAATGAATGAATGAATGAGAAGAAGTTAGTTTGCCAAACCTGAGTCAAACTCAAAGTTTAAAGCTTTTGAAACAAAACCATGAACCTTAGAAATTTCCCTCTTATCTCATTATCTATCTCAATCTTTAGATGACTTGTGGAAACCCCGGAGGAAGCAGCTCATCGCAGGATCCATTGTTGCAGATTCTGCAGATGCTAGTTTCTGACCGTGAAGCTAGTAGAGCCGAGCGCCAAGCCAATCTAGCCACCCTGCAACAGATAGCTCAGATGGCCCACAATAATCAAGGCCAAGGAAATTAGGATCATCATGGATCCAAGCTTAAGAACTTTCAGAATACCAATCCCCCTATCTTTAGTAAGTCTGAAGACCCTTTAGATGCTGATGACTGGGTACAAACCATGGAGAACAATCTGGAAGTCGCAGGAGTTGACGCCAATGAGAAGGTACTGTTTGCCACCCATTATCTGGTAGGGGATGCAAGATCCTGGTAGAATAGCACCCGTACTATGAACCAGGGTCAGATCATGACTTGGGAAGCTTTCAAGATCAAGTTCAGCCACACCCATGTGCCACAAGGTTTAGTCACCCGGATGAGAGATGAGTTCAGAGAACTGAAGCAAGGCAGGATGACGATAGTTGAGTACCGTGACAAATTTCTGTCCTTAGCTAGATATGCCCCGGATGAGATCAACACTGAAGCCAAGAAGAAGGAAAGGTTCCTGAATGGATTGCATGATGAGATGCAGACTGTCTTAGTCAACATCCGTTTTGAAGATCTAGAAGAGCTTGTAGACTCTTCCATCCAGATTAAAGGAAAGCTCAACCAAGACAATGACAACCGCAAGCGTCGCATGATGCACCAGAATGGATCCAACCATACTCAGAAGTATCGCCCCAACCCGTCTGCAGGACATGCCCCAAGGAACAACAGACCCTAGATGTCCCATCCAAGCTACCCCAATCGTAGCGGAGGAAGCATGAAGTCTGGAGGAAACCACAACAACAACCCCGACAACTCCAATAACTTTAATCATGCACCGCCCAAGTCCAACAACAACAACAACAACAATACTGCCCCAAGGACTAGAAGCAATGTTGTGCATGTTGCAGCCAAAGACAAGTCCCAGATTACTTTCTTTGAATGTGGAGTCAAGGGTCACTACTCCAATGAGTGTCCCAAGAAGCTTGCAGCGGCCACCAATGTGAATGCACCTGCTCAGCAATAGCGCCGTGTTCAGCCTGGAAGGAGATTTGCACCAGGGAATTCGCTCAACCGCAATGACCGTCTATTCCACATGAATGCTGAAGAAGCCCAAGAAGCGCCAGATGTCGTGCTGGTTATGTTTTCTATTAACTCAGTTTTAGCAAGAGTGTTGTTTCATTGTGGAGCATCGCACTCGTTTGTTACAGAAGAATTTGCATGCACTAGTAAGCTTCAACCAACAAAATTGAAGCATGTTATGATAGTTCAAATTCCCGGTTCAACCACCAAAGCTAGAAAATTTTGCAAGGTTGTACCTATCAGAATCCAAGGAATAGACTTTTATGCCAATCTAATAGTACTTGGAACCAAAGGTTTGGAAGTAGTACTAGGAATGGATTGGATGTCGAAACATAAAGGATTGATTGATTGTGCCAAGAAAGCCATAACGATGACCAGTAGCTCTGGAGTATCCATAGAGCATGTATCTGAAATCTTGCCCCGTCAGTTCAAATGCAAGAAGAGTCTAGCCCAACCAACCATAGACCAAGTCAGAGTAGTGTATGAATACCCCGATGTATTCCAAGATGAATTGCTCGGTATTCCCCTGGATTGGGATATCGAGTTCATCATTGAACTAATTCCTAGAACTGGACCCATAGCTCATAGACCTTATAGTATGAACCCCTCTGAATTAGTGGAGTTGAAGAAGCAACTTGATGCTATGTTGGCAAAAGGTTTGATTTAACCAAGCGCATCGCCATGGCGATCGCCTGTTTTGTTTGTCGATAAGAAAGATGGAGGTAACCGTTTGTGCATGGATTACCGGAAGCTGAATGATGTCACCATCAAGAACAAGTACCCACTGGCCAAGATAGAGGATATGTCTGATCAGTTGACTGGTGCCAGAGTGTTTTCTAAGATTGATCTTAGGATTGGTTATCATCAACTCAAGATTCGTGCAACGGATATTCCAAAGACCGCCTTTACCACCAGATATGGATTGTATGAGTATACGGTTATGTCTTTTGGATTAACCAATGCCCCCGCTTATTTCATGAATCTCATAAATATGGTTTTTATGAACTTTTTGGATAAGTTTGTCGTTGTGTTTATCGACAATATTCTGATCTATTCCAAGTCAGAAGAAGACCATGAGCTACACCTGAGAACCATCCTTGAAACCCTTAGAGAACATCAATTGTATGCCAAGTTTAGAAAATGTGAGTTTTGGTTGAAAGAAGTAGGATTCCTCGGCCATATTGTGTCGGCAGGAGGAGTCGCTGTACATCCTGGCAAGATCAGAGATGTTAAAGCATGGAAAGACCCAACCACTCAAACCAAAGTCCATGAATTTCTTGGATTAGCAGGATATTGCCGCAAGTTTGTTGAAGGATTTTCGAGCATCGCAAGACCGATGACCCAACTATTGAAGAAAGATAAGAAGTTTCAATGGACCGACAAACATGAAGCGACTTTTCAAGAGCTCAAGAAGAGATTGATTTCAGCCCCAATCTTGATTATGCCAGATATCAAGAAGCCTTTTGATGTGTATTGTGATGCATCCAAGATTGGTCTCGGGTGTGTGTTGATGCAAGAAGGAAAAGTCATAGCATATCTGTCCCGACAACTGAAGCAGCATGAGCAAAACTACCCTACCCATGATCTTGAACTAGCAGATGTAGTTTTAGCATTGAAGATATGGCGTCATTACCTTATGGGTAACCGCTGTTTGATTTATTCAGATCACAAGAGCCTGAAGTATATCTTCACCCAAAAGGAGCTGAATATGAGGTAAAGGAGATGGATAGAGTTAATCAAGTATTATGACCTTGACATTCACTATCACCCCGGCAAAGCCAACGTGGTAGTGGATGCTCTTAGCAGATTACCGTGCAGATTAAACACTATGATCAAAGAAGCTCAGCCAAGTTTACATGAAGAGTTGGAGCACTTTAGAATGGAGCTAGTTAGAAAAGGATTTTTAGCTAGCATAGAACTTCAACCCACTTTGATTAGCCAGATCAAGGAAGCCTAGAAGGGGAATGCAAGTATCGACGGAATCAAGCATCGTATTGGTACAGGAAAGGTACCCGGACTTACCGAAGATGAATAAGGAGTTTTGTGGTACAAAGGGCGTATTTGTGTGCCAGCAGATTCCGAGCTAAAGCAAGTTATCATTCAGGAAGCTCATGATACTATTTATTCTATCCACCTGAGAGGAACGAAGATGTATCAAGATTTGAAGGAGCAATTTTGGTGGCACAAGATGAAGAGAGAAATCGGAAGCTACATCACCAAGTGTGATATTTGTCAAAGAGTCAAAGCAGAACATCAGAGACCCACAGGACTGTTGCATCCATTGCAGATTCCAGAATGGAAATGGGATTCTATCGGAATGGACATTATCACCGGTTTGCCTACTTCTAGTAAGGGAAATGACTCTATTTGGGTCATAGTTGATAGACTGTCCAAGGTAGCCCATTTTATACCTGTCAAGACAAGCTACCAGAGTTTGAAGCTAGCAGAGTTGTACATTGCTAGAATCGTCAGTTTGCATGGAACCCCCAAGACCATAGTGTCGGATCGAGGAACCCAGTTTATCTCAAGATTTTGGCAAAAAGTCCAAGAAGGATTAGGAACCAAGTTGAATTTCAGCACAGCTTATCACCCGCAGACCGATGGACAAACTGAAAGAGTCAACCAAATCTTAGAAGATATGTTGAGGGCTTGTGTGTTAGAGTATGGATCAAAATGGGAAGATTGTCTGCCTTTCGCAGAATTCTCATACAACAATAGTTATCAAGCTAGTCTGCCAATGGCCCCATTTGAGTACTTATATCGAAGAAAGTGTCGTACCCCCTTGAATTGGTCGCAAGTAGGAGAGAGTCAAATTTTAAGACCCGACATCCTACGAGAAGCCGAAGAGAAGGTTCACAAAGTCCATGAGCACCTCAAGACCGCCCAATCCAGACAGAAGAGTTATGTTGACAGGAGACATCGAGACTTGACCATCAATGTCGGAGATTTTGTGTATCTCAAAGTGTCGGCTTTGAAAGGAATGCAACGTTTTTAGCTGAAAGGAAAGTTAGCCCCCAGATATATTGGACCATTCAAGATTTTGAATCGCCGAGGAGAAGTACCATATCAACTGGAACTGCCAGAGGAGATGTCAGCCATCCATGATGTGTTCCATATCTCGTTACTTCACAAATGCCTAGAAGTTCCGGAGAAGACCAAAGTATTCAAGAACATCGATCACCGAGCCATAGATATCAACAAGGATCTGACATATCGTGAAGTGCCTATTTGTATTTTGGAAGAAGCCTTCAGCACCACCAGGACCCGGAATATCAAATTTCTCAAGATCCAATGGAGCAACCATACAGAAGAAGAAGCTACCTGGGAGCGAGAAGATTACATTAGGACTAAGTTTCTAGATCTCATTAGTTCCTAGTTTTCCTTAAATCTCAGGACGAGATTTTGTTTAAGGAGGGAAGGTTTGTAACACCCCAAAAACTTTAATCAAGGTTATCAAGATCTAATCACCCAATTTAGGGTTAACAAAAACTTTTATTAAGAAAATGAATGTGAATGCATGGTTTAAAGGTGAATGCCACATCATCTAGACCCTTTACAAACAAAATCCAAAGAAAAAGAAATCAAATAAGAATAAATAAAGCACATGGCCATTTTGACCATTTTAAACCACTAGGCCACTTTAGGTGTTCCTAGAAGAAGATTTCCAATAGAAACAATTCTATTTCTTTTCACCCCTTGCTAGACCAAGTAAAACTGTATCAAGGCCCACTTTACAAACTTACAAAAACATCTAGAAAATCAATTTAAAGGACATTTGAAAATTGATTCAAGTGTATGGGTTAAGATCCCACTTTTTTAAAAACCTACCAAATCAATTCCCCTTGACCTCTCCAAGCAAACCTAGTCTCTCAAGCTTAATCTAAGATCACTCAAAAATTTGGAATCAAAAATTTCAAAAGTAAATTTCATGCGGCCATTAACACAAACACTTGGCATGCATAGAAAAGCTCTAGCCCAACTTCATTGTTTTGTACAGTGATCATCGACCATTTGGTCCCTTTCTCCACTCCCTTGTCCCCCTAACATCTAACCAAACCTCAGACTAGCTCCCCCCTTAACCGTTAGCATACTAGAGTGCCGCCCATTTGTGGTCATCGCTGGCCGACCACGGCCAGCTCGCCCCAGACCACCCCGCGGCCATCCAGCATGTCCAGGAGCATCGCCGCAGCCTATCGCCACCCCTGTCCACCCCTTGGTCGAAGCCCAGCCCTGGACCACACTAGCACCGCCATGCACCGCCTCTCTGCACCCATTCTAGAGTGCGCCAGTGTGCTGTGCCCGACCAGCCCCGTCAGCTCGCGCCTTGCCCTCACCGTGCATGCGCAGCCTCGCCATGATCACCACACCCCAGCAGACACCCCCGTTCGTCGCCGCGCGACCCGCAGCTACCACATGCTGCCGCAAACACTTCTGCCACCGTGCGGAGCGCCACACGCTCCTGACTGAACCAAGCCACCCCACGCCACGCCATTAATTCCATGAGAACCGTCAGGGAGCAACGCACCGTCCTACGCCCTCGCCCATGCCATTATCCGCCTGGAGCGATGCCACCGTCGAGCTCACCACTGCACCACTCGGTCCCCTCGCCGTGCTATAAAAGGAGGCCACCCCCACCTCCATTATCCACACCACTCGACCCCCACTCCTCACTGACCTTCGCCACCTCTCCCCGGAGCAAGGCGAGCACCACCGCACCGGAATTTCACCGGATTCCGCCACGACTGGAGGAGAAGGGCGTCGTCGATTCCGACCACCCCAAGCACTGCCGTGACCGCACCTCACCTTACCGTCGTCTACCATGTCGTTTTCCCCTGTCGCCAACCCTATATGGATCCCAAGTGAGCCCCGCCAGACCCCCACCGCCGTGCTAGGTCACATTCCTCACCGGAGGTTTTCGTTGTCAAAGATGACGCTCGGTCGTCGGATTAGAATTAGATCGCACGGCTCAGATTCGCCCATACTGTTTCGCTGAGATAGTCACGCTGACGAGTAGACCCCACCAGTCAGCAGCCCTCTATGCCACGTAGTGTAACTGGGCCAGCCCGTTTAATTTCCCGCGCTGGCCTGGAAATTCAAATAGATGTTTTTCCATTTCAGTTAAAACCCGATTCTGTGCCTAGATTCAAAAATCAATTCAGAGAGTTTCACTGAACCAAATGACATGATTCAAATTTTGTTAGAAAGATAATCAAAGTATCTATCCAAGCCCGTTGGATTTAAATCAATTGGAGTTAGAGATAATATGTAGTAAAAATAACAAGACAGAGACTTTTGCAACTTCAAACATTTTTCAATAATCAACCATAATAGCTTTTGAGTTGATTCCAACTCTGAAAAATCACATTTGACAATATCTATCTGAATATGTAAAATTATCTAGGATTGCTTGCAGTGACATTGGACTAGGACCAAAATAATGCTATTAGGGAATTTCTACTCACTTTAAATTTATTAAATAGTAATCTCAAACTTTATAAAATGTGACTAACACTTTAAATCACATTCCCATGTATTAGAATATGTGGTGATGACCTGTGTCAACATGATCCCATATTTTAATTGGAGAATAATAAATCTTAATTAATTTCAATGAGTAGAAATTACTTTTCTAAAATAAAAGGAATAAAACTAGTTCCTTATTTCATGTGATGATTGAGATGATACTAGATCATCAAGTGTGAGCCTTAGTATGCTACACAGACTTAGTTAAGTATTGTTTGGTGATTCTGTACCCCGCATTTCATTTATAGACGATAGTACCGTCCTAGTCTACGAGGAGGAGGAGTTCTACCTTGAACAAGACGAAGAAAACTTCAATCACTACACCAATCAAGGTAAGCTATTATGAACATGCTAGAACTTTGCAAGTCATTCTTGCAAATTAACTTAAGTAAGATGCATTAGGCATGCTTTGGTTATACCATTTTGGATTATACCCATCCCAAGTTTTACTTGCAAGCTTTATTCTTTTACTTTACCAAAGTTCTTTACTTTTAGTTTGTGCTTTGTGAGTATTGGAAAATAGTATAGATAGCATAAAGAGTATAAAACTAGGCTTATACTAGATGTCATCCTATGGCATGAGATTGAAGATTAGCACCCCTCACTAGTGAAGGCTCTTAACTTAGTGGCTAGTGCTAAGCATAAAACTTGATCACTTTAGATGGGAATACTTAGTGAAAATGATTATGAAAACCTTGGAATGATTCTTCATTCTATTGAGATGTTTTGAAATATGTTGAGAAACACCAAAGGATTTGCTGATGAAAATGTTGAGGCATGAGCCTTAGTCCTTCATAAAAAATGATGGTTGGGTTCGGATGCGATTCCATTCCAAATTTTACCGTACAACCACAATACCTGAATTGGGTAGGGCTTAGCCAGAAGTTTATATGCATTAGTATGGGTTCCCTCGCGGGAGAGGTTTGAGCTGAGGCTTCCTTTTGATGTATGTCCACCTATGCGATCAGGAGTTCAATAATATTTCTAAATTCTTCGGAATGGCAACTGAGTTCGAACAACTGAAAACATCAACAACCACGAAACTTCTAGCAAAAGCACGTATTAATCCTAACTAGGCCTTTGACACCGTGAAAGATATAAAGGAAGTACAGATCCACCCTACTGACCCGAAAAAGACGACGTTCGTGGCTTCCAATCTCGATCCTGCATAGGAAAGCACGCTCATCGAGTTCCTCGGTGAGCACTGGGAGATCTTTGCATGGTTACCTTCTGACCTGTCAGGGATTCCTAGGGAACTCGCTGAGCACGCATTAAATTTGGATCCAAAAGCAAAGCCAGTAAAACGGTCGTTATGCCGTTTGGCAGAGCCAAAACGTAAGGCCATTGGAAAAGAACTCCATCACCTTACTGATGCCAAATTTATCAAAGAATTAAAGAAAGCAGAGTGGGTTGCCAATCCAGTATGCGTCCCAAAGAAAAATACAAAATAATTACGGATGTGCATAGACTTCACTGCACTAAATAAGCATTGTCCAAAGGATCACTTCCCATTACCGTGAATCGATCAGATAATTGATGCAACTGCTAGAGCGAACGTCTTTCCTTCCTGGACGCGTATTCAAGATATCATCAAATTCGAATGAAGGAGGAAGATCAAGAGAAAACAACATTTATCACGCCATATGACGTATTCTTCTATACAACAATGCCCTTTGACCTTAAAAATGCCGGGGCAACATATGAGCGGATGATGCAGAAGTGCCTAGGAAATCAAATTGGCACAAACATACAAGTATATATTGACGATGTCATAGTTACCATGAAGCAGGGGTCTTCGCTTATCAAAGATCTCCAAGAAACATTCGAGAACCTCGACCTGCATCAAACGGAACCCGACAAAGTGCTCCTTTGGAGTCCCAGTAGGGAAACTCCTCGGATACCTCGTATCTGCAAGAGGTATTGAAGCAAATCCAGAAAAAATATAGGCGATTCTAACAATGAAAACATAAATCTTCGGGGTGTTCAGCAGTTGGCTGGACGGGTCGCAGCACTCAGCTGTTTTATTGCTTGTTTGGGATAAAAGCACTTATGAGAAAATCTGACAAATTCAAATGAACGGAAGGAACTCAGCGTGCCTTCGAGGATATCAAAAGGACACTTTTGACATCTCCGGTCGTCGTCATGTCTCCCCGTGAGAAGGATCCATTACTTATTTACATCGCCGCCACAAATCAAGTGGTCAGCATGGTCCTGGTCGTAGAGCGACCCAAAGAAGGGAAGACCCATGGGGTTCAGAGGCTGGTTTATTTCCTGAGCAAAGTTCTTTCGCCATCCAAGCAAAGGTACCCGCATTATCAAAAATTAGCATATGGAGTATTTATGACAACACAAAAGTTACGCCATTATTTTTCGGAATATCTGATCATAGTGGTGAATGACACACCTTTGTCTAATATCCTCAATAATCCAGAAGAAAATGAGCGTGCTTCTCTATGGGGAATTGAGCTTTCCCCTCGATATATCACATACGAGAAGCATAAAGCAATTAAATCACAAGTTCTGCCTTATTTTATCAATGAATGGACTGAACTACAATGCACGGGGCCACCTGACCTCTCTAGTGCATGTACAATGTACTTTGATGGATAAAAAGAACAAAAGGAGCAGGGGCAGGAGTCATATTAGTATCACCACAAGGCAACAAAATGCGATATATACTTCGGATGTACTTCGCAAACGCGTCCAACAATGAAGCCGAGTATGAGGCCTTGTTACACGGTATGCGTATGACTAAAGCTTGCGGTGAAACTCGCCTCAAGATATTTGGTGACTCCAATCTTGTAGCACAGCAAGCAATGAACAAATGTGATGCTATCAGTGACAACATGATTTCCTAGCATGATCTGTATAGCATTATGGAGGCTTAGTTTGATGGATGCGAAGTGTCACACATAGGTAGAGCAAGTAATGAAGAAGCCGACAATCTAGCAAACATCGGGTCCCTGTGCCTACCAGTGCCACCCGGGGTATTTTGGGAGGAAATAACTGAGTGGTCTATCAATACCAAGAGAGTTTTTGAGGTTGTAGCACCCAAGACAGGGAAAAATATTAAGCCACGAAAAGACTCGAGGGCTTTACCAGCTAACACAAGTATAGCAGCAATCCCAGAGGAAGAACCAGAAGTTGATTAGGTTATGGATGCAGCCATACGTAGCATATATGACTAGAGGAGAGCTACCCGAAGATGTGACAGAAGCTCGGCGAATCACTCGAAGATCAAAAGCTTTCTGAATCATCAAAGGGGAATTTTATAAAAGAAGCATTTCGGGTGTGCTACAGCGATGTGTCACACCCGATGAAGGAAAAGTTATACTAGCAGGGACATACATGAAGGAGTATGCGGTCATCATGCTAGCAGCCAAGCAATTCCTGCTAAAGCATTCAGGGCAGGATTCTACGGGTTTACAGCGATACAAGATGCAAGAGATATAGTTAGAACATGTGAAGCCTGTTAGTGATTCACAACAAAACCTAGTGCACCCACCACTGAGTTAAATCCTATACCTCTCATTTGGCCCTTCGCTCAGTGGGGACTCGATATGGTGGGTAAACTTCACAAATCATCTCTAGAGGACACGTCTTTCTGCTCCTAGCAGTTGACAAATTTACTAAATGGATTGAAGTAATGCCCGTCACCAGTCAGGATGGAACTTTGGCTATGAATTTTATCAAATCCATTATGTTCTGGTTTGGCGTGCCAAATAGCATTATCATAGATAATGGAACTAGATTTACCTCTAATGAATTCAAGGAATACGGTGAGGAGTTGGGTATCAAAGTAAGCTACGCATCAGTAGCCCACCCGCAAACCAATGGGCAAGTGGAAAAAGGCAATGGCCTAGTAACTGCTGGCCTCAAGAAAATATTATTGGCACCACTCGACAGGGCAAAAGGAGATTAGGTTGATGAGCTACCATCTGTTTTATGGAGTTTACATACTACTCCAAATAATTCTACATAAGAAACACCCTTCTTTCTGGTCCATGGCGCTGAAGCCGTCCTTCCAGTTGAAGTATCACATGAATCCCCACGAGTATCTACATATGATGAAGAAGCATCGAGAGAAGCACTTGAAGACAATGTTGATACACTCGATGAAGCCCGTGACACTTCCCTACAAAGAGCAACTATATATCAGCAAAATTTGCGCAACTACCACAGTTGATCTAGGTCCTTCGTTGTAGGGGACCTAGTTCTTCACCTTAAGCAAGATGGTCACCGAAAAATAGAGTCACCCTAGGAAGGGCCTTACATTGTTACAGAAGTTATCCATGGAGGATCATATCGGCTACAAGACAAGAAGACAGGAGTAAAATACTCCAATCCATGGAACGTCGCACAACTACGGCTCTTTTACGCTTAGAATTTATATTTTCTCGCAATTTAAATTACAATAAAGCATATGGCTTGGTTTCTTAGCCAGAATATTAAGGCCAACGGCTAGGCGGAAAGGCGCCAAACAATGTATCTTCGGCTTCAAAATAATAAATAAAAGATAAGTTCTTCATACTCTGAGTATTTATTTATACTTTTTTACCAACAAAAAAGGGAGCTATCTATTTTTCTTTGTAAAGCATTATTCTGATATGACTAACAAGAAGTACGAGCCTATGTCCAGATAAAGGCATCCGAACATAGCCTCGGGGTCTACTCCCATCGGGAGCGCTCACACGCACCCGATATAAATCAAATTATGCATATCAAGTTGGATAGTTTTCACCCAGACCTATGAGTTTTACTTTGGTGTATCCTCAATAGGTTACTCACATTCAGAGAGTTTATAAAATTGTTAAAACAAAAATCTAATAAATTTCAAAAACTCCAGCAGCCAAACAAGGCAGTCGACAAAAACAAATACAAAAATGTCGGATCAGACCCGACGCGATAAAACTCGAATGGCATGTCCAAGGATGAAGGTAAGCCCCCGGGATTCGTCTTTTGTGGCCTAGTAATCGCACAGGAATGTGCACTGCCAGTAAAATATCAGTATCAATGATACGATGAAAAATCCCGACGGACGCGTTGGGTACCCGATAAAATAAAAATAGGATTCCGTATTCAATAATACGATAAAAATTCCAAATTCAGGCCTAGGGACTTGAGTTTCATATAGGTCTACAACGTTTTTGCCTAGGAGAAATTAAATGATTCCCGATCCGTCGGATGCATCAGGCCCATTGAACCAAATCCCTATAATATAAAGAAAGTAGAAACAATTTATAACATGAAAAGAACTGAACATATCCTTGAGACTCAACCAGAATCTTCGGTTTTAGTAGAGTCTCGGGGGATACTGACATAGGTATAATTACTCGGGTGCTTATGATTTGTTACCCTAGCTGTATAAAGGCTCACGGCCCATGAAGATTCAAGATGATGGCCCAAGAGAGCATTCGACGGAAGCTTTAGTAGTATTTGGAAAGAAACTATGAACCGACATTGTATTAGAGTTGTGATCGTACATATGGAACCTGTCTGCATACAACTTTGAGACCCGACCTATTATATATAGGACGGGAGAATCCTATGAGAAGGTACCGAAAAACCCCCAAGCGATCTATAATAGTGCAATTCATCAAGTATTCAGGCGACTTTGACTCCCTTGTTTTCCTAATATCCGACGAAATCCCTAGCATTCTATTTTCCGCAAAACCCTAAGTCCATCATCATGGGCATTGCCGAGGATGTCCCTCGTCATGGGGGGAATCGATGCCTGATGGCTCCAATTTTTGCCATCTTCCACTATGTTGAAACGTTTTTTTTGGTCAAGCAATTACCAAAGAAACTCTCAACCTTTGCCACTAATGACTAATAATTGCAAAGATATGCAAACCCCTTCTTTGATTTATGTTGTGTAGAAAATCACTGTTTTTAACGAAAAATAAGGAGTCATAATGAAGGATTTTGAGGAAGTTCACATGGCCAACTAATTAGAGAGGCATTCCAGGGTGTCTGTAAGCTTAACGACCACTGGTACGGGCACGGTCCACCCATACCGCCCGCCTATACCAGGTGGCGACGACTTCGTCTCGTCAATCCCTACAACTTTCATGAAGACACCAATATATTTTTAGGCTCCAACCACCGGCCAGAGAGCTGTCATTCTCAGATTGCATCACAACACCCCCAAAGGATATCCACACCATTGTAATTTTAAATTTCCTTGTGATTTGGTGACCATTGTAAGAATATTTGATTTCAATCTAAGTATTTGCATGATGTTTTGAATCTCCGATCTATTTGTTATGAGTGAGTAGTCCTCTCGGGCTGCGGGTTGGAGAGAAACCTCGCAGCAATTATGTGCATCTAGATCATGGGAGAATTGTATTTTGTTTGGATTCGTGATTTGTATCTTTTGTTTCTTCGTCGCTTGTATCGATCTCTGGACTTGTAGGTACCCAAGATCCCAAAGATTGAAAAAGGCTTGAGGGGAGATACTTTGCTAGAGGCAATCTCATAGGAAACTCGGTGATAGAAAGGGAAGTACATTCTTCGCTTAGCGCCCCATTCGGGACCAACAACAACATCACCACTTAAAGCTTTAATCTATGTTTACACTTAATAATCATTTGTAACCCATGGCTTCGGTGTGCTCTCGGTTGGATTAAAAGTCTATTGTTATGCCCGCTGCATCAAGAGGGCTCTAGAATATTAGGATGTGTTACCCACACAAGTTTTTCTCAATACAAACACTATACATGACTATGCTTATTATTATCTTTCATCCCATTTGATGTGCAGCTGCAGGTGGATCTTCAACCCTGGCCTATATCCATCCATTGATTCAAACCCATTATAAAGTAAACTAGATTGGTTCGATCAACTAAGGTAAAACGGACAAACAAAGTCTTGTAGACGTGTCCTTTTTTATTACCTTTTAGCAGTGATTTCCGAGGTTCGATTAAACCTAGGTCTTCTAGGGAAAAAGCTATTATACTACATCCGTGAATCCGGATCAAAGGTATCAACCCTTTTTCTGGCGCCTTTGTCGGAAGCAATTTTGCTATCCTAGTGAGGTCATTAGAGACCTTGTTTTTAGTTTATTTTTTTATTAGTTTACTTTCTTGTTATGTATTTGAAAACCCAAAAAAATAGTTACTTGTTATTCATTTTTCATTACTTAAAATTTACCAAAAAGATAAGAGTCGTGGCTCAAAAGAGATTAGGGGAGTATGATGCTACTCTCACTGATGATTTTATTCGTGCACCCATCACTCAACCCACAGTTGATGCAGAAACATATGACATAAAACCTAAAATTTTAAGTGTGGTTCCACAAAACTAATTTAGGGGTTCATCTTCTAAGGATTCGGGATTGCACTTAAATAATTTTACTGAAAGTTGTGATATGATGCGTATTAAAGATGTAGATCCAAATGTTGTTAAGATAAGATTATTCACTTTCTCTCTTAGAGGAAAGGCTAAGGATTGGTTGCTAGCTCTACCAAAGGGCACTATTAAATCTTGGGAGGAATGCACTAATTTTATGACTATTTTTTTCCCTAGCTAAGACTATGCAGCTAAGATCCAACATTACAAGCTTTATATAAGAAGACTGTGAGCCACTAGCGCTTGCGTGGGAAAGGATGAAAGAAGCCGTAATGAATTGTCCTAATCATGGGATGGAAGAATGTCTTATATTACATTTATTTTATAATGGTCTTAACCCAATGTCTAAGTCTATGCTTGATACTGCAGCAGGAGGAATGATCATGGGAAAACATGTGAGTGTTGCAAAGAAGTTACTTGATGATATGCAAAATAACCATGCCCAATGGCATGTGGAAAGAACATTTAAGAGAGTAAGTTCAATTACCGAGGTAAACAATGAGGAGCTTACATCTAAAGTGGATGAGTTGCTTGGCTTATTAAATGGTAAGGAAGATACCCAAGTTAATGCTATCACTGCCGATGTTAATGATGTTAATTTTATAGCTCGCACTCCTTTTAATCCTGCATGGAAAAATAATTATGTTTCTAATGTTAAAAAATATCATACTAATCCTGCAGGGGATCCTTATAATAATTATGATAATACTAATGGAGCAAATCATGGCAATCTCCCATTTGAGAAAACTTTTAGAACATTTATGCAAGCTCAAACCGAACAAAACAATATGCTTATTAAGATTACGGAGAACTATGAAAGTAGTTTAGGAAGATTATCTAACCAAGCCATTGCAATTAGCAATGATGTGCAGGCTCTACAGGAAAGAAGAAAGACCATGAAGGCTCAGCTGGGTAAAGTAGCCGAGAGCCAAGCTCTCATACTAGCAAAGTTCGCTAGTAAACCCGAGCCAAATCCATTAGAAGACCTCAAAATGATGAGGGTGGTAACCAATGATGAAAAGCCTAAAGAGCTGGACTATAGCAATGTGCCAACCCCGGAATATACCATGGAAGATCTATTGAAGATGATCACCATTAAGAATCCAGGTATAGAACAAGGTAATGATGCTATGTACCAACAATTTATACAACAAGTAACATCTAAGGTTCGTGATTTAGAGATGGAGTATAAAAGACTAGCTGATAAGCTTCCACCTAAGCTAGATGATATATTTGAGCCCACTATTAAAATTAAGTTGGGAGTTAATGAGATATCCGCACTTTGTGATCTTGGTGCAAGCGTCTCAACAATTTCCAAAAGCCTATTTGATAAGTTAAACTTAGGGCCATTTGTTATAACTGAATTGGGACTCTGTCTAGCTGATTCAACTTATAAAAAAACTATTGGGATCAAAGAAAATATAGTTGTTGAAATTAAAGGTAGTCCTGCTATGATTGATCTTGTTATTGTGGACATGCCTGAAGATCCCATAGCACCTATAATTCTAGGTAGGCCATTCCTAAGAACTATTAAAGCTTCGATTAATTTACATGAAGGGAATGTAAGGATAGGGCTACCATCTAGAGATCCTTTTGTAGTCCACTTCCCTAGGAAAAAGAAGGCCAAGCCTAATGATGATGATGATGGTGTGAGTACTTTAAAAGCAAACTGTTTTGGGCTGGGCATTCCACTCCCCAAACCTAAGTGATTGCCATCGAGGTCAAGCTAATTAACCCTAACTAGAAGCGCTTCATGGGAGGCAACCCATGTCAAATAAAGTTTCTCTATGTTTTTTATTATGTTTTATTTTTGTGTTAGTCTTGTTTTTGTTTATGTTTTTAATAAAGAGTGTTCAAGAAGACCTATGGAAAGAGGAGAAGAAATAAGGTAATCCTCTATATTTTATTTTACTAACACATGGCCTAAGAAGTATTGCTAGATCATTACATAGTGTTTTTGCTGCTATCTAACCTCTTGATAAGATATGTGAAGGCGCACGGAGCTACTAATCAAATTCTCGAGTTTTTGTAGTTCATAGTGTCGATAACGACCACTGGTACGGCTGGAGTGGCCCGTACCACCTCAAGGCAAAGGGGGATAGAAAATTTGATGATCGCTGAAGGAATCAGTGGCGATAATGACCACTGGTATGGCCGGACGCGCCCGTACTATAACCTCGAGAAAAACATCAGATTTCAAGCAAAGTCACCGCAGTGATAACGACCAACAGTACGGGCGCGCGCAACCGTACCGCACGTCCATACCGAGTGCACCGCCTGGGAGCAGCCGTCGCCCGCCAAGGTAAGACACCCAGTACGGGCGGGCTCCGGCCATACCGCTCGCCCGTACCAATTACGCGGATGCCAAAAGCACCCCGAGGAGGTAACCTAAAAATCCCAAATCATCTATTTTCTCTCGCTTCTTCCTCCAAACTTCAAATCACCTCCATTGGATCTTCAAATTTACTCAATCTTTTTTCGATTCTTCGCAACCACTCGATCTAAGGTATGATTCTCCTATGATCCCCAACTTATTTGTGCAAAATCTTGGCTTAATCATTCAGCATTGCCAATCTAGACATGGGTCTTGATCTTGATTTAGTCTGGGTACTAAGTATGCTTAGCATTGTTTTTAGAGGAGTTTCTTTTGTAGTTAGTGTAGAGAATCACTTATGCTATGTTTCTATTGGACCAAAAAAAATTATCAATTTTCATTTACTTTGTCTTGTTTTTATTTATTAGATGAACACGAGGAGTCATACACGTGAGATGGCCGCAGAGTCCTCCGCGCCACCCGTTGATATGTCAACCCATGAGTCACTTGGCATCGAGTTCACCGAGGAGTTCCATCTTACCTGTTTCGATCATCTCAAGATTCGAGAGATCAAGTCCACCAAGTGGGCGTGTCCTTATGTCCTGAACCAACTTGGCATTCGTGCCAATTTCGACTTACTTTGCAACACTGTTGGTTCGTGCCAATTTCGACTTACTTTGCAACAATGTTGGTTTGTACAATTTTGTCTTTCAGGATGTTGCGACGTACCGCCGATTGACACTTGAGTTCTTAAGAAACTTGTCACACACGGTACATCCTTATGGTTGTTCCGAGGAACAAAGGCCTAGAGTTGATCGAATCAAATTCCTCCTTATGAACTGTGAGTATACTTTGACACTCAGCCAATGGGCTTAATGCTTTGGGTTTACCAACAACACCACCGATGTACGCACAACTACCTTTGTTTTAGATCCTTCTCCTTTACAATATTTTAACTTGACGATAATTCGTGGACACACACCCAAGGGGAACCAAATTGATCCTCCTGTTATTCGATATTTGTTCTATGTTATTGCTAACACATTGCAGGCAGGTGGTGAGTTTACTAGATTTAATGAGGAGGACATGTTAATCCTCGCAAAAGCCGCACTTATCAATTGTAACTTAACGCCAAATTTGGGCGCTTTACTTGTGTTTTATCTTAAAAGCCGCCCTTATCAATCTCTTCAATCTCGAGGACCCATATGTGGAGGAGGAATTGTGACCGTTCTTGCACGCGCACTTTACATCAACCTAGGTAACATCCAACCATTGACTGGAGGTAACCGTCTCGGTCCATCTACTCTAAGAGCATGTGGTATGATTTCTAAAAATCACGGTAGATATTTCTTCAATACACCTGGAGCAGATCACTGGATACCTACTCCTTTGCCTAACGGTTTATTCTCTATCGAGGATGGACGTTTGCGTTATGACGTGAAGGTCAAAACCAATCTACCCCAGCAAGAAATACCCGTGATAGGAGGAGAAGATGAAGAAGTATAACAAGAAGGACCCAAACATGATGTGCAGCCACCAAACTACTACACCACCTATGAAGATATCTAGGCACTCGAAGTAAATATTCAAAACATGAACAACCTCTCCATCAACCTTCGAGATGCCACTACAAGCCTCACCACCCAGTTCTATGATTGGAGCAGCCAATGGAACGCGGGAGATTATCCACCACCACCACGATGAGCAACAAAAGAGCTTGCAAAAACCTAAGCTTGGGGATGTGTTCCCCTAGCAAAATTTATTTGTGTAATAACGAGGTTGTACTCCAGCTCCTTGTGAGCTTTGAAACACTCGTGTTGGCTTGATCAAACACTTTGATTTTTCCTTTGCTTTTTAATTTTCTTTCATTTTAGTTTATTTTTTTTCCTTTGTTTTTCTTTTCTTAAACCCTTGCTTGGTCGCAAGTTCTTTTCTATTCTTTAATCCCTATCCTCAAAAACACAAAAAGTTTTTTCTGTTTATCCTTTTTTCATAAACGTGGATTCATGTTTTGCCTCTTTGCTTTAATATCATTTCAAGAGTAATCGTGTTTGAGTTTTGAAGGAACGCATCCCTATAAGGAAGATGATCATGAAGTTCCTTATGAGAGGTATGTCCAATGTCTCCCACTTATGAAGTTTGAATTGTTTATCTTAGTTGGTTAATTTTCTAAGATGCCATGCTTGTGGGAAGTAATTTAGTATGGTTAGAGTAAAGCTTTTTATTAGTATGATGATTAGTTGTTGAAGCTCTTGCTCTAGTTCTTTTAGTTAACCGATTCTTGCCTTGGAAATAATAATGCCAAACATGTACAACAAGAAAAAGTCTAAAATTTAGTACTTGTTTGATGAATGATTATCATGAGAGTATACCCTTGATTATACTTAACCCCATAGATATTTTGACAGTCTCGACGACACCCATGAAAGGAATTGTTTGATTGAAATAAAGTCTAGTGGTAATATGATGCATGCCAAAGCTAACCTTATGGATCAAACCGCGATTCTAGCTCAAAAAAACAGAAAGATGCGAGACAACTATGTTCTATGTCTCTAATGTACACCTTTGGGATGCCAACAACTCCGCTAGCTTTTGAACAATCTATGGTATAACCCCGGATTTTGGCTATGAGTTGATTACATGATTGGCATCCGTGTCAATGTATGTGCAAAAGTATTGGTACTCTCAAAGGTTGTGTAAACTCTAGCAAAAAGAAACAAACAACAATCCTTGAAAAATGAGATAAAAAAGAAAGAAAGAAAGAAAAAAGATATCTATGAGGATCCACATAATAAGTCCTTGGCATGGTCTAAAATTTTCTTGCAAGACAATGAACGGATTAGAAATGTTTTAGATTGACTTGATCTATTGTTGTGGGTGTAGATAAGATACTTCATTGTTATACTGCTTGGGACATGAAACTCTCTTAGGCAATTATGCTATTTAAACATCCTAGTGTTCCTTGGCAAGCTGAGAGTTAATTAGAGGAATTGGATTGATTGCTACACTTCTAGTTATTTATACTTATATTAAACTTTACTTTTATTATCTTGACTTACTGAAGATTGTATAGTATTCTTGTTATCTCTCTAACTTTGATAAGCTTCACAAATGAATGAAGTGTTGAGCACATACGACTACCGACTGTAAGTGAACTCTTATTCTCTTTGTTTCAAGTTTAAACGTTGTATTCCTTATAGTTCTTTTGGTTCTTCTTGCTCGAGGACGATCAAGGTTTGAGCTTTAGGGAAGTTGATGGCTCCGAGTTTTGCCATCTTCCACTGCATTTGAACATTTTTTTGGTCAAACAATTGCTAGATAAACTCTCAAACTTTGCCACTAATGACTAATAATTGCAAAGATATGCAAGTCCCTTCTTTGATTTATGTTGTGCAGGAAATCACTGTTTTTAAGGCAAAATAAGGAGTCATAATGGAGGATTTTGAGGAAGTACACACGACCAAGTAATTAAAGAGGCGTTCTAGGGCGTCTGCAAGCTTAACGACCACTGGTACGAGCGCAGCCCGCCCGTACTGACAGTACCAGGTGGCGACGGCTTCGTCTCGTTAAACCCTATAACTTTTGTGAAGACGCCTATATATTTTGAGGCTCCAGCCACCGACTAAAGAGCCACATTCTCAGATTGCATCACAACACCCCCAAAGGACATCCACACCATTGTTCATCACTTACACCATCCATCTCTCCACTAGCCATAGCCATTGCTTTGTACTTTTAGATCTCCTTGTGATTTGGCAACCATTGTAAAGAATATTTGATTTCAATCTAAGTATTTGCATCATGTTTTCTACCTTCAATCTTTTTGTTATGAGTGTGTAGTCCTAACGGGCTGCGGGTTGGAGAGAAACCTTATAGAAATTATGTGCATCAAGATCATGGGAGAATTGTATTTTGTTTGGATTCGTGATTTGTATCTTTTGTTTCTTCATCTCTCGTCTCAATCTCTGGACCTGTAGGTATCCAAGAGCTAATAGATTGATAAAGGCTTGAGGTGAGATACTTGGCTAGTGGCGATTTCATAGGAAACTCAGTGACAGAAAGGGAAGTACGGTCTTCGCTTAGCGCCCCATTCAGGATCAAAAACAACATCACCACTTAAAGCATTAATCTGTGTTTTTACACTTGATAATCGTTTGTAACCCATGGCTTCGGTGTGATCTCGGTTGGATTAAAAGTATATTGCTATGCCCGGTGCATCACGGGGGCTCTATAATATTAGGATGTGTTTCCCACAAAATATTATCTCAATACAAACACTATACATGACTATGCTTATTATTATCTTTCATATCATTTGATGTGCAGCTGCAGGTGGATCTTCAACCCTTGCCTATCTCCATCCATTGATTCAAACCCGTTATAAAGTAAACTAGATTGGTCCGGTCAACTAAGGTAAAATGAACAAACAAAGTCTTGTAGATGTGTCCTTTTTATTACCTTTTAGCAGTGCTTTCCGAGGTTTGATTAAACCTAGGTCTTCTAGGGAAAAAGCTATTGTACTACATCCATGAATCCAGATCGAATGTATCATCGCTGAATTTTTCAGGATTTTGTTCGACCGTTTGATACCTTCGATCCAGGATTACGGATATAGTATAACTTATTTTTCCCTAGTAGACCAAGGTTTAAGGAATACTCGGGAAGCAAATGCGTAGTGAAGTTACTTTAACAGGCCTTCAGGAGTTTTAGAATTCCTTTTGTGTTTTTATCGGACCAAGAGTTTGCGTCTTTTTGTTGTTGTCGATGATGGAGAGAGAGGGCATAGGGCATTCGGTTTCACCTGTAGCTGTGCAAAACATCTGATGGGAATAAAAGATAAAGATAAAGGATGCATGTAATGTTTAGAGCAAGATAAATTATATGAGGGTAGTGCATCCATAATTGCTACTGCCTCCGCAACCTCTTATAGCAATAACCTACTAGTCTCATCCATAGAAGAAAGGGAACAAATGATATGCATAGTGACGTCATCGTTAATCCCAAGTAAATCCCTCACATACAACTATACTACCCCTTCTGTCACTAGGGTTCCCATCCCGCAGATTAGTCATTACTCATACTCCCTATACCTAGATCAATCCTCGAGGTCTTGGGTACCTGACAAGTCCTTAGATTGAGGCAAGAGAGGATACAATAAGCATGATGTCATACAGACTAATACATGATCCCATCTATGATAAATAACATGCACAAAAGCTACATGGCTATGCCGAAGTCCTTAGCCCAAGGAGAATTACTCACACATAGAGATGAGATCAACAATCACAAACATTGCAATAAAAATCATGAGATTGATAGCAAATAGTCTTACAATGTCGCTAATCAAAGAAGAGATCTACTATTACAAGTGGTGGAATATGGCTATGGTGGTGGAGAAGGATTTGGAGATTAGATCTAAGTCTATTCCTCTAGTGGCTGATGATCTGGGGCAGGGACTCTCGAGGCTCTCTTTTCTCGTTGCCCGAGGCTTCTTTATATAGGGGCCCCTTCATGAAAGTTGTTCTATTTGACCTAGTGGCGTCGATGGCAACTATACGACTAGAACTATATGGCCGGAATTTCGTTCCGGTCGTATACTTGGTCGTTAAAGCTTTTGCCTCTGACCCACGACTCCTAGTTTCTTATGGTTGTTGGAAATCTCGTATCTTTGACTTTAATGTAGTGATTCCTATCATCAAACGTCATTATCTGCGTAGGGAAAAATAGAAAAAAGGATTGCATACCCCTTTGATTATTAGGCATTAGTGGCAGGGTTTAGAGAGATATTTCATCAAAAATATGAATAATATCCAGTCTAAATGTGGACGTGGATGGCTATATTTCAGAGCCATCAACCTCCCCAAGCTTAAACTTGATAGTCCTCGAGCAAGAAAACCAAAATCAAAAAGGAACTCAGCATTTAAACTGAAATAACGAGATGATGATCTTACTCATGATTGGTAGTCTCATGTTTCCTCCACTTCATAAATCTTAAAAACTTTAGCATAGATAGAGTAATGGCAAGCATATCATACGGGTTTTATGCATCCTTATAGCGCAGAAAAATTATTGTTAACATGGATGATTCAAATGAGTAAACTTTATTCCATGTCATGTAATCAACTCATAGGCTTGACTTTGAACAATAAAGTATAATCATGTAAATTGAGAGTGTGAGAGTTGTCATGAAAAGCATATACAGTAGAGTATCTCAATTCTCCCACATCAATAAATCAAGACTTTTCAAGCACTACTTTTCTGTAAATTGTCCTTTAAGAATTTCAATTCTTGAGTCATTGAGAGCATTCCAAAAAAAAAATTAGTTTATCGGGCTGTGATGGACGCTCGTGGCATCACTAAGGTTTTTTCCTTTTGCATAATGATTACTCATAACAGCCAGATGAGTGATTCCAACATGAACACAGCTACCCGGGAGTGCCAAGAATCTTACCCACTATAGCATTGCTGCTACATGTGTTTAATCAACTCATAGCCAAAATCTAGGAGTTTCCTCCATGAAAATCGTTTGTAGGCCAGCGGAGTTGTTGGCATCCCATGAAGTTTGACTCGCATAAAGATATATCATTCTTATGATTAACAAATCAAACTTTGGAATTCTCACAAAAACCGCTAAACATTAATTCAATCGAACAAATCCTTTTAAAGAGAGATATCAAGTCAATCATCATTTTTAATGGTGTTGAGTGTCTCTAGAAATAAGCCTTCAAGACTAAACACTACAACACCCAAGCCTTCAATTGTGATACTTTTTCTTATTACAATTGTTTAGCAAATTTTTAGGCAAGACTTGGTTAACTACGAGAGCTGGAACAAAACGTACCCAACTAAATACCCATGCGAACAAAAAATCTTACTATAATACAAAGACTCACTCCACCAATATAACATCTCAACATTTAGTACTAACTAGCATGGGTTTCTCAAACTTCAAAAGTGGGGAGTCATAAGGCATACCTCTCATGTTTGGTTCCACTTTTCTCTTCCTTTTTTATTTGTTTCTTGGAAACTCGAAGTTGATCACTCTCCGGCAAATACATGAGAACCTCGAGGCGGAAAGAAAAGAAAGAGGGAAAATAAAGAAAAATGGAGAAATATTTTTGTTGTTTTTTAAGAGAGGGAATTTAAAGCATAGAAAATTGGCGGCAAAGCTCGGGTAGAAAATCTCAAAAGAAAATAAAAAGAACTAAAAATAAAATGTTGGGGAAACCAACACGAGTGCTTATAAACTCGAATTAAAAACACAACCTCGAAATAAATAAAATAAAATAAAATGAACATCAAATAAAGATACATGAGGAAACTTCCCCAAGCTTAGGCTTTTGCAAGCCCTTCAAATCATTGTGGTGGCGGGAAAAAGTCGTTACTCCAGTTTGCAAATTGAGTTGATAAATTACTAGTTGTTCCTCGGAGGTTCAAAGAGAGGCTATGCATCCTCTCCACAGTCCCTCCAAGTTCTTGGAAGTCTTGGTATGTAGCAAACTGGGTTGATGGCTGCTCCTCTTGATAAGGAACTTCTTGCTCCTCTTCTTGGTCCTCATCCTTATCCGGAATCTCCTCCTCGGGTTGGTGTTGCTCAACCTGCAAGTCATATAGCAAATCTCCATCCTCGATAGAGAAAAGACCATTAGGCATAGGTGCGGGATAGATACGCCCAGCTCCAGCAATATGCAACTAATAAACACCACCTCTCCTAGTGAACATTCCACAAGCTTTTAAAGTAGATAAACCAACACGTCGCTCACCTAGAACATGTTGCAACTCACCTATGTCGATGCCTAGGGCATTGGCAAGTACGGTGATGACGCCTCCACCTATGATTGGTCCTTGGCTTTGGTAGGATTGGTGCTCCAGGTAGCGCACACGGATTACGCCCAAGTTGAGTGACAAGTCGCAATTGGTGTAAGAAGCTTTTGCGAGGACTAAGATGTCCTCCCCATTGAGTCTTGTGAACTCATTTCTTGCCTGCAAGGTGTTAACAATAACATAGAACAAATAGCAAATTGCAGGATGTTGAATATTCTTCCCCTTGCTTCCTCTAGTAGTGTAACTCATTCCGTTATAATATTGTGTAGGGGAAGGGTCTAAGCCAGTAAAGGATGCGCGTAAGGCATTAACATCATTGTTTAGGAAATTAAAACACACGCACCATTCATCTAGTGTTAAAGTGTAATTGTTGTTCATAAGTTGGAAAGAAATCTTGTCCTCTCCTTGCCATAGTTTAATGGTGCTTTGCAACGAACTTAGGAATTCAATGGTTAACCGGTAATAAGTAGGCACATCATTGTACACAAAGTTTTGCATGCCATCTCTATTGCAAAGTAAATTGAAGTCATCAGAAATACCGAGTTGGTTCAATATAATGGGGCAAGCCCACTTGGTTGCCTTCACTTCTCAGTTCTTAATCCTAGCGAAGCAATCAAGTTGGAGCTCATTCCTGAACCGTATCTCCCTGCGTTCTTGAGTGACAACCCGAGAAGCGCTAGCGCCAACACGAGCACGAGTTTGGCTCCTTGTGTTCATCATCTAAAACAATAAATAAAGACAAAAATAAAACTTTTTGATCCAACAACAATAAGTATAACAAATTCCTCATCATAGCATAGTAAAGAATCCCCTCAAAATAATAATCTAGGCAAGAGAATCATGGCAATTAGTTCATAGTAGGTCTCACCCTAGATTGATAACGACAATAGACCGAAGATGAATTTACAAAAAGTAATTGGAGGATCAGAGGAGAAACATACTGTAGATCACTTGTGTGCGACGAAATCGAACGAAATTGAGTAGAGATGAAGATCTGTTGAGGTTTTGAGAGAGTTTGGAGGTAGAAGAGAGAAAAAGGATTGAAGTTTTGGGGTTGGAGGTACCTCCCATGGTGTTTTTGTGGTCGGACGCAACTATACGAGCAGAACTATATGACCAGAACATTGTGTTCCTGCTATATAGTTGGCCTGCTGTCAAAACCTTAGGGTTTACACCTGGCGGCGCAGCTATACGGCCAGAACTATACGGCTGGAACAATATGTTCCCGCTATATAGTTGGTCATCAAACCGTCTATACCTGGAAAAGAATTTGTACGAAAGCATTGATATCTATATGACCGGAACTATACGGCCAGAATTTTTATTTATGTCGTATAGTTGGTCGTTAAACCATCAGTACATATGAAATAAAAAATGTCGATGGCAAAAATATCTATATGACTGGAACAATACGGACGGAATTTTTATTCCTAATGTATAGTTGGTCGTTAAACCTTCTGTATGCATAAAAAAAATTTTGTTTCTTTGGAAATTATTTCTTATCCTGTAACTTAGCAAAATACCTTTTTTTGACAGAAAAATGATAGTAAATATTGTCGACCAACAACAACATGTATAAAGCAGGATTTTTAGTACTAGCAAACTTCTTCTCCTCAATTAGCATTTTCTAGCACTCTTTATTAAACATAAACTTAAACTAAAACTTAAAACTTAACTCAAACCTTTATTTCACATGGGTTACCTCCCATGAAGCGCTCTTTTATGTTTAATAGCTTGACCTTAATGATATTCACTTGGGCCAGACGAGTGGAACACCCACTCTAGCTGTAGTATCAAGCATAGACTTAGACACAGGGTTAAGAGCATTATAAAATAGATGGAGAATTAACTAGTCTTCCATCCCATGACTAGGATAGTTTCTCATGCATTCTTTCATCCTCTCACATGCAAGCGCTACTGGCTCACGCTCTTCCTGTCTAAAACTAGTAATATTAGATCTAAGTTGCATAGTCTTTGCAGGTGGGAAAAATTTATTCATAAATAAAGAAGTGCATTCCACGCATGATGTAATAGTATTTCTAGGAAAAGATAGTATCCATTATTTTGCTCTTCCTCTAAGAGAGAAAGGAAATAAACGCAATCTGACCAGATCGGGGTCAACGTTTTTTATGTGCATCATATCACATATTTTAGTGAAAGTATTTAAGTGCATACCTGCGTCCTCAACAACAGAGCCTCCAAATTGATTCTGTTGAACCAAACTTAAATAATGGGACTTAATTTCATAGTCATCAGCAACAATTGCTAGCTGAGTAATAGGAGTATGTAAATAATAATTGTTGGGAGTAGCAAAATCCCCAAGCTTCTTTTCAGCCATAGTTCCTATGTTTTTGGGTTTCCTAAAATAGGGACTTATAATAGTAAACGAAAGAATTTAAAGACTAACTATTTTTTTGGTTTTTAAATAAAGACTGAAAGCAAACTAACAAAATTAAAAACGAGAATTAAAACTAGCAAGGTTCTTACTAACCTCACCAGGGTAGCTATTGCTTCCCCGGCAATGGCGCCAGAAAAAGGGTTGATACCTTTGATCCAGATTACAGATGTAGTATAGCTTCTTTTTCCCTAGTAGACCTAGGTTTATCGAATCCTCGGGAAGCAGATGTGTAGTGAAGTTACTTTAACGGACCTTCGGGAGTTTTAGAATTCCTTTTGTGTTTTTACCGGACCAAGGGTTTGCGTCTTTTTGTTGTTGTCAATGATGCAGAGAGAGCGGGCCTAGGGCGTTCTGTTTCACCTATAGCTGTGCAAAACATCTGATGGGAATAATAGATAAAGATAAAGTATGCATGTAATGTTTAGAGCAAGATAAATTATATGAGGGTAGTGCATCCATAATTGCTACTGCCTCCGCAACCTCTTATAGCAATAACCTACTAGTCTCATCCATAGAAGAAAGGGAACAAATGATATGCATAGTGACGTCATCGTTAATCCCAAGTAAATCCCTCACATACAACTATACTACCCCTTCTGTCACTGGGGTTCCCATCCTGCAGATTAGTCATTACTCATACTCCCTATATGTGGCTCAGTCCTCGGGGTCTTGGGTACCTGACAAGTACTTAGATTGAGGCAAGAGAGGATACAATAATCATCATGTCATACAGACTAATACATGATCCCATCTATGATAAATAACATGCACAAAAGCTACATGGCTAGGCCGAATCTCTTAGCCCAAGGAGAATTACTCACACATAGAGATGAGATCAACAATCACAAACATTGTAATGGAAATCATGAGATTGATAGAAAATAGTCTTACAATATCGCCAATCGAAAAAGAGATCTACTATTACAAGTGGTGGAATATTGGTAGAGAAGGATTTGGAGATTAGATCTAAGTCTATTATTCCGGCGGCTGATGATCTGGGGCAAGGACTTTCGAGGATCTCTTTTCTCGTTGCACGAGGCTTTTTTTATAGGGCCCCTTCACGCAAGTTGTTCTATTTGACCTAGTGGCGTCGATGGCAACTATATGACCAGAACTATACAGCCATAATTTTGTTCTGGTCATATAGTTGGTCGTTAAAGGTTCTGCCTCCGACCCACGACTCCTGGTTTCTTCTGGTTATTGGAAATATCGTATGTTTGACTTTAATGTAGTGATTCCCATCATTAAACGTCATTATCTGTGCAGGGAAAAATAGAAAGAAAGGATTGCATACCCCTTTGATTATTAGGCATTACTGGCATATTTCATCAAAAGTATGAATAATATCCAGTTTAAATATGGACATGGGTGGCTATATTTCAGAGCCATCACCATTCAAGGCCGCGATGAACACGAGTTCATCTAGAGGGAAGGGCAAGGCGGTGTGGGTCCCACCTGGCAGTGGCGTCATGGGGCTGACACGTGGGTCCCGCCGAAAGAAAAACAAGGGGAGAAACAGATGATTCGGCGGCTCTCTACGGGTGCTGCTGGGTGGCTCGCTAGGGCTGCTGCGCTACTTACCCGCTGCTGCACGCGGTAGTTAGGAGCTGGACCGGCGGGTCCTACACACGGCACGTGCAGTGGTTAGGAGTTGGGCCGCTCAGATGCGGTCCAGTTAGGCTAGGTTAGTTTCTTTTTTTATTCCTTTTCCTTTTCTATTTTCTTTTTATCTTCATAACTTTTTCTTAAATAATCCAATTGACTTAGTGTTTGTCTTTAATTTTTTCTAAAAATCAGAGGATCAACATAGGATCATTTTTGGCACTAATTTGCCTACTTCAAAATAGTGATTTCACAAATCCATGTGTATTCCTTTTGTAGATGCATTTTAGTAATTCTAACTAGGGGTTTAAAACTAGTGTTTTGGAATCCAAAATTTTCATGAATTCCATGCCAATGCAAAAAAAATCTAGTCCCAATTTCTAAAATCTTGGGATGTGACACACGTTGCCCACAGACCGAAAAACAACACCAAGGTAGCTCGACCAAGGAAGTGTCAGGGGAAAGCCTTGCCGAAGGTCGCAAAATGAAGAATCACCTTTGCCATAGGACCATTAGAGAGCCGCATGCTATGAGCTCCTAGACGGTGTATTCAAGAAGAGCACGAAACCGGCATGCTGCCACAACCCGATCCTAGGTGTTGGGTTTTCACCTGGAGGAAGAAGAAGAATGGAGATTAGCCACACAACGCCTTAAGGAAGGGAACGGCGTCCACGAACATCACCGCCGTGGCCCAAAGGGGCAAAGGTTTCCCCTTGGCAAAATCACCGTCTACTAGGACTCCAAGGCGGCATCTTCAAGAAGATCACGACGCAAAGGCGCCGCTACCACCCGATCCTAGTATCCTGGGTTTTCACCCGCAACACATACCACATCACGCGACTCGCTGGCCCCACGTCATCCCTACGACCATGGAAACCGACCAGCACTAGAGCCCCTGGCACGCCCACCAACCATAAGGCTCACCACCGACCGGGGCCGCCGCCCTGGGAACCAAGCCGAGCACAACCGAGAGCTGAGAAAGACGCCGAGAGTCACCACCATGAGGTCTATGAAAACTGGAGAGCCGCCAAAGAAGGGTAATTTTTCCAGATCGACGACCGGAGGCCCCTTGGCCGTCGTCGCTGTTGGATCTAGGGAGGGGGATTGGGCTCAAGGGGGGCGCCCCCCCTGCTTCGACCTGAATGGAGCATCCCGATGGCCGAGGAACCCATCGCCTCTAGGAGCCAGATCGAGTCCGCTAGCCACCGCCAGAGCCATGGTTGAGAGCGCCAAGTTCCAGGACTCCCCGAGCTCCGCCGACCGCCAGTCGAGTTATAGCTCGCACCGAAAGCCGCCACCACCACCATATCACAGCAGCTGCTCGCACGCCGACACCGCCGCCACTACACCGCCGTAGAAAGGCCGCGTAATCACGCCCTTGACGAGCGTCGTGCCCCCGCCGGCCACAGCCACTCGCGGCACAACCGACGAACAAGAGAGAGGAGAGGCCCCACCGCCACCGACGCCCCCGGGGCTTCGCCCGGAGACACCCTCCGACGGCGGAGAGGAGGAGGGGGTGGTGGCGGTGATTTTCTAGGGTTTGCCCCTCCGCTCGCGGGAGCGGAGAGAGCGAACGACGGTAAAGATGACTTTACACTACACACCATTTATTCTCCTCTTAGCTGGCCCCTTAACTGCACACAGCTTCTGTATTTCATTTTTTACTCTGTATTCACATTTAATTCGGTTTTCTGCCATTGCTTCCACTACATTGTCTATGGATCTTGATGCAGCATTGCACCGATAGGTTTTATTAGTTCCCGTCCCACCAAAGTCTCGGACAATTGATGAGAACCCCCAAGTTGGTGATTATGTTTATCATAACCCACACCCCCCCACGCTGTCTATATCCTAGCCATCTCTCCACCAAAGATCCAGACCTCCTCCTTTCCCATTTCCTCCCACACAAATACCATGCATGAACCCCATGCTCCATTGTAGTTTTTCAATTTACTCGTTCCATCCTAAAACATAAGACGTCTAAGGATTAGTCAAAAGTCAATGATTTCTAAGTTTGATCAAGATTCTACACAAAATATGAATATTTACATTACTGAATTAACATCTTTAGATTCTTCATAATGTATATTTTCTTATTTTTATTCAATATTATAGTGTAGATGTTTTTTCCTAAATATTTGATTAAAATTAGTAAGATTTTACTTTTGACTAATACTTATGAGCCTTATAATTTGGTACGAAGGGAGTATTTCTTTTTCTGTTTTGTCTCACAAAGGAACACCACTACTCGGTTGTAGGATCTTGCGAGGTTTTGAAGTAGGGATACTTTCCACTTTTGGTTAACCCGTATAGCAGCCAGAACTAGATATCGGCCCTGATTGATTATTCGGAAACATAATCCCAGCCCAGTCGATGAAAAAAATACAGCTATAATGTAAAATCCTCAAAATTCTTTAAGTTTTTTAAGGGTAACTAGTTGAATGCCCATGCGTTGCTACGGATCTTAAGTTTTATTCCTCCTTACAAAATGTCACAAATGTAAATTAACATATAGAAAAATGTTAAATTAATATGTGTTCATAGTCTATAAAAAATATGTATCACTCTATATCTTACATTTTGATTTGGTTTTTCTTTTATATATTCCGAATATTCAGAATTAGTTCCCCTGCAAATTAATTCTCTAAAAAGAGAGCTCACAGGTTAGTTTCTAATCTTCCATGTTTGCATCATTGATTCATGGTTATCTAGATATACAAATTATCATGCAGATGGTGCAAAACTGAATATATGTTTATAACGAAACAATTTCAAGTTAAATTTGCTAAATCACATGGGATAATCAATAAACAAAGTAGATAAATTTAAATCACAATAAAATTTCATCTCACATGGAAAAATTCCAAGGTCTGTTTTACGATATGAACCCCCAAAAGGTGGTTTTTAGCGTGGGGCAATTGCATATTATAGCTCACATTCTGAAATAATTTTATGTGTCAAATAACACTGCAAGCATATGTCACATCTACTCTTAAGTACGCATAACTCTCCTAGGGTTCTCCAATCATGGCGTCTAGCCAGATCGTCTTTGTCTTTCCCTACAATTGTTGTTTTTTCTTGGTCACCGTGATTTCTTCTGCTACTATCCAAGTGGCAGGAACTGCACACCGCCCATGGAATCTGGTCATGCCATCCAGATTCTAGAGTACACCACTACTCGTCAGGTACAAGCCATTAAATCATCCTAATGACAAGGAGAAGCATATTACTATTCCATTCGGCATGGCACACGCTTTCCATAACAATTAATCTTAGGTAAACAAACAATAAGAAAATGAAGAAACGGTAATGGAAACAACATTTAGAAATTAAAATTATGCTTTTAAATGAAGAGTTGCAGTAAGAGTGGGTAAGGAAACATGATGCTATTGATGCTCTCGAATTTTGAGTGAGATGTGCATCACGTTTCTATGGTAGTTATTTTATCAAAAATGACCATTGAGAATGACATGCATATGCCCTCATTGGGTGTCTGACAAATGCCATTCTTTGCTCCTATGATCACCTTGCTCCCTCCTTTTATGTTATCCATCTTTTCCTTAAATCGATGTGCCAGAAAAAACATCTGATGCATGCCTTCCTTGCTACATTGTTCTCCCCAATTGCACCACTATATAATTTCAGTAAGAAGGATAACTTTGGATTGCATTCAGACTCACCGGTTAGTTACATATCTAAAATATATTTTACCAATTAACCATCATGCACACTAGTGTAGCCAAAATAAATATTTGCAAAACTATATACTTTTAGCAGTTGACTTCCTACAACCAAGAGACATTTTTGCTGAGATTGCCTAGGGCTCCCGTGTCGTCCCCCAGGACGACACCGGGGCGATCCCGCCGCCGCCACCTCAAAACCGCCTAGGACGGCCCCCATCTCCGCCGCTACCGCTGGCGTTGGTCGCGGTGGCGGCGGCCCCTGTGCCTAAGGTGCTGGGGGAGGATGCGATGTCTCCTTCGGTGGGGCGGCTAGGGCGGCGCCATCGGAGTGGGGCATGGGCGGTGGTCGGGGCGGAGACCTTGGCCAGGCAGCGGGGTTGCTTCTGATTCTTTGCAGGAGGCGTCCACATGCTATGGACCTCGCGCGCCCGCCTAGGCCCGTCATCCTCCAGTTGGCGCAGATTGAGGGCTGGGGGAGGATGAGGCATCATGGTGGCAGCAATGGAGGCGATGCGAGGACTTCCTCGGCGGCGCTGACGTGTGGCTGCCATGGCGGGCGACGGTTGCATCGGGTCTGGCCCGGATTCGATCTGGACCTATGGCTGCGGAGGCAGCTGCTCGCTGGGATCTAGCGAGTCGCTTCAGTGGAATGTTGGACCGTCTTCTCCTCTACCCCTGGCTGGTGATGTGGGGGTTTGATGACCCACAAGTATAGGGGGTGTGTCATAGTATTTTTGATAAGTAAGAGTGTCGAACCCAACGAGGAGTAGAAGGTGCTGGCTAGTGGTATGGATAAGGAATTCTCTACAAATACTTAGCAAACGGATCTTTAGGGGTTTTTGATAAAGCAAGTAAACGAAGTACGACTAAATAAAAGACAGTAGGAATACATGCAGCAAGTGGCCCAATCCTTTATGCAGCAAAGGACAAGCCGGGTGTATTACTTAAGATGACCAAACGTTCTCGAGGACATATGGGAAGACTGTCAAGTGCTTTCGCTTCATATAGTTGATTAATCTTCTTTAGCTTGCTAAGTGTTGTGTGGGTGAACCTGTGTTAATGTACCGACCTTCCTAGGACTAATACAAACTTGTGATTATACCCCTTGCAAACATCTGTAAGTACAAGAAAGTAATTAAGGTAGAAACCTAACCACAACTTTAAACTCTAAGACCCTTACGTCCCTTGTGCAATGGTTTCCTAATGGGGGTTCAGGTTTCTATCACTCTGGTAACCCCTACGATTAGTAGCCAAATACACAATGCATTCCCCTGGGCCCGTATAGATGTAGTGTCATGTAGTCGACGTTCACATGACACCACAAGAAGAAGTACACCACAACTTAAATATCAAACTATTGAATCTTTCTCAACACAACTCCACTACTAACAACATGACTTCTCCCATGTCCTCAAGAACAAAACGAACTACTCACAAACATCATATGGATCATAATCAGAGATGGAATAATGATGTATAACAATCTGAACAAAAACAATAATTCAATGGTTCACTCAATAGCATCAACTACAAAGAGTAATCAACACCGGGAAAGTTTTCCCTAAGAACTATACAAGATTCAACTCAATTGTTATAGCAATATGGAGATGGTGATGAGGGTGCTGATGATGATGATGGTGGTGATGATGATGATGATGATCCCGATGAAGTCCAGCTTGATGGTGGTGTTGATGGCGACGATCTCCCCTCTCCGGGAAGGAATTCCCCCGGCAGAAATATGTCTACGGTAAAGATCTTTCTCTCTTAGTGTTTTCCGCCCCGCAGAGGCGGCAGAAACTTTCTATGGTCGCTCCCCAAGTATTAGGGTTTCGGGAGGAATATATACGCCAGAGGGGAGAGCCAGAGGTGGGCCAGGGCAGCCACACCACCTGGTGGCGCGGCCTAGGGTGGCCCACGCCAGGGGGTGGTGTGGGCCCCCTGTGGCCCATCTCCACTCCCTCTTTTGGCAGCCTTCATCTTTTGGAAAAATAGGATTTTCCGTATATTTTCCTGGATTTTCTGATCTTCGCAAATTTTGCCTCCAAACAGCACCTTTTCCATCAGAATCCTGACTGTAGCGGTCCATTCTCCAAAAGTCATCAACCATGCAAAAACGGATGAAATAACATAAGTATCATCTCTTAATATGAAGTATATCAATGAATAACAGTAAATTATGATATAGAATAGTGATGCAAAATGGACGTATCAGGGTTGTTGGCTCGGATTGAATAAAGGAGGGGCGGTCCTAGGGTTCATCTCATGCCAGGACGAAGATCCACTTGATGTTTGTCTCCATTGATCTGGTTGAAGTGTAGTGTTCTGCAAGGCTCTACCGGCGAACTCCACAGTGCGCACATGCCGAGAGATCGCTAGATCAGGTGGGATTCGGTCGTGCGTACCCATGTTTTTACTCTGGCCGTTTGGGTTCAGAGGGAGTGCTTCGAAGCTTTGTTGGCTGTTAATATCATGGGGCATGTTCTCGGCCCATGGTGCTAACGGAGAATGTCATGAAGACTGAGATCTGAGGACTGACAATGGTGCTTCGACTCTAGGTGTTGATGAGGAGTTACCTTGGTGACTCATGACTTGGAGTAGTGGCATGCAAGCGGGGACGACAGTACATGAGAAGTTCATTGTCCTACCTTTCAGGATGAAAACCCAGGATCTGGCATTAATTGGTTATGCCTGGCAATGGCCTTGTTGAAGGTATTGTTTTGAGAGTGATGAATTTCTTGAGGGTGAAAACCTAAGATCTATGATCGGGCGATGTCGGTGTTTATGCATTGTTCCCAACCTCCCACCGATGAAACTGTGGCGCGACCACGTTCAAAGGTGGAGGAGTTGTCGCTGTTGTCTCAATTGCGTGACCGCATAAAATATTTGGAGCGAGAGATTCCCATGATCCGTGGTAGCACGAATGTGTGGAAATCAAAAGCCGAAAAATCTAGTGCATGCAGAGGTACCTTCTGGGCGAGGTGGCTCAGCTGAACAATCAGTTTAAGTGTTAGTTCTCTAGCTTCTTATCCTTTATTAGCCACTCGTGGCGGCGCTTTGTCTTTACGCTTTGTACTGCCTTTTGAAGTTGTTAGCGCTCCTCATCGGCAAGATGAGAGGGATCGAATCGCCATTCGACTGAATTGCTTGACCCAAGAGCAGCTGGAATCTAATGGGTACTTTTGGGTTGATCGTGATCGTGTAGTCATGTTGGCGACGTTGCAGGACTGTGCGTCACAACTGCTGCTTTATTTGAAGAAGTCATTGTCGTGCCTCAAGCATATTTTCCAGGCGATGTTCCCATTGGATGTGGTGCCTTCTAGCTTGTAAGCTTTACTGAAGAAATTTCAGGATGCCAGCGTGGTCCCCGAGTGCGTGCGTCAGCACTCGCGGGTGCCAAGGCTACATTAGCACTTGTTCACCTGCATCAGCCTAATATGGAGCTCGCAGCTCTTGCCGCTGGGCCACCGCCCCTGCTAGAAGGGATAGCATGGAACATGGTGCCACATTATCGGGCGGTGGATCAGCCAACCGAAGATATCATCGAGTTGTTCGAAGAGCGTACCAATGTTCTCCTTTTACGACAGTAGTGTAGTATGAACCTGCACATAGATGCATAGGTGTTGTAAAGTTCATATATGTGCGTCGGGTGTTTTTTTTACCCGTTTATATGTAAAAGCTTGCTAGCTTGTATATTTTTCGAGTAGCTTGTACTTTGCAGTTCCTTTTCATTAGCCTGACACATATTCATCTCAGCACCTTGCCAACCTGTCAGGTGTATTGCAGCTGGGTTGGTTTTACCAAGGGTTCGATTGATAGTACGTCAGCTACTCAGGCTACTACGTTATTCGTGTGACGAGGTGGAAAGGGTGGTGCAGCCTCCGAGTGACACAATTGTAAGTAAAAATAGAAACACAAAGTTAGAGACACTTAGCTTTATTTATTCACTACAAGAAAAGTTGGCTTTTACAACGGACGATTTTCGTGGTTAAAGGCCCATTTTTCGTGGCTAAAAAGTCGGATGCCCTTCGTGGTAAAAGCCCCGTCATAAAAGAATCTACCACAGTTTTTTTCCTAACCGTGGCGGATCGCACCCTTCAGCCACAAAAACTTGTTCCATCATAGATCTGTTCGCCAGCCACGTTGACTGTTGACATCTGATGGGTTCGTAGCATGGAAAACATAAAATTTCTACCGCAAGAACGAACAAAACCTAGATCTAATCTAGATAAAAGCCAAGATCTAATCTATTAGACATGAGCAACGAGATAGATGGGAACTAACCCTTGTAGATCCGAAAGCGTTAACGAGATTAGATCTCGTGGTTGATGTAGTCGATCACTTGCCGATCTCAAGATCGTGTGGACGATCCTTCCGGCGTCGCGTTCCAGCAGCGCTTCCGCCGTCGGTCAAGTAGACGATCCTCTCGGCATCACGTTCCAGCAGCGCTTCCGCCCTTGGTCAAGTAGACGATCCTTCCCGCGCCACGTTTCGGTAGCGCTTCCGCAGTCGGTCACACGTGTGGAGTCGAAGCAGACCTTCCTCTCCCCGTTCCAGCGAGCAGCGGAGGTAGTAGATCTTCTCCACGGAATCCCAGCAGCACGACGGCGTGGTGGTGGTGGTGGAGTAGAGAATTCTGCAGGGCTTCGCCTATGCCTGTGCAGAATATGGTGGAGGAGAGAGGCGGCAGAGATTGGACGTTATGAGAGCGTGGGTGGAGGGGGCGCCCCCTGCCCCTCTATTTAAAGAGGGGAGGCGCCTAGGGAGGGGGAGTCCTTGTAGGACTCCCCTCCCTCTCTAGGCCGGCGGATTGGAGGTGGGGGGAGGAGTCCTCCTCCCCCACGAATCCGTATCTTGACCCACCAGGACTCCTTGATCCCTATCTTGATTTTCAAGCAAACTCCAAGATATCTTCTAGAACCTTCCAGAACATTCCGAAACCTTCTAGAATCCTCATACAAACACTCCGGAACATTTCCTATCTCATAAAATGATCTCCTATATATGAATCTTATTCTCCGGACCATTCCGGATCTCCTCGTGATGTCCCGAATCCAATCCGAGACTCCGAACAACATTCGCTCTCCAACGCACATTCCATATCTACTTAAAACAACTTCGAACCTTAAGTGTGTCACCCTACGGTTCGTGAATATGTAGACATGATAGAGACACATCTCCTATCAATAACCATCAGCGGGACCTGGAGATCCATAATGGCTCCCACATACTCAACGATGACTTTGCGATCGATTGAACCACTTACATACGAAACTAATTCCCTTTGTCTCGCGATACTATACTTATCCGAGGTTTGATCGTCGGTATCTCTATACCTAGTTCTACCTCGTTACTGATAAGTACTCTTTACTCGTTCCGTGATATGTCATCCCTTGTGATCCAGTCACATGCTTGCAAGCTAACTAGATGACATTCCACCGAGAGGGCCCAGAGCATATCTATCCGTCATATGGATGGACAAATCCCAATCTTGGTTCATGCGCTTCAACACATACTTTCAGAATACCCAATGACACTTTTATAACCACCCAGTTACGAAGCGGCGTTTGATGTCATCAAAGTATCCATCCGGTGATGGTGATTAACACAACCTCATGGTCGAAGGAATAGGTTACTATGTATTTGAAAGCTTACAGCAATACGAACTTAATGACTTGATCTTATGCTACGCTTACTATGGGTGTGTGTCCATCACATCATTCTCCTAATGATATGACCTTGTTATTAATCACATCCTTATGTCCATGATCAGGAAACCATGATCATCAATTAATTAACAAGCTAGTTCAACAAGAGGCTTACTAGGGACTCTCTTTTGTTTACAAAACACACATGCATTAGTGTTTCCTTATAATACAATTATAGCATGGGATGTAAACATTCATCATAAACACAAAGATATAATAATCACTTTTATTATTACCTCTTGGGCATATCTCCAATAGTCTCCCACTTGCACTAGAGTCAATAATCTAGATTACATGGTAATATACCGAACACCCATGGCGTTCTGGTGTTGGTCATGCTTTGCCCTAGGGAGAGGTTTAGTCAACGGATCTGCCACATTCAGATCAGTGTGTACTTTGCAAATTTTTATGTCACCATCTCGGACATACTCGCGAATAGCGTGGAAACGTAGCTTGATGTGTTTCAGCTTGCTATGTGACCTTGGCTCCTGCGCATTAGCTATGGCACCTATGTTGTCACAGTAGATGGCCATCGGGTCCAACGCACTGAGAACCACGCCGGGTTCAGTAATGAATTCCTTCATCCAAACGGCTTCTTGTGCAGCCTCCGAAGCAGCTATGTATTCCGATTCAGTTGAAGATTTCGCTACAACGCTTTGCTTCGCACTCCTCCATCTCACTGCAGCACCATTCAAAATAAATACGTATCCAGACTGTGGCTTCGAGTCATCCGGATCGGTGTTCCAACTAGCATCGGTGTAACCGTTTACAACAAGCTATTCATCACCTCCATAAGAAAGAACCATATCCTTAGTCCTATTTAGGTACTTTAGGATATTTTTGACCGCTGTCCAGTGCTCCATTCCAGGATCACTTTGATATCTGCTAGTCAAACTAACAGCATGTGCTATATCCGGTCTTGTACACAGCATGGCATACATGATAGAACCTATGGCTGAGGCATAGGGAATATTATTCATTTTCTCTCTATCTTCTGCCGTAGCTGGACTTTGAGTCTTACTCAAGGTCTTACCTAACAACATGGGCACGAACCCTTTCTTGCTCTCTTCCATTCTAAATTTCTTTAGAACTATGTCTAAGTATGTACTTCTTGAAAGTTTCACCTCCGCGATCAGAACGCAGAAACTTAATCTTCTTGTTACGATGATTCTCCACTTCACTTTGAAATTCCTTAAACTTCTCGAAAGTTTCGGACTTATGTTTCATGAAATAGACATGCCCATATCTACTCAAGTCATCCGTGAAAGTGAGAAAATAACGATATCCACCACGCGATGCTACACTCATTGGACTGCACACATCGGTATGTTTTATTTCCAATAAGTCTGTAGCTCGCTCCATTGTACCAGAGAATGGAGTCTTAGTCATTTTTCCCATTAGACATGCTTCGCATCTTTCAAGTGATTCAAAATCAAGTGATTCAAGAAGTCCATCTGAATGGAGTTTCTTCATGCGCTTCACTCCAATGTGACCAAGACGACAGTGCCACATGTATGTAGAATTATCATTTAATTTAATTCGTTTAGCATCTATGTTGTGAACATGTGTATCACTACTGTCGAGATTCAGTAAGAATAAACCATTCATCTCAGGTGCATTACAATAAAAGATATTACTCATATAAATCGAACAACCTTTATTCTCAGACTTAAAAGAGTAACCGTCTCGCAATAAACAGGATCCAGATATAATGTTCATGCTTAACGTAGGCACCAAATAACAATTATTTAAATTTAAAACTAATCCAGAAGGTAGATGTAGAGGGAGCGTGCTGACGGCGATCACATCAACCTTGGAGCCATTTCCAACGCGCATCGTCACCTCGTCTCTTGCCAGTCTTCGTTTATTCCGCAGCTCCTGTTTCGAGTTACAAATATGAGCAACCGAACCAGTATCAAATACCCAGGCACTACTACGATTACTAGTAAGATACACATCTATAACACATATATCAAATATACCTTTCTTCTCGATGTTGCCGTTCTTTAGATCCGCCAGGTACTTGGGGCAGTTACGCTTCCAGTGACCAGCACCCTTGCAGTAGAAGCACTCAGTTTCAGGCTTAGGACCAGCCTTGGGCTTCTTAGCAGGTGTGGCAGCTTTCTTGCCGTCCTTCTTGAAGTTGCCCTTGTTCCTAGGCTTGCCCTTTTTCTTGAAATTGGTGGTCTTATTGACCATCAACACTTGGTGCTCCTTCTTTATCTCCACTTCAGCAGTTTTCAGCATGGACGACAGTTCAGGCAACGTCTTGTTCATGTAGTGCATGTTGTAGTTCATCACAAAGTTCTTGTAACTTGGTGGCAGTGATTGAAGGAGACGGTGAATCCCCAATTCATTAGGAATCGATATTCCCAACTCTTGGAGCTTCTTTGCGTACCCAGACATGGTGAGCACGTGCTCGCTAACGGAGCTTCCTTCTTCCATCTTACAGTTAAAGAACTTTTCGGAGGCCTCATAGCTCTCCATGGCCGCGCGAGTCTCAAAAATTAGCCTGAGCTCCTTAATGCTCTCGAACGGGTCGTGGTGCTCAAAACGCTGTTGGAGCTCCGCTTCTAAACCGTACAGGATGGCACACTGAACTGTGGAGTAATGATTCTTCCGAGTGGCGAAAACATTGTTTTTGTCATCGGTGGAATTATCTGCAGGTGGGTCACCTAGCGGTGCATCGAGCACATAGGTCAACTGACCAGCCCTGAGGACGATCTTCAGTCCACGGAACCAGTCCGTGAAATTGCTTCCATTGTTCTTAAGTTTTTCTTTCTCTAGGAAAGCATTGAAATTGATGGAGGGGGTCGCCATAATCTACAACAATTTGCAAGTAGTTTAGACTAAGTTTATGACAAATTGAGTTCAAATTTAATTATTAAACTAACTAGGTGAACTCCCACTTAAAAAAACATCCCTCACATTGTCTTAGTGATTACACGAACCAAGTCCACTACACCAAGTCCGATCTTCACGAGAGAAGATGTAGTTTTATCGGCGAACAATCTTCATGTTCATCATATCAATTATATGACTCATGCTCTACCTTTCGGTATTCCGTGCTCCGAGACCATGTCTGTACATGCTAGGCTCGTCAAGACAACCTTAGTTTCCGCATGTGCAAATCTGGCTTGCACCCGTTGTATGCACACGTAGAATCTATCACATCCGATCATCACGAGATGCTTCGAAACGACGAGTCTTAGCAACGGTGCCAACTAAGGGTGAACACTTTATTACTTGATATTTAGTGAGAGGGATCATCTTATAATGCTATCGTCGCGATCTAAGCAATACAAGATGCATAAAGGATTAACATCACAGGCAATTCATAATAAGTGTGATATGATATGGCCTTTTCTTCTCGAGCCTTTGATCTCCATCTCCAAAGCACGAACATGATCTCCATCATCACCAGCATTGCGTCAAGGTCAGTGGCGCCGCTTCATGGTTGTCCATCATCACCAGCAACTATTACAACTACTTGGAATAACGCTATTACAAGATGAATAGACACGCAGGTCTTAACGGAATTAAAGACAACCATTAGGCTCCTGCCGGTTGCCATATTACAACAAGGATCATTGCATACATCAAATACAATCACAATCACATGTTGGCCATATCACATCACAAAACCCCTGCAAAAACAAGTTAGACGCCTCTAATTTTCTTTGCAAGTTTTACGTGGTTTGGGGCTTTCACATAAGACCGATCTTACCTACGAACAAGAACCACAACGTTGATACAAGTGTTGTCAAGATGCTCATTGTAAATCGAATCTTAACTATGGTGGGAGAGACAGACACCCGCAAAGCCACTTGTGCAAGGCAAGTTGCACGTCAAGCGTGGAGCAAGTCTCATGTGCGATGACATGTAATGTTAGCCCGAGCCGCTTCATCCCACCATGCCGCAAGATGCAAAGTACACGCTAAGACACCGACAACAAAAGCATCAACGCCCACAAAACATTTTGTTCTACTCGTGCAACAGATCTACGCATAGATACGGCTCTGATACCACTGATGGGTTCTAGCATGGAAAACAAAAAAATTCTACCGCAAGAACGAACAAAACCTAGATCTAATCTAGATAAAAGCCAAGATCTAATCTATTAGACATGAGCAACGAGATAGATGGGAACTAACCCTTGTAGATCCGAAAGCGTTAACGAGATTAGATCTCGTGGTTGATGTAGTCGATCACTTGCCGATCTCAAGATCGTGTGGACGATCCTTCCGGCGTCGCGTTCCAGCAGCGCTTCCGCCGTCGGTCAAGTAGACGATCCTCCCGGCGTCGCGTTCCAGCAGCGCTTCTGCCCTTGGTCAAGTAGACGATCCTTCCCACACCACGTTTCGGCAGCGCTTCCGCAGTCGGTCACACGTGCGGAGTCAAAGCAGACCTTCCTCTCCCCGTTCCAGCGAGCAGCGGAGGTAGTAGATCTTCTCCACGGAATCCCAGCAGCACGACGGCGTGGTGGTGGTGGTGGAGTAGAGAATTCTGCAGGGCTTCGCCTATGCCTGTGCAGAATATGGTGCAGGAGAGAGGCGGCAGAGATTGGACGTTATGAGAGCGTGGGTGGAGGGGGCGCCCCCTGCCCCTCTATTTAAAGAGGGGAGGCGCCTAGGGAGGGGGAGTCCTTGTAGGACTCCCCTCCCTCTCTAGGCTGGCGGATTGGAGGTGGGGGGAGGAGTCCTCCTCCCCCACGAATCCGTATCTTGACCCACCAGGACTCCTTGATCCCTATCTTGATTTTCAAGCAAACTCCAAGATATCTTCTAGAACCTTCCGGAACATTCCGAAACCTTCTAGAATCCTCATACAAACACTCCGGAACATTTCCTATCTCATAAAATGATCTCCTATATATGAATCTTATTCTCCGGACCATTCCGGATCTCCTCGTGATGTCCCGAATCCAATCCGAGACTCCGAACAACATTCGGTCTCCAACGCACATTCCATATCTACTTAAAACAACTTCGAACCTTAAGTGTGTCACCCTACGGTTCGTGAATATGTAGACATGATAGAGACACATCTCCTATCAATAACCATCAGCGGGACCTGGAGATCGATAATGGGTCCCACATACTCAACGATGACTTTGCGATCAATTGAACCACTTACATACGAAACTAATTCCCTTTGTCTCGCGATACTATACTTATCCGAGGTTTGATCGTCGATATCTCTATACCTAGTTCTACCTCGTTACTGATAAGTACTCTTTACTCGTTCCGTGATATGTCATCCCTTGTGATCCAGTCACAGGCTTGCAAGCTAACTAGATGACATTCCACCGAGAGGGCCCAGAGCATATCTATCCATCATATGGATGGACAAATCCCAATCTTGGTTCATGCGCTTCAACACATACTTTCAGAATACCCAATGACACTTTTATAACCACCCAGTTACGAAGCGGCGTTTGATGTCATCAAAGTATCCATCCGGTGATGGTGATTAACACAACCTGGTCGAAGGAATAGGTTACTATGTATTTGAAAGCTTACAGCAATACGAACTTAATGACTTGACCTTATGCTACGCTTACTATGGGTGTGTGTCCATCACATTATTCTCCTAATGATATGACCTTGTTATTAATCACATCCTTATGTCCATGATCAGGAAACCATGATCATCAATTAATTAACAAGCTAGTTCAACAAGAGGCTTACTAGGGACTCTCTTTTGATTACAAAACACACATGTATTAGTGTTTCCTTATAATACAATTATAGCATGGGATGTAAACATTCATCATAAAAACAAAGATATAATAATAATCACTTTTATTATTGCCTCTTGGGCATATCTCCAACAACATCGTGCTAAATGCCACGTGGCACCCGCCGTTATCGGCCGGTTACCGCCATTAACGGTCACAGAAACCATGGCAGAAGCATGGCCCAGACAAGGCCTGCTAATTGTTAAGTGGGCAGACCCACGACGAGAGCCTAATAAGATTACGACCCTTTACTCTCACGCTGTGTACTATTTGACGTCGCCCATTAATGAATCCATCTAGGGCCCATACGATTTCAGGCCCGTTACAGTTTCGTCCTAAAGAGGGCCCACTTTGGTAGAATAATATGCGGCCCATTAGGGGCCTGCGCTAGAAGGTCAGGCACTATTAAGGCCTGCAGGCGGGCCGTTACTGTTCCTACAGCCCGTGGGGTCTACTCGTGTTCTACCCATTTACTGTTATGGCCTTTTACATTTCTAGGTTTCCATTGTTAGGATCCTTTACTGTTCTGGCCTTCTACTGTAGTTCGTTTACTGTTTAGGCGTTTTTCTCTTATGGCCTTCTACTGTTCTGGCCATTTACTGTTCGTGTCTTCTTACTTTTCTATCCGTTTTGCTGTGCGGACCCTCTACTACGTGGGCTTTTTACTGTTCAGGCTTTTTACTGTTTCAGCTCCTTACTGTTCAGATATATCAATATTCGGGCCCATTATAGTTCGGACCTTTCACTGTTCTGACCTATTGCTATTCAACCATGTACGTTTTCACGGCCTTGGCCTCTTATGAGGCCCACCAATATTCTGACCTGCCATACGGCCTTTTACTATTTATTTGGCCCATCTACTAGCCAGCATATTTGCGTATTCTATAACTATGATGCGATTCTGGTTTTAAATAGTCCGTTAATATTTTGGCCCGCTAATGGTCGCGCTAGGATCACCCTATTACATCAACATATATTTTTTTAAATTTGTTACAGACCAGAATTTCAACAAAAACGATGAAGCATTACAGTGATATCGCGGGGCATGCGTTGGAACAGGGTTTCTACTACGGAGCTTACATCCCCATACAAGTAACAACTGGCATACCATGACAGCTGTAGAAGAGATTATCAAGTAGACGGTCCATCAAATCTTGTCGATCTTTCACTTCTTGTATCTGTTCACGTGTAATCGTGATTATTCCATCTATTTGCTTTAATTCTTGTTCAATTAAATCAATTGTTTGGAGTGCAGCTGTAACACCTCTTTCTACTGGAAAAACTGAAACCGTGGGCCGATGCAAGCAATAATCACTGTCACTGCTGCTTTGTGAAATGACATCAATACTTATCTTATGATTCCGCCCTTTTTCCCCCATAGCTTCATGTGTAACCTGAAACAAAGAAAACAAGTCACCACAGTGTACCAGCTAACTGGCGGCCATCTTATATGTAAAATAATTCAAATTCATCATTGGCCAGGAACAATCAATCATGTGCCTCGTACATCTCTTTCCGGAATAACAGGAATCGTCGATGTCCTGGACCGATGCGTACATGTGCTAGTATCATAGACACTCTGGAACAAACACTACAAGTTATTTGCATGCTGAAACTAAGACATATTAAGTTAGAGCGGCAAAGGAGGCAAAAAACACCATGCTTATTGTCAAAGAATTTCAAAATTGGCATTGTCCTAGTATAACAAATCAAGTCATCAACATGTGTGTCTCATGCAGACTAACTAAACTAGTGTGGCAATGAATGTAGGGAATCAAGCAACTCAACTCTTTCCCTCATAAACTAACCATATCACTACATAACGGAAATATAGAAATATAACAAAAATAGGTGCATGAGATTCCTTCAGCTGCTTAGAACTGGTCGAGACAACAAATCATTAACCTAAAATATAATAATAGTGTTTAAAAATGGTCTATAGTATGAACTAGACAAAAAAGTGACCTCCAACCACAAGTGGTATTGCTTTAATCATCAGGGAACTATGATAGTACCTTGGAAAAACAAGGAATAGATCAAGTGTCTTAAATAGACTACTAGAATCATTTTAGATAAACAAGATATCAACCATTCCTTTTCAGTACCTAGATCATTCAAATATTTTGATCGTCGGGCTAGTAAATAAAAAAAGAAGAGAAACAAAGAGATGGGTCATTTGCTGCCAAAAAGTTGCACAAACCTTCTTTTTTAATGCCTACAACTATTGTATTTCCAACTGCTGACAGTATCATTGTACATATAACCAGGCAACAAAATCTAGTAAACAAACAAGCAAATGATACTTTGTGCACCTTGCAAGTATTTAAACAATGTATGTCTTGGAACCACGTCAGAATATAACATTGATGCAATCACAAGTCAACGAAAAATTCACAGGAACCATAACAAATTGAACCATATGGTGGCTAATATTAAACTTGCAAGATCATCTGCTCATGTATAGATAAAAATCCCTTGTTTATTATTAGTCAAACATTGTATTTCTCACAGAAATTGCCATCCCTAGTTTGGGACTGATGGGGCTCAAACCCACAACTTCCACCTTGACAAGGCGGTGCTCTGACCGTTTAAGTTAAGAAAATCATTACATTGCTCTAATGATGAGCAAACTAAAGAATCGAATTTGCAATAGACTCTATATGTGCATCATGTAGAGTAGCTATTGAGGTAATGAATTAAGCAATCAAACAACAGGTGCATGATAGACTTCCAGATCATATTAACATGGTTATAGTACATATATATATAGTAACTGGGGATCATATTAGATGATACTAGCTATGAAAATCTCACTATGAGTAGTCTAGATAGAACTCCCTCCGTTTCAAAATATAAGATGTTATGGCTTTTGTGAAATGAATGTATCTAGACATCCTTTAGTGTTGGTAGAGTAACTTGGACTAGTATTGTATGCATTTTTACTAGTCCAAGTTAGTCCCCACCAAGACCAAGTAATTTATACTAGTCTCATACATATAACACTAGACTATGTTACTACCTCTAGAGTGCATATAAGCTCAATCATGGTGGTGATCTCTAATATTATAATAGAATATAGATTAGCATAAAATTGGACATACTTCAATCACCACCACCTAATCATGGTCTAGTTAATGTGTGTATATATATGTAGAAGATCAACAGTCAAATATAGCAAAAAGAGATATCCACCATGATTGAGTGAGCAAATTGAATTATAAATCAACAGGTTTACGTTTGGTCTTTGTGCAGTACCGTTAAAGGTCATCTTGTTCTAATCATTGGCCAACTCATGTGGTGCCGACACTAGACAATGTGACTACCTCTAGAGTGCATACAAACTCTTAATTTTAGTATAAAAATACAATAATAGACTATAAATTAGCATACAAGTGGATATACTTAAATTACCACCACATAATCATAGTCTAGTTGACGCATATGTAGATAGATAGATAGATAGATAGATATGATGATGAGTCAAATATAGCAAAGAATAGATCATCAGGATGATTGTGTGAGAAAAATGAACTATAAATCGAGATATTTACAATTGGTCTTTGTTACATAGCAGAAAAATATAGCATAAAAGTGGATATATTTAAATCACCACCACCTAATCATGGTCTAGTTAACATATAGATAGATAGATAGATAGATAGATAGATAGATAGATAGATAGATAGATAGATAGATAGATAGATAGATAGATAGATAGATAGATAGATAGATAGATAGATAGATAGATAGATAGATGAACACAAGTCAAATATAGAAAGAATAGATCATCACCAAAATCAAGTGAGCACATTGAATTATAAATCGAGGGATTTAGGTTTGGTTTTTGTCCAGTCTTGTTTAAGGTCAACATTGTTCTAATCATTAGCCGAATCATGTGGTACCTCGTACAAACAAGCATCTGACACTAAGCACATCTCAGTAAAAACAAGAGACTTACTATTTCTTTTTGTTCAGTCCCGTTAGAGGAAATCATGTTGTCAGTTTGTTCTTTGAAGACATCCACCATATCGAGTACTTGGATAGACGATCCATCTAATTTATTGTTGCTCCTCTACTTATAGGTTCAGGCCACTCATTCACATAAAACAGGTTTGCGTTCAGCAATACAAAGCAATAGCTACTTACAAGATTGTAGGGGCGATTCACTCTACGATTCTCCGTGTTCCCTGTGAGAGGAAATAATATCAGATAGTGGTTGTTGCTGTTTACAAAGAACTAGATAGACATTATAGTATAAGAACTTGTGAACACGTAGAGCAGGGAATGGCGGAATATAAAAAAACATTTGAATGACATAAAGATTGCCATAACGACAAAATAGAATGCAGTTACAGTCACTCCTTAGCACGAACAAGAGAGAAATTATAATGATTTAACTTGTGAAATAGGATTGCAAACAAATATGAGAAGTGCCATAAAAAGTGTCACCATCTACAGAGCAGGCAGTTACTGTACTAACATTTGGACGAACAAGATAGACATTACAATGGTATATCTCGTGCACTTATAGAGCAAGGAATGCTAACCCATCTGTGAAGTGACTTAAAATTCCATGAACTACATAATAGAAGGTAGATACTGCTGCTACAGAAATTATAATTGAGAAACTTGAATTTATAGAGCAGGGCATGCAGATAACCATGTTAAGTGCCTTAAAACATGCCATGTAATACTATATCCAATCCAATGTAAATAAGGCGTATAAATTTTTCGCAAGTAAATCGATGCAAAATTGGACCAAGTTTGTAGAACATACCAGGAACATATACCATGCCAAACCAATGCCATTCGATACATCGGGGCATATATTTTCATAGATGCAAATGCCACGAATTAACCCTTAATATATTTTTCTATGAGCTTGGTAAAATTCATCATTGTTTGACTTTAAAAAAGTATAGGACTTCTTTTATGGAATGGATGTACTTCCTCCATTCCAAAAAGTATAAGTCATCATCTAGACCACTTTTAGTGTGTAGGTTCATGTAGGTTTGAAGTAAACCTACTCACTAAATGGTGTCTAGATACACTCCTATCACAAAGCTAAAACATCTTATATTTTGAAACTGAGGGAGTACTACACAATAGGCGGCAGCTACTGTCGGAGCTTAATTGAAACAAATAATAATGGCATAACTTGCAGAGGGAATGCAAAACCAACAAGTTCAATGACATAAAATTTGTGATGAATTACATAAGAGAAGGTAGTTACTGTGATTGCTTAGAACAACTAGATTGAAATTAAAATAGCATAAATTCTGAACTTGTAGAGTAGGGAATGTTAACCTACATGTTTAATGGCTTAAAACTACCAATGGACTCGAGAATTACATGCAGTCAGTATTGTAGCAACAGAGAAAGAAAGTGCACATTATGATGACATAACTTGTGAACTTGTTGAACAGGTAGGCAGCTTCAAATGTTAAGTGAATTAACATTTGCCATGAACTACATAATACCAATGAACTCTAATGATGTTTGTTTTGTACTACCAAAATTGTTTATGTATATTAAGAGTAATTGTTGGTCAAAGAAAAACATGCATAACAAGGATGCCTTATACCTCAAAACAGAAGGAGTACTTTAACGCCTGGATTTAACATAGACTACACCGAATTTATCAAGGGAGAGTGGGATACCAATTAAGCTAGTATTGAGGTAGGAATTTACCACCAATACAGAAATGCAGTTCACTATCGCAGGCTCATACCTGCTATATTGAAACGAACGAACAAGCAAAATCTAGTTTACCTAGGCCACGACATCGTTTACGCATACACGACATCTTTGCAGGTGATGTCAAGGACATTAAGGGTGCCTAATACATTGCAAATGTATCTATAATTTTTGATGTTCCATGCTTGGTTTTATCCACTTTCTTGTGTTTTGTCCACACTTTGGAGTACTTTTCATATGATTTCTTGGACTAACCTATTAACAAGAGCGATAGTGCCAGGTGCCTGTTTTCTACTGTTTTTGGTTCTAGGAAAGTTAGAAAATGAATATTCTCGGAATTGGACGGGACAAAAGCCAAAGTGCCTATTTTTCCAGAAGTCATTAGATGCCAGATTACGAGACGGAGAGGGGCCAGGGGACACCACACCACCTGGCCGTGCGGCCCAGCCTAGCACGCGCCAGGGGGTGGTCTGGTCGCCTCCGGCACCCCCTCAGCCTCTCCTTCCGCCTATAAGATGCCCTTGGGACGAAAAGCCTAAGTGCCCAATCAAAAATCCACGAAAGAGTCTGTAGCCACCGTCATCTCCATCCCTAGATTGGGAGGGATCTAAAGCTCTTCCCAGCACCCTACCGGAGAGGGGAATTCACCCTGGAGGCCTTCTTCATCACCATGCAAGCCTCCGGTGTGATGCGTGAGTAGTTCATCCTTGGACAACGGATCCATGTAGTAGCTAGATGGCTGGTTCTCCTCCTTTGTGCTTTCATATCTAGATCTTGTGAGCTCTGTTCATGATCAAGATCTTCTATTTGCAATTCTGCATGTTGTGTTTGCGGGGATCCGATGGATATTGAGATGCTATTTCAGATTTATTATTGATTCTATCATGTCTTTGTTATTTGTGATCTTGCATGCTTTCCGTTGTTAGTAGCTATCTTGGCCACGTAGATGCTAGCAACTCCAAGAGTTAGTATTTATGCTCGATAGTGCATTCATGCCTCTGGTAATCTGGGGAAGTGACAGAAATCTCTAAGGTACTAGATGTGCGGTTGCTACTAGGGAGAAAACAACAATCCTTTCTTCATAGAACAATCGTATTGTTTACTTTCCATGCAGTTCATAAAGCAATAATCTGTTGCTTGCAACTTAATACTGGAGGGGGTTCGGATGATAACCTGAAGGTGGATTATTAGTCATAGATGCATTTGGATGGTGGTCTATGTATAATGTTGTAATGCCCAATCAAGTTCCAAAGGATTCAGATGATTAGTATATGATTGTATGCTTTCTCGATGTTTGTCAATTGCCCCACTGTAATTTGTTCACCTGGCATGTTATCTATCAAGGAGAGCCACCTCTAGTGAACTATGGATCCCGGTCCTTTTTCTTTTACATTTAATCTATAAATTTTTTTCTGCTTTGTGTTTACTTTCTGCAAACTATTACTTCCGTCCATTCGATACGTTTAATCCTTTGTTTTCATCAAAACACGGTGAGATTGACAACCTCATCGCAAATTGGGGACAAAGTTCTGTGGGTGTGTTGTGCAGGTCTCCACGTTGCTACTAGCACCGGTAGTGCCCGCTGCCAAGGCTCAGCTAGCAACACCTTTGGGGTGTTTCCTTGCCCCTACTGGTTCGATTAAACCTTGGTTTCATAACTGAGGGAAACTTGCTGCTATGCTCATCATACCTTCCTCTTGGGGTTCCCAACGAGCTCTACATCAACACTGAGCCATCAAGCATTTTTCTGGCGCCGTTGCCGGGTAGTCAAGGACATCTTCACAAGGGGAGTCCCTCATAACCAATCTCTTTACTTTGTTATTTTTGTTTTGCTTAGTTTCTTTTTGCTTTGTTTGCTTGTTTCTTTATCAAAAACGCAAATTTTTTAGTTTTACTAGTTTGCTTTCTTATTCAAAAACACAAAAATGACTACTCTTGAAAACACTAAGTTGTGTGACTTCACCAGCACCAACAACAATGACTTTATGAGCACACCTATTGCTCCACCTGTGCCTGAAGATACTTTCTTTGAGATAAAACCTGCTTTGCTCAATCTTGTTATGAGAGAAAAATTTTCTGGAATTGGTAATGAAGACGCTACTGCCCATCTAAATAACTTTGTTGAACTTTGTGAGATGTAAAAGCATAGAGATGTAGATGGTGATACTCCCTCCGGCCCATATTAGTTGACTTGGATTTATCCAGATTCGGATGCATCTAGTACTAAAACATGTCTAGATACATCCGAATCTAGACAAATTCGAGTCAACTAATATGGGTCGGAGGGAGTATTATTAAGCTGAAATTGTTTCCTTTCTCTTTGAGAGGAAAAGCTAAAGAATGGTTGAATTCCTTAACTAGGAATAGTATTGATTCTTGGACTAAATGCAAAGATGCTTTTATTGGAAACTACTATCCTCCTGCTAAGATTATATCTATGAGAAGTGAAATAATGAAGTTTAAACAATCTGATAATGAGCATGTTGCTCAAGCTTGGGAAAGAATGAAATCTTTGGTAAAGAATTGTCCCACTCATGGAATGACTGCTTGGATGATCATCCAAACTTTTTATGCAGGATTGAACTATTCTTCAAGGAACCTACTGGATTCTGCTGCTGGAGGTACCTCTATGACCATCACTTTGGGTGCTGCAACAAAACTTCTGGACAATATGATGGTTAATTATTCTGAATGGCATACTGATGGAGCTCCACAAGGTAGGAAGGTAAATTCTATTGAGGAAACCTCCTCCTTGAGTGATAAAATTGATATTATTATGTCTATGCTTGTGAATGGGAAAGCCCATATTGATCCAAATAATGTTCCTTTAGCCTCTTTGGTTGCTCAAGAAGAGCAAGTTGATGTGAACTTCATAAGAAATAAGAACTTTGGCAATAATGCTTATAGGAGTAATTTTGGTAACAATAGTTATAAGCCATATCCTCCCAACAATGGTAATGCTTATGGAAGTTCCTACAACAGTAATAGGAGTGCTCCCTCTGAACTTGAAGCTATGCTTAAAGACTTTATTAGTAAGCAAACTGCTTTCAATAAAACTATTGAGGAAAAACACTCTAATGCTGAAAGAAATATAGCATCTTTGGTTGAAGCTCAATCTTCTTTGAATAAAATGGCTACCAAAACTGAAACTAATGATAATCCCTTTGCAGCTACAAATGCTATACAAGTAAGAATTGATGAAAATGTTAGACTATTAGCTGAATTACATGCTAAGTGGGAAAGAGAAGATGAAATTGCTAGAAACATTAGTGTTTCTACTATCACCACCACTAGTGTTGAGGCTAGTAATAGTTCTACTACTTTAGATGATAAATTTGATTTTGATCTTGATGGTTGCAATATCTCTGAAGTTATTAAGTTCCTACAAAAGCTTGCTAAAAGTCCTAATGCTAGTGCTGTGAACATGGCCTTTACAAAACACATTACTAATGCCCTCATAAAGATTAAAGAAGAAAAGATGAAACATAAATCTTCCTATAAAACAAGAAGATGGTTGGGAACCCATCATTAATATGAAAGTGAATGATTTTGATTTCAAAGCTTTATGTGATCTTGATAGTAGTGTTTCTATTATGCCTAGAAGGATTTATGATATGCTTGATTTGCCTCCTCTTGAAGAATGTTATTTGAATGTCCCACTTGATGATAATGCTAAAAAGAAACTCATGGGGAGTCTTAATGATGTTCTTATTATGGTTAACAATGCCTATGTCCCCGTTGATTTCTATGTTTTGGATCTTGAATGCAATGCTTCTTGTCCTATAACTTTGGGAAGACCTTTTCTTAGAACTATTGGTGCCATTATTGATATGAAAGAAGGCACCATTAAATATAAAATCCCACTCAAGAAAGGTATAGAACACTTCTCTAAGAAGAGAGAGAAGATTTCTTTTGCTTCTCCTATGAAAACAAAATTTGGTCTTCATGCTTCTTCATTTGAGAACACTTGATTTTTTTTCTTGCTTCTTATGCCTAACTTAAAGGCGTTAAAGAAAAGTACTTATTGGGAGATAACCCAAAAGTTTTAGATGAGTCTTGGAAGTTATTACTTCAGTAATGACCGTTCCTTATCCTTTTTATTTGCTTTTTGTGCCAAGAGTAACCTGTAATGAGAGAGAAGTAATGATTGGGAAAGTTGATGTCCTGAAACAGATTTCTGTGCTTCACCGTAAAAATTCATGTAAAATCTCTAAACTACTTTTTGAGGCGTGACTTTTTGTGCTTCTGCCCTAGGTTGTTATCTAACTTTTGTTAGTTCAACACTTTTTATTTGAGCAACACAAGGTCTTCGAAAAAATTCGTCTTTACATGCTGGTCTGTTTTGACAGATTTCTGCCATTTTCTGCATTTGCTTCTTGTTGGTTCCTTTTTGAGTTCTTTTGGGGAATTGAGCTTTTTGAGGGAAGTACTACAGTAGGTAGTGTTCTAATGGGAGTTTATTTGGTGTTAGAACTGAACCTTAAGACTTATTTATCTTGAGTGCACTAATGTTGCTAATAAAGATTGTGTGGAAGTTTTGTATGAAGGAAAATTTTCAGGTGTATGAAAGGAGTGAGTAATGAGATGAAGAATGGACTAAAGCTCAAGCTTGGGGATGCCAAGTGTGTCACCCCAAGAAATATCCAAGAAGTACAAGCGTCAAACCTTGGGGATGCCCAAGGCATCCCCTTCTTCATCAATAAAAATCCCAGGTTTCTTCCAAACACTTCATTTTTATTGTTTCATGCACAGTTGTGTTGTTCTTGGAGTGTCTTATTTTTTGTTTTTGGTTTTTGTTTTCTTGGTTTGCTTAGTTTTCTTGAATAAATTGGTTGGACCCCCTCTTTCATACATTGGTTTTCAAATAGTTTGGTTTGGTTTGGAAAAGAGTAGGAAAGTTCATGCTTAAGCTGTAAAGAGAGCTTGTTTTTGACTATGGCCTATGCTTTGTCATGCCATGCTTGATATTGGTTTGGCTTTATGCTTAGTATTCTTTTCTATAGCATGACTTGTTATAAACAATTGTGATTTCTTAATGTGCCTTGGATGAATCATGCGTTGTTTTAGCATATTAAAGCATAAGTATAGTGGTATTCTCCTTTGATGCCTTATTTGGGTTGACTTGGCACATGCTCACACCATGTTATGACTATCTAAAGTGACCATAGCCTTTATGATCCTTTAGTTTTCAACTTTTAGTATCACTTTATGCTTTGATCAATGATGTTTTGTCGTTTTGCATGATTATGGCCATTTTTGCTCTCTTAGTTTGTCGCTCCTAGTCTTTTGCTAGCCTCCACAACCAAGTATGAGTTCCACTCATGCATCCGACTCCCTAAACCAAGTTATTCCAAAGAGTCCAGCATACCTACCTACTAGCTTATGCTATTCCAAGTATATTCATGCTTTTGTTTACCTTCCAAATTAAACTTATTATGAGAAAACTAGTGATTAAATCTCTCACGAACTTGATGGCACACTTTACTTTTTTGCATCTAATAAACTTGAACCATTGGGTCCTTCTTTGTTGTGTATATGCTTGCGCTTTATAAGTTGAAATTAGCAGAACCATGTATCATGGGGAACACTTTCAACATTGCACTTGTACTTTATACCCCGTTGATATCATGTTCTTTTGCTTATGGATCCCGGTGGTGTGAAATAAAAGTGGAACTTGTAAGATCATGGAGTTTGTATGTGTGTTAGAGAAAACCCCTGGGCTGCTAGCCTAAGCCATGCCTAATCATGGTGGAAACTTGCAGCATCACCATAATGAGAACTCTATGAAGCATCCTCAATAAAAACCTATGCAAATAGCAAATAAAAAGATCGCTGAGATGCTCATTGTCTGCTTGCCTTGTCATTTTGATTATGGGATAGCTCATGTATCATGTGCAAGGGGTACCCCGTTGGCGGTTCTTTATGATACACATGTACTTACAATGACAAGAGCTTACTCGTGACTAAAGTTGAGTAGCATGAGGTTCGGTCTTCGTAATTAAGGGGCATGAGATTTCGGTTTATAACTTGTCAAGCATATCCTCTTAGTTGTGTCACTTTAACCTTAATCACCTTAAATATTCTTATGATAGGGGCAACGAGAGCTGAAAGTTATAAGTACCATAATTTTTGGAAGCTCTTTATGAGACTTGAATCCCTACTTCATTTTATAAAGGCCTTTCTTCCACCATTATATTGAGTCTCCACCTTCTACCTTTATGCACCTACTTTGAGAGCATAGTGGCCATTCTTAGTTCTATGTGCATTGTCCCAAGACTAGTTGATTGATGCATAACTTGATATTGCTTGTTTTACACTATTTGTATCTAGTCACTCTTATGAACTTTGAATGTGTCCTATGCTATTATATTTGCTACTCTATTGAGGGACAAGCTGAATACTATTATGCTATGTTTTCTTTATGTGAAACAAACAAGCGTCTTGCAAAGCATTGTTATTCATGAATCTTTTGTTTGTGCCTTTTCATGTTGCATCATAGTTTCTTTGTCTTATTGCTAGAACTTTGTATTTCATGTTATGATTGAAGTACTATGACCCCAGCTTTGAATGTTTTACAAATACTTTGATCAAGTCTTTGATGGTGCATGTGACCTCAAAATTATTCTTTCTTTTTATCACATACCTACTCGAGGACGAGCATGAGTTAAGCTTGGGGATGTTGATACATTGCAAATGTATCTATAATTTTTGATGTTCCATGATTGGTTTTATCCACTTTCTTGTGTTTTGTCCACACTTTGGAGTACTTTTCATATGATTTCTTGGACTAACCTATTAACAAGAGCCTAGTGCCAGCTGCCTGTTTTCTGCTGTTTTTTGTTCCAGGAAAGTCAGAAAATGAATATTCTCGGAATTGGACGGGACAAAAGCCAAAGTGCCTATTTTTCCGGAAGTCATCAGATGCCAGAGTACGAGACGGAGAGGGGCCAGGGCGCCACCACACCACCTGGCCGCGTGACCCAGCCTGGCCCGCGCCAGGGGGTGGTCTGGCCGCCTCCGGCACCCCCTCAGCCTCTCCTTCCGCCTATAAGATGCCCTCGGGTCGAAAACCCTAAGTGCCCGATCAAAAATCCACGAAAGAGTCTGTAGCCGCCGTCATCTCCATCCCTACATCGGGAGGGATATGAAGCTCTTCTCGGCACCCTGCCGGAGAGGGGAATTCACCCTGGAGGCCTTCTTCATCACCATGCAAGCCTCCGGTGTGATGCGTGAGTAATTCATCCTTGGACTACGGATCCATGTAGTAGCTAGATGGCTCGTTCTCCTCCTTTGTGCTTTCATGTCTAGATCTTGTGAGCTCCGTTCATGATCAAGATCATCTATTTGTAATTTTGCATGTTGTGTTTGCGGGGATCCGATGGATATTGAGATGCTATTTCAGAATGATTATTGATTCTATCATGTATTTTTTATTTGTGTTCTTGCATGCTTTTCGTTGTTAGTAGCTATCTTGGCTAGGTAGATGCTAGAAACTCAAAGAGTTAGTATTTATGCTCGATAGTGGGTTCATGCCTCTGGTAATCTGGGGAAGTGATAGAAATCTCTAAGGTGCTAGATGTGTTGTTGCTACTAGGGAGAAAACAACAATCCTTTGTTCATAGAACAATCATATTGTTTACTTTACACGCAGTTCGTAAAGAAATAATCCGTTGCTTGCAACTTAATACTGGAGGGGGTTCGGATGATAACCTGAAGGTGGATAATTAGTCATACATGCTGTTGGATGGCGGTCTATGTATAATGTTGTAATGCCCAATCAAGTTCCAAAGGAGTCAAGATGATTAGTATATGCTTGTATGCTTTCTCGATCTTTGTCAATTGCCCCACTGTAATTTGTTCACTCGGCATGTTGTCTATCAAGGAGAGCCACCTCTAGTGAACTATGGATCCCGATCCTTTTTCTTTTACATTCAATCTATAAACTGTTTTCTGCTTTGTGTTTACTTTCTGCAAACTATTTCTTCCTTCCATTCAATACGTTTAATCCTTTGTTTTCAGCAAAACACGGTGAGATTGACAACCTCATCGCAAGTTGGGGACAAAGTTCTGTGGTTGTGTTGTGCAGGTCTCCACGTTGCTACTAGCACCAGTAGTGCGCCCTGCCAAGGCTCAGCTAGCAACACCTTTGGGGTGTTTCCTTGGTTCTACTAGTTCAATTAAACCTTGTAACTTAGGGAAACTTGCTGCTGTGATCATCATACCTTCCTCTTGGGGTTCCCAACGAGCTCTACATCAACACTGAGCCATCAGTGCCCGGTAGTGGTGAGTCGGGCTGAAGAAGATAGATCTCAGCGGCGTTTGTGAAGCAGATATGTGGAGCTTGTTGATGGGTCTGGCTTGCTTGACAAGATGGTCGGTGAAGGAGATCTGGTGTAGTGCACGACATCATCGGTGAAGGAGATCTGTTACGACCGATTATGGATTCGAGGCGCTGCACAAAAGCGTCGGTGAAGTAGATCTTGTGTAGTGGACTGTTGAGTCCGTGAAGCAGATCTAATGCAGCGCACACTAGCCTAGGTGAAGCATGTCAGGTGCTGTGGACTAGGGAGTCGGCAAAACTAACACGGTTGTATGGAAGAGGGTGTCAGGCGAACTAGGGTTTGGTAAGGTGGACGTCGGCTGATCCAGTAGACTAATCAGAAGTATATGGTATAGAGGTATGGCGTGTAGGCCGGCGAAGTGCGGTGGTACAGGATCCGGAGGTGGGATAGGGGGTTTGGGGTGGCGTGTTGGCCGGCCAAGTGCGGCGGTGATGTTTTGGTGCGGTGGTGCAGGAGATGGAGGTGAGATAGGGGGTTGGTTGGCGTGTAGATGGGACAAGTGCGGCAGGATGATTACGGTGCGATGGTGCATGTGCTGGAGGTGACAGGGGGTTGGGTGGCGTGTAGGCCGGTGAAGGGCTACGGGGATGGGCCGGTGCGGTGGTGCACGAGCCGGAGGTGAGAAAGGGGTTAGGGTTTTCGGAGTTCTATGGCGGAAATGGCGTCGGTGGAAGGTGGACTACCTAGCTTCAGAGCTATGGGGACCCCCGCCCCCTGCCCCCCCCCCCCCGAGGGGGAGGTGAATTACGAACCATACCCATGCCCAACATTAGTAGATAGGCCATTGTCAGGAGTAGAAAAGGAATTTCGTACGGCTACAACTTGGGGCGTGTGACCACTCGAAATATTTCGGTGGAGGTGAGGCGGGAGAATTTGCCGCTCTGGAATTTTGAATTTGGCTATATAGTTCAAAAGATATAGAATAAGAATATCCTATCCTATCCTAGGAGTATCTATAGTCCAATGACTTGAAAAAATAGTTTACTGTAATGTCCTAGCCTTTCTAGGTACGGAATATTTCCGGAGCCATTTCTACAAAATAAGGTCTCTACCTTTGGCTCAATTATGTACATAGATGAAGGTACGTAGTAACATGAATTAGAGTAGTATGTTTCCCACTATGACCAGCCTAAGAGCATCTCTAGTGGCTAGTGTATCTGGTAGTCTAAGCCCAATATAGACCACCATGGACCAAAAAATGCCTCCTCTAGCTTGTGTATCCGGTGATCTAAAATTTAGATATCCTCCAAATAGGCTACTCGTTATCCATATTTGGACAACCGAGCCACCATGTCTAAAGCAAAGTTGGTCGCTCGCGAGCTCGCTCCCGCGCTAAATCAGAGCATTTGTTGTACTGATTTGCTATGTATATTGACTATTTGTGTGCAAATGGACATATGAACTATCAAATTTAGACTATCCAATAGAAAACTAAAGTCGTATAAGAAGGAATCTTTTTACACCATTATTTATAAAGTGAAGATGTAGACTACCAAATTTAGACAAGCCACTAGAGATGCTCTAAGAGACTACCAAATTTTGACAAGCCACTAGAGATCAAGGCAAAAAAAATACTAACATGCTATTTAATTTAGCGTGGCTTTTCTCCAGACAATATGAAAGTTATAGCGTGCTAATAACACGCTATTTTAGAAAACATATTTTTGTAAAAATTAAAAAATATAACAGGTATATCATGAATATAAATGATTTCAGCATGTAATGACTTGCCTAGAGTAATACTTGTATATGTATAATCGATTCCGGCGCTATCCAAGTTGGAGGATAACCGGTAGGGATGAATCTAGGTATAGGGCCAGGTGCTGTAGGAGGAGGCGGTGGCTTGACACGATCACTTAAGTTTAACAATCAAATTTTCATTATATGTTTGCTTACTTGACACATTCATCATATGTTATCTTACACCACACCCGCCAAAACAAATAACGTCATATAATTGAAATAGCGCTAACGCTATGATGTTTTAGCGCGATATAGCATGCTATTTAAAAAATAGCGCCATAGTAAGCAAAAAATTTAAAAATATCGTGGACTCTCCAAATATGCTATATCACGCTACATACATGAAATAGCGCACTATTTTTTCCATGCTAGAGATCATCTAAGGCTAGTCTAAGTGGTAAGTAACTTGGAGTAGTAATATGCATACATTGTGCTAAAGACTATCAAAAGTACTCCCTTCGTCCAGAAATAACTGAGTTGGTTTTGTCTAGATTCGAATGTATTTACACACATTTTAGTTTATAGATACATTCGAATCTAGACAAACCCAAGTAAGTTATTTATGAACGGAGAGAGTAGTATTTTTTGGATACTAAAATGGAAAAGAAGATCCAACTACTGGCAATGTTGGGATTCAAGAGTCTTGATCCAATGCTGGAAATGTGTATGAATAACTTTGAATGTTGATCGTTGGATCAAGACTTGCGAATCCCAACATTTCCAGCCATTGGATCTTATTTTCTATTCTATCATCTAGAAGATTTTATTAATAGCCTTCATCACAATGAATGGTATGTACAAAACTCAAAACACACTTATCTATCATTCTAGAATCTTCTCCCTCGTTTCTCTATACCATGTTACAAGAATTTTCAAGTTTTAGATAGCTAATAATCGTTGAAATGTTATACAAATTACAAGAACCAAATATACACCCATACTTTATAGATGTTGATCAAATTTATATTTTTTTATGCTTTACCTATTAAAATTTTATATAGTGATGATATGTCAGACGTCTAGGTACTATTCAACACGAATCCAGCTGCTCTGAGCCATTGGATCTAACAGCCCAACGGTCATGATTGATGCTATGGATCCAATTCAAAACTGCTCCATATAGTAGTAGAGAGAATACAGCCTACTATGCTATGAAATTTTGGGGGGGGGTGACATGATGGTTCTAGAAAATGGTGGAGTTTTCTCTAGGTACTATTCAACACGAATCCAGGTGCTCTAAACCATTGGATCTAAGAGCCCAACGGTCAGGATTGGTGCTAAGGATCCAATTCAAAACTGCTCTATTATAATAGTAGGGATATAGTGCTAAGATAAGATAAGATAAGATAAGATAAGAAATAACTAGTGAGTTGCAAGTGCCTTGCACGTGAGAATCACATAATATAAGTATGACATATCATTTTTTATATAAAATTATAATAGTAGGTGAAACTCAAAAAATATTTATACTTTCGAGCCACGTTCACAAAGTATCCCGTGTGTTTGGTCCTTGTACTTTTTGTATAATCTAGAAATCAACCTATAGCCGTAAATAATTCGTGTCCGTAAAACTGATCCGTAAATAAATTCTATTTAATAGGAGTACATGGGCGGGGCCGGGCGGAAACTACATGCCCTTTCGTCTCCAAAACCGCTCATGCATGCATCTCTCGATCTTCCTAGCGGTTCCTTTCTTCTCTATCCCATTCCTTTTCTGTCACCTGGCCGGACCTCTGGAAAAAAAAGAAGGCGCCAATCACAGTCCATTGCGACGCTGTTGGACAAGATTCACTACTTCATGGACCCTGGCAACACCACACTAAAGGTGGCGTATACCAACAGAGCGTCGGTGGTGAACGATTACATCGAGCAAATCCAAAAGCTCCTAGAGGAAACAGACGACAAGATTGTTGGCCTCGACGTCGAGTACACCAACAAGAAATCATCGACGCAGAAGGCTTCTGTCGTCCAACTATGTGTGGGCATGGATTGCCTGGTCTACCAGATCTGCCAAGCCGACCGGCCATGCTCCAAGCTAGCAGAGTTCCTCGCAAACCCTAACATTTCCTTTGCAGGCGTCGACATTGGCAACAACCGTATCAGGCTTAGGCATTCTCTAGTACCAGTGATGAACTTTGTGGACATCTAGAAGAGGTGGAAGCTTGCTGGCTCCATGAATAAGAAGGATTCTTTGGCTGACTACGCGGTGGCCCTCATAGACATCCGTTACAAAGTCATGAAGAAGAAGCAGAAGGATGTGGACCACAAGCAGTGGGGGAACATGCCCCTGACCGAAGAGAAGATCAAGTATGCAAGCCTCGACGACTACGCGACCTACGAGGTATACATGCGGATAATGAACTTCGAGAGGGGTCAACAAACTCTCGAAATGTTCAGCCAAAAAAAGAACTAAGGAAGAAGGGCAAGGGCAAGGGCAAGTAGACCAAATAAGAAGAAGAAGACGAAGACTCCGAATGGTACACCATGTGACCTATGAGTATATCTTTATGTTTCGGTATAACCTTGCTTGATACTACTCCTACTTGTACTATACTACTCGCAGAAGTTAATGCATGTATATACTACAAGCATGCAAGGGGCAGAGGCAAGAATTAATGCAAGAAATCACAATTGTTTCTTTTATTTTGACTGCAGAGTGATAGTAGGAGTAGGCATCATAGAACGCCAATAGCCCACCCCACCTCAATGAATTGTCTTGTCAATCAACAGCCATGGCAGATTATAATTTTATAGTGGTACAGACTTTGTTTGAGTAATTCCATTTATACTGCTTAAGGGCGGAGTACTACTGAAAGACAGAGGGTGAATGGGTACCTGAAAAACTGCTAGTAGCACTGTAGCAGCAGAACCGCAAGATGAACATTTGTCGATTGCCCGAATGTATGTTGAGTTAGTACAGTATAAACATATATATTACTACTACCTGATATGTACTAGTACTACTACTAGCAAAAAACCACCGTCCCTACTGCGGAAAAAAATATGATTTCTTCCAACCAAACTAGTACTACTCCAAAAATAGCTATATTTACTTATCGCAAAAATGGATGTATCTAGACATGTTTTAGTGCTAGTAGAATACATCTAATCCATTGACAATTAATATGAATCGGAGGGGAGTACTACTCCGGTACTCCACTATTGTACTACGATTACTACTACGGAGTAGTACATACTAGTACTTCCGAATGTATGTTAACCAGTACTCCTACCTCCGTTTGGGATTATTAGGCTAGAGAGATTTTTAAAATTGTTAGAAATTATAAGACCTATCCTCTTTATTTTCTTAATTCCTTTGACTCATTAATTTAGATATCTCTATTTTCTCTCAATCTCCCAATGCATGTTGTTTCATCTCTCATCATGTCCCCTTTTTTATCTAGCATCTCATGCATGTAAAACTAGTGGTGCATGCATAAATTAATTAGAGTGAACAATTCATCGACTTGGTAGTATTGCGAATTAGCTCTCTGGCCTTCCTAGACAGAGATCCTTAATCCTATTTATCTTACTACTTAGTAGAGTACATCCACCCAACCCATCGGAAGTTAAGACTTCATGAAAAAATACTTAGGAGAGTACATCCACCGAACTCATCTACCTCCGTTTCAAGGAATAAGGCGCACGCCCGCTCCAATGTAAAGTTTGACCGAATAAATGGAGCAACTAAAATTTATTTATATTGTGTAAAATTTATTTCGTCTAATTCGTATTGAAACACACTTTTCAATGATGCTAAATTTGTACAGTACCAACATTCTTTTTATATATTTAGAGTAAATCTTGGTCAAACAAAAAATAAGAAAAATAAGGGAGCCTTATTCCTTAGGATGGAGATAGAGTACTACTACTACAAAATCCACCATTCCTGGTATACAAACGATCTTTCTGCAATTAAACCAATTAACAACAGCTTACATCACCATTAAAACTCGACGCGAAAGAAGAAACACAACTCCTTCGACGTAGCAGGATCGACCAGGTAATGAGGCAGCGCCACCAGGTAAGACGTAAGGTCCTCAAACGTGACGTCGCCTGGCTTAGCGGAGCTCAGCGCGTCGAGCTCCACCGTCACGGTGTCGGTCCTCCTCCCGACGTTCGTCCAGGAGAGTAGCGGCGGGCATTCCGCCCACATCCTTACCCTGTACACCGGCAAGTCGCACATCGTATGTAACATCCCAGCATTAGAGCTTAGAAATAAGCTGAGATAAGGTGTGTGTATTGCATTCATGCGTAAGAAAATCTAGGGAATTTTCACACAAAACTAAAAGAAATATAGAGGGATTGAGGTCTCTCTTGCACTAGTGGGAACATCAGTACAGGTGCGACAGATTTCGACATGACATCTGCTGTAATTTTTGTGTTTGGGAGACAATTCAATTCATATTTGAAATTGAGATTTGAATTTCAAATTTGAATAACTTGGAATTTAGAATACTCCAATGTTATGTAAAGAATACTTAAAGAGTAAAGTAATGCTAAGAAATGAAATCAAAATTTTTAATTAGATAAATAAAGGAATTCCATAATTGGAAAATAATAATAAATAAATAATGGTATTCTTTGTTACATAAACAGTAATAGTAATGTACAAGTCTGAATAAATGAGACAAAAGAGAATTCTTTATTACATTGAATATTTTATAAGTTACAAATAATAAATACACAATACAATATGTGAATACTACTACAGAGTTTCAAAAGATAAAATAAATTACATGAATTGGATAAGGAACCCTAAAAAAATAATGTTATCTATTTGCTTCATCTTTTATACCTTCAATATCCTTGTTTTCCTTGTTCCTACAAAATAAATAGACAAACAATAAATAAAAAAATATGGGGTTAGTTTATTAGTTATACTCTCAGATTTGGCCTAGAGATGCTAGAGCATGACTTCATCATCGAGTATGTATTTAAAATGGGGCCATTTCGTATCTGTTCTTATCAGGCTTTTGCCTAAGTCCAGCATCACAGGCTTAAGGGGAATTTACACCAAAGTCAAATAACAAGGCAAATGGTAAAACATTAGGTTTTCACCTGATCTCATCCACAAAAGACAAGTTACAGTTCCTATAACTTGAACCGGAGAAGGGCCACAAGTAAGCTACTTACACAGCCATGCATATGGGTGTGCTGTCAACACAGCAACAAACCCAGGAAGTAGATAAGAAGGAGGCAATCCTTGTACACAAAGGGGAGTGAACCGGCCATAGCCAACACCCTAGTCTGACCTCCAAAGTGACACCACATCCATTTCTTCACACCAACATGATCTCTACCACCACACAAGAACAAGTAATTCAGCATCAGTATCTCACAGATCCACCCATCAAATCGTTAGAAAGAGTGCCCACCAGATTATCAAATAATACAAGCACCCAAGATCTACTCAGTTCTAGCATCCTGGTTGCTTAGGGAAGCCATCCAGGGGCTGGAACAAAGGAGGATTCCATAGGAAAAATAGACCAAGAAGAGATTTTAGCTACAAGGAGTAGAGTAGGACACTAAAATCAAGTGCATCAGTAGGAGGTGCAGATCTGGAGTACAAAAAGAAGATCTAACCAAGCAAGCAATCAAGGTCCACCCAAGCAAACATCAACAGCTACATAGTAACAGGCTGCCACCACAAGATCCAACCACAGTAGATCTGGAGCAGCCATAGCTTCTCCACAAGCTCATCAATTCTAGCTGATCTACTCTACATATCAGGTTGCCAACTTATAGTAGTAATAGCATCTGCTCTTTTCACTTATATTTTTGAGTATGATTTTTAGTGGGGGAAAAAGGGCTCTCATAATGGTATAGAAATGCTACACTAGTATCATCATTGAGCTAGAAATACAAATGAAGTATATGTTTTTATCAATAAATCATAAACCTCAGACAGTGCATCATTGGTAGCCAAATCATAATCCATAGCTAGCTAATTTAGCAACATGTCCTATTATTAAGAAGCACCACTATGCACACTCCAAATGGAGGTACCATAGTGGTAAACTGAAACAGGGGAAGCCACTGTATTCACTAACCAAGATCAGCATCAAATTAACATGCCATATGAATAGTTGCAGCCAAAGAAACTTGTTTCAGATCCTCTTTCCAACAGAACAGCCAGGAATCATTCTAATTAGGTATATCCAATAAGGGACCAAGGTCATTACTGAACCATGGTTCAATTCACCATGTAAAAATCTCACACATAAAGCCAAAAACTTGGATATTCATCAATAAATCATCAGCAAAGTGAATTAAATCATCTTCCTAGAAAAGTTAACTAGGAATCATATATTACAGTACAAAAATGCCCAATCAAGTTTCCATGGTCCTAATAGTAGAAGCTATTATTCAAATTAAAGCATCAACCACACGCTTATTTATTATAATCTGTCCCACAGTATAGGAAACATATTCAGAGGCTAGATAATGTTATATCCAGTAGTAAACTTCATCTTCAGTATTGACAAGTGAGGTTCAGATAACCACTCAATATAGAGAATTTGTTCAAGGATAGAATCACAACAGACCACTCATGTCTATGGTCAATAAGCCACTCAAATTGAGACATTATTTACTAAATAAGGCATAGATGACACAAGCTGTCGTACTTATCCACCTCAATAGAGTAACACGAATCATAGTTGCTAGAAATACATCAGATAGATGCCTTAGCTTAAAGTAGAATCATGAACCACATATACTGATTTTTATGAAGAAGTTACCCATCCAAGTGGAGGTGTCACACCACAAATCTGTAGCAAATCATCTCTACATTATTATTAGAATATCCCAACAATGAATATAGTACAAGATCAGAGAGAGGACACATAATTTAGGTATTGGTATAAATTATCATAAGAGGCAAATATTAAGAAGGTGCACTTCTCCTTAATATCAAGATGAAGACAATTAACATATACACATAATGATGTATAACATAATAATCTCTATCTCATCTCAGTCATATGCTAGGGTTTCTCCATCTCCCCAAGAACTAGAGATCTACTCAGACATGGAGGCAATCAACATCATGGCAATAGTAATGGGAACAATCATAGACGAATAGTATTTGTATAAATCCACAACGAGTATAGGAATTATAACAAGATCTAGACAAGATGTAGGTGGGATGGATGAGGATGGTGGTGATGCAGCGGTGGTTGATGAAGATCGATGCCTTAGCCTCCTGGATCTGCGCAGGGTGAAGATGGATCCCTTGTGGATGAGTTCCCCCTCCATATGCCTTCTGGAGGTGAGTTTTCGTGATTTCTAGGTGTTCTGTATGTCGTCTCCCCGAACCAATTGCACGGGGTGAAACAATTTGACAAGGCGGAGGCGGCGCTAGCTATACGGCCGGAGAAAATTCTCCCGTCGTATAGTTGGTCGTTACGCTCTCTTCCTCCTTTGTTCGCTTCTGGTTTTCTTTTGGTATTATTATTATTTTCCAAATAAGTGATTTACATTGTTTTTGACTCCTTTTCTCCTCAGTACAACCGCTTCAATAATTGTATCCATTGGATCCATCATCTGTCCTGATCCTGGTGAAAACAGACATAAAATGTGTGTTCAAGCGTTGTAAAATACCAAAATCCTACATCTACAACGCAAAATAATAATATAAAACATGATGCAAATATGCACTCATCAACTTCCCCAAGCTTAGACTCTTACTCGTCCCGAGCAAGCTTTAGCTTAATGGATGTGATCCTCATATTCATGAAGCCGAGTCGATAAAATAAATGAGGCAATTGCATCATGTGTTTATCATGTACGATATATAGGAATAAGTTCATGAGTAGTACCTTACTCGAACCATCAGATTAGTATTAGAAGGCTTCCACACCTTAGTTATCACCAGTTCATAAAAGATAAATCTCAACATAATGTAAAAGAATCCAGTTCAACCGAATGAGTTAACGACGTAGTCCCAAGTGTTTTAGGATCAACGTATTCACTTGAGATTCAAAATCTCAAAAGTGTCTCTTTGTCGTACTATAATACAGTGGTATATGCCTACTTGCTCTTTGCACATTCGCTCTTTTTCTTCTTTATTTTCTTTTCTTATGCATATATGCTCACACTTTTGTTTTAAGTGATGTGCAAAGGAGCTAGCCATATATTCCACTTCATGTAGGAATTCAAAGTTAAACGATCTCAATTATCAAATTCCAACTGTATATGAAGCATTCTTATTACTTTGAGATTCTACCTCGACTTACTCTCATTCTATTTTGATAGCACTTTATTTTCCTTTGTTCAAGGTTTCTTTTTCAACTTAATTATATAGATAATTTTCCTTTGTGAATCAAACTATAGACTTACAACATATTGACCAAATTATCTTTATGTATTCTATTAATACCAATGGTGCGTAAGATTACTATTTCTATCATCAAGTGCAAGTAAAATCATACTCAAGTCATTCATATATCAATAAAGTAAACACAAACTCAATATTGCTCCATATATAATAATAAACTCAGAATTTCATAAAAGGGATCGACTATTCCTGAAGGGAATCCTAATGTGAAAACTTTATTTGTAGTTTGAACTAATTGAAAATGATAATAAAACTTATAAGATAGATTACAAGGTCCTTAAAGATCTCCCAAGCTTGGAAACAAGCCAGGTGGGATCAATTAACTCCTTGCTGGTACCTATTCTTCCTCCCGGGTAGAAAGAGTGTCGCCTTCTTCTTTCACATTGCACTCTTTAACTATGCTTGCAAAGCGGATGCTTAGCTCGGCCATGTCGTATTGGAGCTTCAACATCTTCCTCTTGAGGATCTTCTTCTCATCTGTCAACTCAAAAACAGTTTTAATTAAGAAACCAACTCTACCATCGATGTCGTTGACCTTTTTCTCAAGATCTTTGCTCATCATCTAGTAGGAGTCAATCCCCTCTCCAATTATTTCAACGCATGCCTTAGAAGCCTTTTCCAATTCATTGATATTATCATGAATCTCATCTTGTCGCACCTTCTTAGGTTTAAGAGGTGATGGGCCAAGAGGAAGTCTATAATAGGATCCTATGTTGGGACGATAAGGATTAGGGAGGTACTCATCCTTGGTCCTTCCCCGCTCAGCTTGTCTCATCATCTCCATCCTTTGCGGGAACATGTCCTCCCAATATGGGAGAGGCTTGATCTCCGAGCCAGATGATGATGACGATCCTTTCGGTTCTGCCTCTTCGATCCTCTTCACGGGCTTCTCTTCTTTCTTCTTCCAGATCTTCTTAATGTGGAAGGGCTGCATGGCTTCACTACACGGATGTTATTTGAGGGCTTCTATAGGGATGGCGAGGATTTTTCGAGGCTGGAGGCTGTAGCTCTGCGAAAAATTAATGAGAAAGGTTAGATGCGATCAGCTTTAAAAGGAGGGCTCAAAAACCCTAGCCATCTTGCGTAAGGAGCAACTATACGGGCGCAACCCGTATAGCTCCCGCCGTATAGTTGTGAACCGACTATAGATTAGATCTACGGCGGAACCTAACTATACGGGCGGAACTTTTAATTCTAGCCGTATAGTTGGTTGTTAAACTCTCTGTTTCCTCAATGAAATTTTTGAAGAAGGGTCGGTAACTATAAGACCGCGACTATACGGGCAGAATTTTTAATTCCGGCCATATAGTTGGTCGTTAAACTCTTAGTATTCCAAAGTTATTTTGTCAAAGGTGTAGACAACTATATGACCGTGACTATATGGGCTTTCCGGTCGTATAGTTGGTCGTTAAACTCTCTGTTTCCTCGACAATTTTTTTGGAGAAGGGTCGATAACTATACGACCGCGACTATATGGGCGGAATTTTTAATTCCGTTCGTATAATTGGTCGTTAAACTCTCAGTACCTTTTGAGGACGGAAGCGTTGTCGTCGCAACAACTATACGGTCGGAGCTATACAGCTAGAATTTTTATTCCCGCGGTACAGTTGGTCGTTAAACCTTCTGTGTCCACCAAAAATTTTCTGCTTCTCCAAGTATTCTTTATTAATCTTAAACTTAATAAAATATCGAGTTTTGACCAATTTCAGCTTAGACTTTCGACCAATTTTGGCATCATCAATCTTCCTTCTTCTTTGCTGGAGCATGAATCGTTCTTATTAAAACAATACTCAAACTAGACTTCAACTGAAAGTTTAAAAACTTACTTAACCTTTATTTTTTCATATGGATTGCCTCCAATGAAGCGCTCTTTTATGGTCAATAGCTTGATCGTAGTACCGTTCATTCCGTCTTGAGTCCATTCTTCTTGTAATTTATATTCTTCATATATTTTCGCTTTATCACTTCTTCGGGGGTGCTCAATTCTATAGTGATTGCACTTGTATCTTCTTTCACCCGATAATGCTTTAACTGTTGTCCATTTACCACCCATGCAAGAGAGGGTATTTTTCCTCGGAGCTTAACTGCTCCCGACGGATAAGCTTCTTCCACTACATATGGACATTCTCACTTTGATCTGAGTTTTCCTGGAAACAACTTAATACGAGAATTATAGAGCAACACTTTGTCTCCACTTTTAAAAAATTATTTTTTATTTTCCTATCATACCATCTTTTAACCTTCTCCTTAAACAACCTAGCATTCTCATAGGCTTCACTTCTAAACTGAGCCACCACATTAATCCACATGTGCATAATTAATTAAGCTGTTAGATCCAGGTTTTGCGGTTAGGATTAACCGTGGGGAACAATGACATGCCGGGTGCTACCAATAATCCACCACGACCATGATGGTTTAACATCGAGTCGTGCATACTTTAAAAAAACATAACCGTGTATGTCAAGAAAAAAAAGTAATGATGCGGTTACAATCTGGAGTATCAGCCTAGGAAATAGTGTCTGGACATAACTAATAAGTTGGGGTCAGCACATGCAAAATAAAAATAAGGGAGTCGGTTAAAATCTGGAGTCCTCGCGTGCAGTCCTGCACGCACAGATTCTTTGCAAATTTTTCATGGTTACGCTCCATAGCTAAATCGTTGGTTCCGCCGCTCCCTCACCGAAGCACAAACGCATATTGTAGAGAACCTAGCGCCGCTCCTCATCTTCCTCCTTGCCAGCTATCTCTCTCCGGTCTGCATGTTGTTCTGAACTTTGAAGTCAATTCAATCCACTGACGCTGTGCCTGTGATCCATGGTATTCTCTTTCTCTCCAAATTTTGAAATTTCTGTGCAGCGCAAGGGGGAAGGACCTTTAGATCATCTCAGGTTCCAAGTCATATATCCCTATAATCAAAGATATGGAGAAGGAGGTACCTCGCGGCGGTTTGAATCAGATCAGGCGGGCATGTTCTTGAGGCTGCATCAACAATTTTTTCTATACATCGTTTCCGCCGACTCCTACATTCGTGTTCTTGCACATTGTCGTCTCTGGATATCACGCCCCTCTTTATAGAAAATTTTGGCACACATCAAATTGGAGACGAGGATGGGAGAACAAGATGAAAGACGTTGAATCTGGAGATTAGCACGTTCTCCGAAGCAGCAACAAGCTTGACATGAGCTTTCCACCAACTTCGTAGAGCACAAAATTGATCTCCCGTCGTGTTGCTCCTTCTAGCACAACATATTAAAGGAGTCTTTCCTGCTCATCATCTGGTGAAGGTAATATGTAAAGAAAACACACAATTTATGGGTATTTCCTTTGTTTAGAATCTGAAGACATGAAACTGAAAAGGATTTAACTAATACACAAGATCTGTCGACATATCCTTTAACTAAAGGTCCTGAATTATGATAGGGTGCATCGTATATACACAGTAAGGAACAAATACCTTCTGTCGTTTGAGTAACAATCGTTGTTGCTGTGTGTAGATTTGTCTCCCTAGAGGTTGCTACATGCAAATTAGTAGCACTGCACTTGATTCTTACAAATTGTGACACTTCGTCTATCCAGGTTATTTATTCCACTTTGGTGTATAAAATTAGCTTTTCCGGGTGTGGAACATCCGAGTACAGATATAACTGAAGGTCACCAATTTATGACCCGCATATCCTGTCCTTAGATGCATTTTATTTTATGAGTAAATTATGGTTAATATAAGGGTCTACAATTTCTTTTGCATGAATGGACAGAGATACAACACTGTTGTTGACATTTCAATTTTGCATTTAGTTGAAAAGCTCCAAAAAGAGTCACGGTGCAGTACCCAAAACTCTAGACATGAAGATAATCAACATGTCGAACTGTTGATGGACTATTTTCTTGACAAGAATTCTGAAGAGCTATGGATAATATGGGTGATGCGAATCTGCCAAATATATAGAACAAATAATCCCGTAGAAAATGTAATAAGGTAAATGACATCTTATTGAGAATATGGGTGATGGTGCAAAATTTCACTAATTTGGACCAATAGTATCATTTAAAGACTTACCATCTTAACACTACAACTCTTTCATTTATATTACAATTAGTTGTAATTGTAACCTGATTTTAGATAAAAAAACATATTCGTCATATATATATTTAGAAATTTGGAAATAGGATAGCATAGTTTGTATGTAGTTGCAAACATATGGTTCGTAAGGACGTGAGTGGGCATCCATGTACAGTTAATTTGAAGGGGGAGTTATTTTTTTGGTTGTATCTATACTGTGTAACTAGCAATTATTTTCATCAATTATAGAATTTTACATTACTAGCATATGCTTCGTGTTCTTTTATTTTATGCGTTCAATTTCTACAACTAATATCTCGAAAAAAAATTATCGCATGAGAATATGTATATAATTATAGCCTGATATTTGAATAATGCTACCTATTATTGCATAAGCATGGCTATGTGCCAATGTTACTAAAAACGCCGAAGTTATTCAAGTTATTATTTTACCGACTGGTCGAATAAATAGGTGTTTATTGATATTATGCTAAAAAATACCATGCCTTGACGCAAAAAATCACTATCTGATTCTATATAGTGTAATAATTACGTTTTCTATTTCCTTAGAATTTAACCGTATGGTCATACTTCAGCCAAATTAAAGGGCATATACCCTTTTTAGATTGAGGGCAGAGTTACTTTAAGTTTGTTCATTATGTCAGCGAGAAATGTTATTCCGACTTCAAAATTCAAGCCCGCGGGGTGACGACTAGTATCTAATAAATGCTTTTCCCCTGCTGCTTTGAGATCATAATTTAGATTCTTGATTGCCCAAAAGCTTGGTGTTCTAGTTCTAAAGGTAAATAACATTCCTTACCGTACACCATCTTATAAGGTGTCATACCCATTGTATTTTTAAACGCAGTACGGTATGCCCATAAAGTATCGTTTAACTTGTATGACCAATCCTTCCTTGATTTGTCCACCGTCTTCTCGAGTATGGTCTTTAGTTCTCTATTTGAGAGTTCCACTTAACCACTTGTTTGGGGATGATATGGCGAAGCAACACGGTGAGTTACTCCATACTTGCTGATGATTTTCCTGAAAGTCCCTTTCATAAAATGAGGACCACCATCAGTAATTAAAAATCTAGGAACTCCAAACCTAGGGAATATGACATCCTTGATCCTCTTCAGTGAGGTAGCTGCATCTGCATGATTTGTTGGGATAGCTTCAGCCCACTTAGTAACATAGTCAACAGCAACAAGAATATGAGTATAACATTTTGACTCTGTAAATGGCACCATGTAATCCATTCCCCATACATCAAAGGGTTCAATTATTGGACTACAATTCATCGCCATTTCTTGTCTCCTACCTATATTACCTCTTCTTTGGCAAGCACCGCAGTATTCCACATACCTGTGTGCATCCTTGAGCAAGGTGGTCCAATAGAATCCGGATTGAAGTACCTTTGCAGCAGTTCTTTTACTTGCATGATGCCCTTCATATGGACTATCATGACAAGCCTTTAATATAGCTTTCATTTCGAGATTAGGGACACACTTCTGAATCATTCCGTCAAGTCCATGACAATATAAATACGGATCATCCCAAAAATAATACTTAAGATCATTAAAGAATTTCATTCTTTGATTTCTTGTCATACCAGGAGGTAAACAATTTGTTGCTAGATAGTTAGCATAATCTGCATACCAAGGATCGGCAATATCCACCTTTCCTAACTATTCTCTCGGAAATGATTCATTAATAGGTACGGGGTCATTTATTATTCCCTCCATCCTAGAGAGATGATCTGCTACCGGATTATCCTTACCCCTCTTATTTACTATTTGCAAATCATATTCTTGTAGTTATAAAAACCACCTAATCAACCTGGGCTTAGCATCCTTTTTCACAAGCAGGTGACGCAAAGCTTGGTGATCTGTATGAATTATTACCTTAGAATTAATTATGTAAGATCTAAATTTGTCACTGATACGTTGCTAACATATCAATAATTTTTGATGTTCCATGCTTGGTTTTATCTACTTTCTTATGTTTTGTTCCAACTTTGGAGTATTTCTATACATTTTCTTGGACTAACCTATTAACAAGATGCCACAGTGCCAGTTGCCTGTTTTCTGCTGTTTTTGGTTCCAGGAAAGTCAGAAAATGAATATTCTCGAAATTGGACTGGACAAAAGTCAAAGCCGATATTTTACCGGAAGACTCATAGAGCCAGAAGACGGGACAGAGAGGGTCCAAAGGGCGGCCACACCATGTGGTGGTGCGGGCTAGCCCTGGCCACGCCACCAGGTAGTGTGGGCCCCCTGGCCGCCCACCGACCTTGCCTCTTCGCCTATAAGATCCCTCCCGATGCAAAAACCCTAAATCGACAAGCCTCCAGCCACGAAAAGTTCCGCAGGGCCGCCGCCACCGAAGGGGAGATTCGGGGAACAGAAACTCTCTGTTCTAGCACCCTACCGGGACAGGGAAGTTCCCCTAGAGCCATCTCCATCGATCTCCACCACCATCTCCACCACTGTTGTTGATTCCCATGATGAGGGAGTAGTTCTTCCTCAAGGCTAAGGGTTCTACCGGTAGCTATGTGTTCATCTGTCTCTATGCATGATCATATTGTGATCATGAGCTTTGTAATCAAGTAGATCTACCTTGCTACTCAAGTGCTTTAATAGATCTCTACTCTCCCCATGTGTGTGAAGTTGACAGTGTGCACACCATGGTGGCACTTAGGCTAGAGATTACAAATACTTGTTAGGAGTTATCTTTGGAGTTGGATGTCTTTATGAAATTTTTGTGTTTGTTGGAACCATCTAGTGCTCAAGGTGACAGTGTGGGGTTATCTAGATGCGGAAAGCAAACTCTGAGGAGTGCTGTTATAGCCCTACCAATGATTAGAGTGTCCAACCGGAGAGTAGTTAAGAGTAGTATCATAAAGACAAGATATTTATATGAGAGTGTTCACTAGTGAAAGTATGACCCCTAGGCCCTGTTTCTGAGCATTGATACACCATTTGCTATTAGATCTATTACATGTTTGCTTGCTTCCATCTTGATTTCAGTTTGCCTTTAGTCTTTTCCCACGTCAACCACACACCAACAAGCTATTTTCTGGCACCGCTACCACTTATAATTATCCATACCACTTGTATTTCACTATCTCTTCATCGAACTAGTGCACCTATACACCTGACAAGTGTATTGGGTGTGTTGGGGACACAAGAGACTTCTTGTATCTTGATTGCAGGGTTGCTTGAGAGGGGATACCTTTGACCACTTCCTCCCTGAGTTCGAGAAACCTTGGGTGATCCACTTAAGGGAAAATTTGCTGCTGTTCTACAAACCTCTACACTTGGAGGCCCAACAACTGTCTACAAGAATAGAATTGCGTAGACATCAGTCACAAGCAAAAATTATAGCTAGAAACTCGTTTTTTGTAGTAGCATAATGTTTCTGAATCTTATTAAGAGGTCTACTATCATAATAAATAATATTTAAATTCTTTCCATCTCACTGTCCCAACACAGCCCCTAAAGCATAATCACTAGCATCACACATAATTTCGAAAGGTTCATCCCACTTTGGAGGTTGCATGATAGGTGCTGAAACTAGTTTATCTTTAAGGTTCTCAAAAGCTACAATGTAGTCATGGTCTAAATAGAATGGAGTTTCTTTATCAATAAGATTGGTAAGGGGCATAGTTAGTTTAGCAAAATCTTTTATAAATCTATTTTAAAATCCTGCATGTCCCAGAAACATTTTTAAGCTTCTAATGTCATGAGGTATTGGGACATTTCTATAGCATTTATATTAGTTTTATCTATTTCTATTCCCTTCTCTGAAACTTTGTGCCTGACAACTTTACCTTCTCTTTCCATGAAACAGCATTACTCCCAATTCAAAACTAGGTTTGATTGCCTACATCTTGCAAAACTCTGGTCAGATTGTAGAGACAATTATCAAAAGTTGTTCCACAAACGACAAAATCGTCTATTAAGACTTCCATAGTCTTCTCAACAAAATCATCAAAAATCTCGAGAACACATTCCTGAAATGTTTCTGCTGCATTACATAAGCCAAATGGAATTAATCTATAAGCATATGTGCCATAAGGACAAGTAAAAGTTGTTTTCTCTTGATCTTCTAGCTGTATGGCAATTTGAGAATATCTAGAATAACCATCAAGAAAACAAAAATAAGAATTATTACTAAGTCTTTCTAAAATTGTATCCATGAATTTTATTGGTTTATGATTCTTTTGTGTCTCGCGATTTAATTTCCTAAAATGAATGCACATACAATATTCTACAATTGGTCTCACAGGAACTAGGTCACCTTCCTCATTCATAGCAGCATTAAGATCACCCTGTCTTGGTATGCAATGAGCTGATCTAACCCACTTACTATCAGAAATAGGATATATTATGCCAGCATCAAGTAGGTGTATACCTTATTTTCTTACTACTTCCTTCATCTTAGGATTAAGCCTTCTTTGTGTATCTACTACTGGTTCAGCATCATCAAGCATGGTAATCTTATGTGTTACAATAGATGGATCTATTCCTTTAATATCACTCAATGTATATCCAAAGGCTTCACGATGCTTAACCAAAACTGAAATGAGTTTATTAGATTCATTTTATGATAGATTCTTGCTAATAATAGGACACTTATTTTCATTATCTAAAAACTCATACCTCATATTATCTGGAAGTTTTTCAATTCTATTGTTGGAGGTTCTTCATCTCCTATTCTTACCAATTCTTCATAGTCATGTGGATTTTGTGCCTCCGGAATTGAATCAAGGTAATCATCGATGACTTCTTTCTTCTCATCTTCCGACGCTTCTTCCCAATTAATCAAGCTCCTTTTTAGTTCATCTGTGGAGTACTGAAATGAATTGTTGCAAGCTAGGCAAACGTCTTTTATTCCTTAACATCCTCCACTTCATATGGCCTCTTCTTTAGTTTGGCAAAGTAGAATGTCATTTCCTCTTCTCCAAACTTTAGTGAAATGGTTTCCTTCTAATTATCCACTCGATCTTTGGTGATGGAAATAAAAGGCCTGCCTAAAAGAATAGGGCAAAAAGAATCTCGAGGCATATCAACAATATGAAAATCAAGGGGGTACATGAGTGAGCCAATAAAGACATAGATATTTCTGATTACCCCTTCCGGTTATATGGTTGGTTTTGTCGTGGTGGTGTCACGGCAGATGCCATGGATAGGCTAAAGGTGGGGACAAGATGCACTAGAGGAATCCAGGGAGGGATAGTGTGGTGATTCCACACACGGAAGCTTTGTATTATTCAAGCTAGATGAGTTACAAGTGCTCCTTGAGCTGTATTGGGGAGAGGAGGAAGAAGGAACTCTCTTACTCTCACCACCACTTTGCTCTTAGGAACTCCCTACTCAAATGCCCATCAACTAGTCAATAACTCCATAGAACTCAACCCTTTCTACAGATGCCCTAGCCCTCCTTATATAGGGGTAACTAGGTCTCCAATTAGGGCATACGTGGAGGCATATTCAAGGGAATATGCCTCTTCCCAAAATAGCAAACCGACCGGGTCACTTTTCCCCTTCGTAAGCCATGCAGAGGCTACGTGAGCCTCTGCAGAGCCAGCGTCATCCGACATAGGCAACGTCACCCTTGTCGGCCACGCCTCGGTGGTCCTGGCTCTGTCTGCTTCGCTCACGCTCTGCGTACAGTGCCACCTTTCGACCAGCGAGATACCTTCCTTCTCTTGCAAGCCTGATATAACCCAGATCGTGCCTGGTTGATCCGGCCACACTGGTACCTGCATACAAGATAGATAAAACCTGCCGGCATACGACATAAGTCGGCTGGGACTCTGTTAGGCGGACATCCTCAGGTCCAGGTTACTCCGTGATTCGGCCTGCCTTGAGGTGATTCGGCCAGCACTTGCTTTGACCTTGCGGTACCTCGGCTAACTCGGCCATTATACCCCGGCGTGATCCTACCCGGGGGTATCCCCCCAACATTAGTCCCCGAAGCTGGTGCAGTCTTAGCTGCCTCAGCCGCTAAGGCCACAGCAGGTTCAACTTTACCGAGACTTTTGCTCCCTTTTCCGAGTTACCTCCTATCTCGGATTTCATTGACTATCTTTTCCCTTGGCACATTCCGAGTTTTCACTCGCTAGCCGGGTCATCCTACAGTTATCCGAGTCATTCTTCCTTCTCTCGTATGCTTCCCCACGTGGAGGGTAATCATTACTTTGCCTCATTTTAAGGGCCTAAGCCAATTACTTCCGCAGTTAATGTCAGGTGTTACTGTTGCACACGTCACATCGTGTTTGTCTCCTCGTTAACTGTATCACCACGTCACATCATGGGATCTCCTACGCCCTATGGCCCTTCCTGTGGCTCGTCGCTGATTGGCTGATCCGGATTTGTACACGGCCACACCATGTGGCCTCACCGCACCGCACGATTCCACTACCCCGCTGGGGCGTGGTTAAATAGGGGAGGGGCGCGCCCCTTGGGACTTTTCCCCATCTTAGCGCCCCTCTGCCTCTTCTTATTCTTCCTCCCAGCGACAGCGCCGCCATCGCCGCACCGTTCCTCGCGCACCTAGCGTCGCCGCCACTCCGACGCATCTCCACCGCCATGGGTCCGCGCCAGTCCAGGCCACTGCCCCCACCGCCGATAGGGCCAGTGAGGACAGCGACCTAGAGATGACATAGGAAGAACTCGCTGTTGCGGAACAGGAGATGGAGGAGGACGTGGAGAACGCTGAGCGTGGTGCCTGGGCTGGGTCCTGGGTATGCCAGGACGACCTAGACTGGTTGTACCGCACCCGGCGTATCCCGGAGGGCGTCATCGCCTGCCTCGCCGCCGAGGAGCTCTCTCCCTCGCCCAATCTGGGTGAGTTTGTAGTATTCCTCTCCCAATTCCAGCGTGGGTTCGGCCTCCCCGTCAGTGAATTTTTCCATGATTGGCTCAACACCTACGAGCTTCAACCACATCACCTTCGGGCGAATGCCATCACCTCCCTTTCTGCCTTTGCTTCCACCATAGAGGGCTATACCGGATTATGGCCCACAAAGGAGCTCTGGATCTAGTTTTTCGGTCTCCACCGGAACGTGATTCCGAATAGAGAGCTTGACCCGGAGGACAAACAACTCACACAGTTCGGCATAGCTTCTATCTCTCCTTGGAAATAGTCCATCTTTCCCCGAGTCACGGGGCTTGATTCCTGCAAGGGCTGGGCCCAAAACTTCTTCTGTGTCAAAAATGACACGGATGAAGATCTGATCCGGCTGCGCCCCTACGCTCCGGGTCCTCCTAATCCGGATCTGTGGGACCAGATCCCCAAGAAACCCACAGTCCTTGCGAACCAAGTCAACAAACGGTTCCAGGAGCTAAAGGATCAGGGACTGCGCAACGAGGACGCAATGATCACCTTCGTCCGCAACCGGATCTCCCCCTCTAGAAACGCACGCATAAACTTTGCCACATGAGCTGGCGCCTTGACCCCAACCGGACCTCCTCATTCGAGTTGAGAAACACCGAGATTTACCGCCGGGTCAAGGCCCTCTTTACCACCAACAAAAACTTCTCCGCTGATTGGGAGTGGGGGATCAAGCACTTGTGCCGAGATAGGCTTCCTCCTGCGGTAACTCTCGTGCTCCAATCCTTTTCCGAGTTAAATCATATGTCGGATTTTGTTGTATGTTTGATCCCTTCGCATTTTTCTTTCTCTTAGATGTTTCTTCAGCAAACTCTTGAGGATGGCACTAAGCCTTCTCTCAAGTGGGCGTCTGATCGAGATGCCCCGGACGAGGAGGAGCCGGATCAGGAGATGTTCCTACCATTCCCTGATGCGACCAAGTGACACACCGGTAAATTCTCTTCTATTAGGGATTGGCCTGACGATGAAGATGATTCCGACGTTGAGGTGATGGAGGCATTTGACGCTGCCCCACTTTCTTACGCTTTTCCGGCATCAGCTAACCCCAGTGGGCAGATCCATGAAGATCCTCCCCTTGCCACGGGTGAGCCAGTCCCGGTCGCATCAAAGAAAAGGGGGGTCGCATCTGCTTCTTCCTCCGGAACTTCTAAGCCAACCAAGAGGCGAAAGAAGTCCACAGACAAAGCTGCCACCATGTCCGAGACTAAGGGCGTAACCCGGAGAGCTCGCAAGCCAAAGGAGCCTTTGACCTCAGATGAGTAAGTCACTTCTTCCTTATTCAATTTTCTGCTTCGTGCTTTGCCATTCATTTGTTTTTCCTTTGTTATGATTTCTTATCATTCATCGTTTGATTCGGCAGGTCTGCGGTGGATGTTCCTCAGAGTGGATCTGGCATCGCCTCGCCGCTCCGACATAGCCCTTCTCCCCCTCGTGGCGATGATTCACTCCCGTTGAGCCCCATTGAGGAGGGTCCAGCGGCTGCTCCGGGTTCTAGCCCACCTCGTCAAGAGGAGGGCAACCTCGGAACAGGGGGAAGTGGTTCTCCCGAGGCTGCCGTTGCTCCCTCCTCGGCTCAGCCACAACCAGCCACCACCGAGGTTCCTTCAGCACCCCCGCCAAGACAAAAATCAGCACCAGCAGCAGCAAAAGCATCAGCAACAGCACCAAGCCCCTCCGCCTCGTCCGAGTCTTCCAAGACTCGGCGAGAAGGCACCAGTAGCACCAAGGCTAGCACCAAGGCAACTCCCAGGGTCAAATCCGTGGCTCAGACCTCCACCTCTCATCAGCAGCCCAAGGGCAACAAAGCTCCTGACGCCACCAGGGCAGCGTCTATCAAAGCTGGACAACGCACACTTGCGTCCATGCTTTCGAAGAAGACCCCGCCGACAAAGGACACCTCTGCCGGGTCAGCTGATGCGCAACTCGTTTTGCACACCAGCCCCACTATTGCACAAGTTGAGAGGAGGGAGGCCCATGCCAAGGGTTTGGTCGCGTCCCATATGCTTAGCGGAGAACGCTATCCTCCGACCTTGATCGAGTTTGTTAACAACTAGAACAAGGAGGAGTTCATCCATAATGATGATCTCCCGGAGAAGTTTGGGCCTGCCGAGTTTGCCGTGCAGATGAACATAGCCGCCAAGGCTATTAACCTCGCCGGCCGGATGATGGAGGTACGCTACTTCGCCTTTTCCTTAACATGTACTAGATATTAGTGACATAACCATTAGTCCCCGAGCCTCTAGGGGAGTAACTTGTTACTCGGCCGGATGCTCCTTAGAGAACTAGCGTAGCTCCTTAGTAACTTTGAATATGCACAGACCTAGAGCCGGGTTAAGTTCCACTTGGCCCGGATCGTGTACACTTCGAATATGCACACACCTAGAGCCGGGTTAAGTTCCACTTGGCCCGGATTGTGTACACTTCGAATATGCACACACCTAGAGCCGGGTTAAGTTCCACTTGGCCCGAATTTTGTACACTTCGAATATGCACACACCTAGAGCCGGGTTAAGTTCCACTTGGCCCGGATTTTGTACACTTCGAATATGCACACACCTAGAGCCGGGTTAAGTTCCACTTGGCCCGGATTTTGTACACTTTGAATATGCACATGACTAAGCTATCCTTTTGTACTCTTTTCAGGTGACCACCAATCGCCGGAGCGCTGAGTTTCAGCATCTCTGTGACACCCACAAGATGTTGCGCTCGAAACATACTACGCTTCTCGCCGAATATGAGAAAAGGGGTAAGTTTTTCCCTTGGAATTTTTCCCATTCCTCTTTGTCTTTTTCCGCTGAACTAATCTTTTATTCGGATTGTACAGCTGGAGTGGAGGCTGAGAACATCCTCATGAGGAAAAATTTCGCCAAATAAAGGGTAAGTTATTTTTGCTTAATCTTGCTCTGCGCTCTATCTCCTTTTTCTGCTTGGCTCGGCAAATATTCATACCTCGGCTTTGCCGGGTCAACAAACTGTTTCAGCATCTCTTGAAGATAGTGTGCCCATGCCTGATATGATGCTGCATTTTCTCGAACAAGCAGGGCAGCACCAGGACAAACTCAAGAAGAAGGATGATGAGCTCGCCCTTCTCCGGACCAAGGATGATGAGATTGCCAAGCTCAAGGCAGACATGAAAAAGCTCAAGGCGCTGCACAAATCCGAACTGGATAAAGCAGGCCAAGATTTTACTGAAGAGCGAGAGCGTCTCAGCCTCCAAATTGCTAAGGACCAAGAACTGCTGAAAGAGGCCGACACTGAGCTTGAGTCGGCGAATGCTGAAATTGCGCAACTCCGGAAGAGGCATGACAACTGCACTAAGGAGCTGACCCGGATCCACAGCCATATTTCTCGTAAGTTCTTTTCCTTCAGCCGACATGAATCTCTTCGGGTCAACCTTCCTCACTTGCTTCACTTGTCTTGTTTTCAGACAAATTTCCGGAGGGTAACGCCATTGCAACCACTTCTGTTGCCAAGTTCCGCCAGAAGAGGGGTACCCAAGTTGGTCATGGCGCTGAAATTATTCCCTATCACATGGAGGACCTGCTGGTCAGCTTATCTTCTCGCGTGGAGATTGTGAAGAACTATGGTAAAGATATCCTAGATGTGGCAATCCGGATCTTCAATGCCTTTTGGCCTGAAGAAGATACTCCGGAGGGGACCGCCGCTCTTATTGCTAGGTTAATGGAGTGCGAGACCCAGCTTGATCTTTGAAGGGAATCCGCTGGACACGCCGGAGCTGAGATCGTCCTCCACTACGTGCCTACATGGTATGAGAAAATCAACCTCAATCTTCTTGAGCGCATGCGCACCGGATCAAGGTGATCCAATGATCCGGATTGGATAGCTCGGCGCAAGGCTTGCACCCATAGCCTCATTCAATATGCCCACATTCATCAATGGAATGAGGGACCAAGCTTCCTTGGCGCCGCCGCCGACGAAAATGCCGAAGATGATTCAGTTGAGGAGGAAGAGGACGAAGCCTCAGAAGTGGAATAAGGTGAAGACAATGCTGAAGTTGAGGCCGGAGTTCCACCTGCTGGCGCCGAGTTACCTCCTCCTGCTGCTCCTTGATCACCAATAAACACTTTGTAGTTTATCAGATCCCCGGTATGCGGGTGCAAAATGTATTAAGCACAGAAGTTATATTTTGCTACTAAGTTGTTTGTGCCGGATTAACTTGGGCGTAGTCCTCGAGTTTCATTTTCTTGTTCCTTCAATTTCTTGGCCCGGCTCGTGTCTACCTTGGTTCGGTTTTATGACTTACGAGTCCAAGTTTTAAAAATTGACTTAACAATACTTGGAAACTTTAGGATTAGCTGAAAATAATTCAGCATAGTAAAAATAAGGTAAACATAAGGTTAGTCCGAATAGCAAATGTCGGCTGGATTAAGTTTTTTCCTTAGTCGTTTTTCATGTGCTACGCAATTCCAAACTTGTTCTCTTGCTTGCCATGAAGCCAAATCTTGTTGGACAGCAGCAAGTCAAAGAGTTGAGTTTTTGGTGCTCACACACTACTAATTCAGCTTAGGTAGAAGCAACTTACGCTAGCCGACATATAAATAACAAATACAGAAAACAATTAATACCACTAAGGCAGTCCCCGAGTTACTGCTCGAGGTGCCAAGATTTCATTGATAAGCTCATTGCCGGCATACATACCGACATATGAGAGACTCGGATACACACACTTCTTTGCTAAGTGTAGAACGAACGAAGTAGAGCTACATTCCACGGACGCTTTGATTCCTCGCCGGACCTGTCTGCCTTGTTCTTCTCCTGTGGTTTTGCATCGATGAGATAATATGAGTCATTGTGTAATGCTTTGCTCACAATAAATGTCCCTTCCCATGGGGGGGATAGCTTATGCATGCCAGCAGTATGTTGTACCAACCGGAGTACCAGATCACCTTCCCGGAAAACTCGGGGGTTTACTTTCCGGCTATGATAGCGTCGGAGATTTTGCTGATATAAGGCGGATCTGGACAATGCCAATTCTCTCGCTTCTTCCAGCAGATCAACATCATTTTGCTGGGCTTCTCGCACTTCGGCTTCTGTGTATTGGGTGACTCTAGGAGAATCATGCTCTATGTCGGCTGGTAATACAGCTTCTGCCCCATATACCAGAAAGAATGGTGTATAGCCTGTTGATCGATTCGGAGTTGTTCTTAAAATCCACAGTACCGCTGGTAGTTCTTCTATCCAGCACCCCGCTGATCTTTGCAGCAGCTCAATGAGCCGGGGTTTTATCCCGGGTAATACAAATCCGTTGGATCTCTCCACTTGTCCGTTCGATGCGGGGTGGGCTACCGAGGCTACGTCCAGCCGGATCTTCTTATCTCGGTAGAATCGCGCAAATGCTCCCTCAGCAAAATTTGTGCCATTATCTGTTATAATACTGTGAGGATAGCCGTATCTCAAGATGATATCTTTAAGGAATGTTATGGCCGTAGCTCCATCGCATTTACTTATTGGCTTCACTTCAATCCATTTTTTAAATTTGTCAACGATAACCAAGATATGGGTCATGTTCCCTCTTCCTGGTTTAAACGGGCCAACCATATCCAAACACCATACAGCAAATGGCCAAGTTATTGGTATGGTCTTGAGCTCCAACATTGGCATATGTGTCTTGGTAGCATCCCTCTGACAACCATTGCACTTTCTTACTAGATCCTCTGCTTGCTCTAAGGCACTTGGCCAATAGAATCCATGCTGGAAAGCTTTTGGCACCAACGCTCTGGATGAGGCGTGATGCCCACATTCCCCTTGATATATATCCCGGAGGATGTCAAGCCCTTCTTCCGGGTCAACACATCGCTGTAGGACATTTGTGACACTTCTCTTGTATAGTTTGGCGTTGATGATTGTGTACGCCTTTGCACGCCTCTGAATTTGCCTGGAAAGCACCTCTTCAGTGGGCAAGGTTCCATCCTTCAGGAATTGAAATATGGGCAGCGCCCAAGCTGGTATAGCTCGCACTGGAAACACGTCCTCATCTACCTCCATTTGCTCCACCGGCATAACCTCGGCCGGATCGCACTGCGCAGTCCTCGGGTTTCCTGAACCACTTCCCACGTCAATGTCCATGGGTACAGCTCTGGATTCCGGATCTACCGGGATATAGATTGAGTCGGTTTCTAGGGACGGCCTGATAGATGGTTTTCTAAGGTGCTCCAGTGCTACACCTGGTGGAATCGCTTGTCGGGTTGATCCGAGCTTCGACAATACGTCGACAACCTCGTTTTCCACCCAACGTACATGGTGAAATTCGCATCCCTCAAAGTACCCAGATATCTTTTGCACATGGAATCTGTATAATGCCATGTTTGGATCAAGCGCGTCCCATTGCCCTGAGACTTGCTGAACTACCAAATCTGAGTCGCCAAAGCATTGGATCTAACATATTCCAATTTCTTTTGCCACTTTGAGCCCATGCATAAGTTGTTCATATTCGGCGACATTGTTTGACGCTACGAAATGGATCTGCAGCACATACTTCAATTGGTCGTTCTTTGGCGAGGTAAGTATAACTCCAGCGCCTAACCCGGTTTTTGTTTTCGACCCATCAATGCATTCTCCAGTAGTTCGGATCTGGTAATGGTGGTTCGTATTGCATCTCGGCCCAATCCAAGAAAAAGTCGGCCACAGCCTGAGACTTGATCGCATCTCTTCTGTCGTATTGTGGGGCATAAGGGGCTAGCTCAATTGCCCATTTTGCAATTCGACCACTTGCATCCTTGTTACTCATTATCTCGGATATGGGGGCTTCACATATCACTTTGATTGGGTGTTCCTCAAAGTAGTGTTTTAGCTTCTTTGTCGACATGTACACACCATATGCCATTTTTCTGATAGTGAGGATAGTTTTGCTTCGATGTGGATAATACCTCGCTCAGGTAATACACTGGCCTTTGCACTGATTAACCCTCTTCATCGCGCTCTACCACCACCACTGCACTTACAACTCGGTTGGCTGCGGCTATATAGAGCAGCATTGACTCTTTGGATAGTGGTGAGCCTAACACTGGTGCAGTGGCTAACATTTTCTTTAATTGGATAAAGGCTTCGTTGGCCTGCGGCGTCCATACGAACTTGTCCGCTTTTTTCATCAGTTGATAGAGAGGCAATGCCTTTTCTCCCATTCGACATACAAACCGACTTAAAGATGCCAGGCAACCAGTGAACTTCTGGATATCGTTAAGACACTTTGGCAGCTCCATTCGCTCTATGGCTCGGATTTTAGTTGGATTAACTTCGATACCTCGGCTGGACACAAGAAATCCGAGTAATTTTCCAGTCGGGACACCGAAGGTACATTTCTCTGGGTTAAGCTTTATTCGGAACCGCCTTTGGTTCGCGAATGTTTGCCTGATATCATCAAGGAGCGTTTTGCTTTCCTTGGTTTTTATAACCACATCATCCACATGTACTTGCACATTTTGGCCGATTTGATCGTGCAAACATTTTTGCATACATCTTTGGTACGTTGCCCCTACATTACGTAAACAAAACGGCATGGTGCGATAGCAATAAGCCCCATACAGGGTGATAAACGCAGTCTTTATTTGATCATTGGGATTTAGAGGTATCTGGTGGAAACCAGAATATGCATCTATGAATGAAAACAGTTCACACCTAGCAGTAGAAGCTATGACTTGATCTATCCTTGGCAGTGGGAATGGATCTTTTGGACACGCCTTATTAAGGTTCGTATAATCGATGCACATATGCCAAACCACTGCCACATTCGGATCATCTTTCTTCTTTTCCACCAGCACCGGATTAGATAGCCAATCCGGGTAAAGCACTTCCATGATGAACCCAGCTGCTAGGAGCCAAGCTATCTCATCTCCAATGACTTCTCCTATCTTCGTCGAAGCGGCGGAGAGGTTGCTTCACCGGCCTTGCTCCGGGTCTCACATTCAAAGAGTGCTCGGCCAACTCCCTCAGAACACCTTGCAAGTCCTGTGTGGACCAAGCAACAATATCCCGATTCTCATTGAGGAAGTTGACGAGCTCGCTTTCCTATTTGTCATTTAACCCGGCACCAATTGTTACGGTGCGCTCTGGGAACAGATCATCAACTGGCACTTTCTTTGTATCCTTTGTTGCTTGAAACGAGACACTTCCATGCGGGTTACTCAGCGCCGGCATATACTACTGAGCGGATGGAGCCAAAGACGCCACCTCCTGGATCTTTCTCTATTCCTGTGCGATCATGAGTGACTCGACCAGGTTAGACCCGGCTGACGCACACTCAATGGAACGTCGGAAATCTCCTGCTATAGTGATTACCCCATTTGGCCCGGGCAACTTCATCTTCAGGTAACTGATGTGACAAATTGCCATGAATTTGTTCAGGGAAGGTCTGCCGAGTAACGCGTGATACGCACTTTCCAAATTCACAACCTCAAACTCCAAGTTCTCCGTTCGGCAGTTATCTCGCGTACCAAATAACACGTCAACTCAGACTTTGCCAATGGGTTCACAAGATATGCCTGGCACAATACCATGGAAAGTTATTCTCATGGCCTGGAGCATGTTCTCCGATATACCCAACTTGCGCATGGTATCCAAGTACATGATATTGATGTTGCTGCCATTGTCAATCAGCACCTTGGAAAATCTCACATTGATATTTGGCCCGATGAACGTTGGGTCCAGCACTAACGCATACGAACCAGTGCTTGGCATAATCTTGGGGTGATCCTTGATACTCCAGGTGATTTCCTGATCCGACCAAGGCATATACCTTGTCACCGCGGGCATTACCGCATTCACCTCCATATGTCGGCCCTGCAAACTCATTCTATCTGTTTCCTCTGTAGTAAACACACAGTAACTCTGGTGATGCTCTCTGTATTCATTTCTCCCCTCATTTCCGAGATATCCCTGATCTGGCTGATGCTGATTTTCCACCTGATACACTGCATCCCTTCTCTCATAGTTTTCATACCTCGGCGGAGGGGGAGGCAACATTAACTATTGCATGTTCGCTCTGGAGAGCAATTGCTGCCGGGGTAACTCCTGCCGAGGTTGATCGTTCCGAGGTGCCTGAGCATTCCCCAAACCACTTTGTTCTATCTTCCTCATCCACTCACATTGCCAAGTCGTGTGACCCGCCGGGTTACTCGGATTTGGCCTGTGAAATTTACACGACTGATCCACCATTGCCTCATAGGTATACCTCGGATGGTCCTTCTTTTCTTGCTACTGTTTCTTCTGTTTTGGCGTCCAAGTTTTCTTGCCATCATTTCTTGGAGTCCATTGTTGTCCTCCAGTTTTCTGACGCTGATTACTCCCTACTCCGGGTTGATCTTGATTTACAGCTGCAACTTGTTGCGAACTGTACCTGTAATCCGACTTATCATCTCTTCTCTTACCCCGGTAGTCATTCCGCCGGGATGATCCGGCTCCATCTTGCTGGTAGTACTCCTCATTTGACTCGCTTGACATAAGCCTAGGTTGAGTCAGATCACCCAAGCCATACGAATCAGCGATCGGGATTGTCTCTGCCAGTGTAGGTGGCATATCCCTTTGCAACCTTTGCCACAGCATGCTTGCATACCTGCACCCTTGTGCAAACCATGCTATGGCCTGTGACTCAATCACGCCCTCACATGAATTTTGCACCGTGCACCACCGGGTCAAGAACTCCCGGTCCATCTCATTCGGTTTCTTCTTGCACATTGCTAGGGTTTGTGGCCTATTCGGCCTCTGATACGTGCTCGAGAAGTTACTGACAAACATCTCCTCAAAATCAATCCAACAGTTGATACTTCCAAGTGGTAAATTGTTTAGCCATACCCTCGCTGGTCCTTCCAGCATTTGAGGTACGTATCTCATAGCCCATCTCAAGTTGCTTGTAGCAATTTTTACCATTGTCGCGTAATTGATCAACCAATCCTCTGGCTTTGTGCTACCATCATATGTCTTCATGCCTCTGGGCAACTGAAAGTTAGGCACTGGAGGTTCCTTCATGATCCGGGGCCCAAAACACACTGGACTCGGAGGACCTTGACACTCAATTTGCTCCGACCTATAAAGCCGATCCATTTTTAACCTGGCATCGTCAGGCATCAAGTTCCTGCTTCCCAATCTTGACCCTATCACGTGATAGTCCGGCCTAGGGTATCCGGCGTTCACCATCTCCGAATCACCATCGTTATACCTATCTTGCTCCTGTTGCATACCTTGGCCGATAGTTTGCTCTTGTCGTGGTATATTCCGCTGCTGCGGTTGCCCTGCTCCCGCCGAGTTGCTCTGTCCGGCATTGCCATTCATAGCGTTTCCCTGACCGACATTGCCTTCGTTGTGGTTACCTCGGCCAGCTTCACCTCGGCTCACACTTCGTCGATCCTCATTTCTCTGCACTTCTTTTCCTTTCCCTGCCCTTGCCGGGTCATATGGGACTATTTGTTTGTTTCTCCTCGCCGAGGTTACAACTTCCTCTCTTCTTGGTCCTCCATGAGGTGACGATGCAGCTCCAGCAGATTTCTCCAGGTTACCTACCGCTGAATGAACAACTTTGGATGCCCCAGCTCTTCCCGGATTATCCCTGAGCAATTCTTCATTTTGTCTGTTCATGATCAAAACTAACTCATTGACCCTATCTTGCTGTCTTTGACGGGCTTCACCCATCAAACCCTCTAACTCGGACGCAGCTGCATCTGCTGCTCTAAGGTTCTTTGCCAGGTTACTATACTTCGGCAGCCCCACGGACAGTACATTCTCTGATTCCTCAACTCTAGTATCACCCTCTTTGTTCATTTCACTAATGAGGTTTCTCCCCTTCACCTTTACAGCATCTACTTTATTTGCCCTTGCATACTCATGTAGTGTCATGTTCAACGACTGCTGAGCCATTGCTATCTTTTTCGCACCCTCTAGTATTGTTTGCCTAGTCTCCTCTAACTCGGCATGTGCCCGAGCCGGATCTACTGCAGGTGCTATGGGGCTCTCTAGGCTATCTATCGCCTGCTGCAGCACATTCTCTGGCCTCTCTAGTGGAGGACCTCTACCTTTCCTTGGTGCCTTTGGTGTTACCTCTGGATCTGGTGCCGGATCTTTTCTTGCGCCAGCATCAGGCGCAGTCATCATCACGTTGGTGCGGTCAGGAGAGCGAGTGATACGCGCCCCACGAGCCGCGCTAAGGCATGGCTCACCTCCCTCAACGACGTGCCGCGGGTGAACGCACGACACATCAATAGCGACATAGATCTTGTGCACGCCGAGCTTGACGAAGGGGCCGTTGCACGGGAGGGGTCGCTTGCCGAAGCAGCCAGCATTTTCGCTGACAAAGTTCAGCGCTCCAAAGCACTGAACAAGCCCGGAGACGATGCGTTCGCCGATGCCGATGAGGTTTCCCGTCCGGATCTTCACTCCTGCTAGTGTCGCTAGCACAACGGTGGGCGCCAACTGTCGTGGTGGTGTCACGGCAGATGCCATGGATAGGCTAAAGGTGGGGACAAGATGCACTAGAGGAATCCAGGGAGGGATAGTGTGGTGATTCCACACACAGAAGCTTTGTATTATTCAAGCTAGATGAGTTACAAGTGCTCCTTGAGCTGTATTGGGGAGAGGAGGAAGAAGGAACTCTCTTACTCTCACCACCACTTTGTTCTTAGGAACTCTCTACTCAAATGCCCATCAACTAGTCAATAACTCCATATAACTCAACCCTTTCTACAGATGCCCTAGCCCTCCTTATATAGGGGTAACTAGGTCTCCAATTAGGGCATACGTGGAGGCACATTCAAGGGAATATGCCTCTTCCCAAAATAGCAAACCGACCGGGTCACTTTTCCCCTTCGTAAGCCATGAAGAGGCTACATGAGCCTCTGCGGCGCCAGCGTCATTCGACACAGGCAACGTCACCCTTGTCAGCCATGCCTTAGTGGTCCTGGCTCTGTCCGCTTCGCTCACGCTCTGCGTACAATGCCACCTTTTGACCAGCGAGATACCTTCCTTCTCTTGCAAGCCTAATATAACCTGGATCGTGCCTGGTTGATCCGGCTACACTGGTACCTGCATACAAGATAGATAAAACCTGCCGGCATACGACATAAGTCGGCTGGGACTCAGTTAGGCGGACATCCTCAGGTCTGGGTTACTCCGTTATTCGGCCTGCCTTGAGGTGATTCGGCCAGCACTTGCTTTGACTTTGCCGTACCTCGGCTAACTCGGCCATTATACCCCGGCGTGACCATACCCGGGGGTATCCCCCAACAGGTTTATTAGACATTTTAACAATAGTGTCTACCGGTTCAAAATCTAGATTATTTAAGCTTTAGCGAAGTTCTTGATAAAGTGATGACGGCATGATATTTATGGTGGAAATTGGTTCACAAATTCCATATAAGAAAGTTTCTCCACAATATATAGGGGTCATAGGTTTTGAAGTTTCGTTACCTCGAACTTTTCCTTGGATGAATTCCGAAGTTTCACGATCTAACATAACCACTTCATCCTCCACTATGCGTGCCTCCATAAGGTCTTTTATTATAACATTATATATATTTGTAGCTTCGGAATTCCTTTCAAGTTTGTTCCGTCTCTTCTTTCTTTGTTCTTCCTATCTTTGTCTCCTTTCAAAAATTCCTCGTATAGGTAACGAGGAGAACTCTTCCATTAGTGCTCTTGCACTCTTCTTTTCTTCGAGAGGTTTCCGAGGTTCCCATTCTGTAGGTACCTACAAATGCCCTGCATAATTCTCAATAATTTTCTTTACTAAGTAATTATCAAAACCGAGGCTTTTAATCATTGTATATGTCCTCTCATCTACAAAGAAATCGTTAATGCAAGCATATTTTGAAAAACTATTTGTAATATTTTCCTTATTTTTAGAATTTTCAGTTGCTTCTTTCATTTTTAAGATTAGATTCCAAGCCTCATCATAAGTATAAGATAGAAAACTGCCATTTGAAGCAGTGTCTAGATTCGTCCTATTTTCAATATTTAGCCCTCCATAAAATGTATGGGTGATTAACAAATCAGGTAAAACATGATGGGGGCAATTATCCAGGTAACTTTTGTACCTTAGATATCCTTCATATAAGCCCTCACTAGGATTATTTTAGAAATTGATAATAATACCTCTCATCCTATGAGCTTTACTTTCAGAATAATATTTTGATAGGAACTTGGTTGTCAATTCCTCCCAAGTCCTTGGTACTTCTGCACAAAACGATCTGTACCAGTCGCAAACATTATTAGTGAGAGTTTGTCTAAACAAATGGATTTTAACCATATCAAGATTACAACCATCGAAAGAATTGTAAGTGTCCATATGGACTTTCTTCATTGGTTCCTACAAATTTCTTAGAGTGTAATACTCAAACAATAAAAGATGGATTTAGACTCCATCCGGATTTATGCTTTTGTTGACAGTTATAAAATCATCCATGGGCGAACCCATTTTCCTTACTGCCTCAAGAAATGCTGAGTATTGTCCATTGTTGTGGTCCTGCAACTCAAGTAAAAATTAGTATAATGAAAGTAAATAACTAAAAGTAAAGTGACTTATAGTGCTAAGCTCCCTGATACGTCCAAAACGAGAATATCATTTTGCGGCCCGAAAGTTCGGGTGTCCAGGCAACGCGGTACCCAAGTTCCCTAAAATCATCCGCGATGACTACAGTTGGTGTGCCAAATACTCAGAGGGTCTTTTTCGGCACGAATTCAACTTTACGTTTCAATACAAAAAATCAGGCTAACGGCCATCAAGTTGGGCCCCCCCTGTCAGTTCTTGCCGTTATGTCACTCCTGTCGCTCCCGTCGCTTAGGTGTCAATTAGGCTTGCAGCGTTGGCGCCTGCATCCATTACGCGTCTTCTACTTCCCCTGAGCGGCAGTCTGTGGGGCGTCGCAGCCATGGCACGGAGCTGGGACGTGGACGAACCTGCTCGGCCCAGCTCTCCTCCCTGTAGGCTTGCAGCATTGGCGCCTGCATCCATTACACGTATTTGTCCCCGGGGCGGCAATCTGTGGTCATGGCCATGGCGCAGAGCTGGGAAGTGACGAAGCTGCTCGGCCCCGCTCTTCTCCCCATCCCGAGTCAGAGCTCGCCCTCACCATGGACGCACCCATGGCACGGTCGGGGACGAGAATTGGTTACCCGTGAGATCTGGCAGCAGAAATCATCGATAAATCCTATGAAAAACTGAAGAAATTGAAGCGACTCGATCATGACTACTGGGAGTGGAAGCCGATGAGCCAGGTGCGCCTCGAGTATGCAGCCAGAGACGCCTACATGGCGTACGAGTTGTATAGTAAGCTCATTACCATGAAAGATGGGATGGTTAAGGCGGGGTTTTTTGCGAGAGAGCTATGCCCTGGTTGCAAGCTAGCCCAGGAGAAGAAGCGCGAGGAGGACAGAAAGCGGTTTCAGGACGAGTAGGGATCTTGGGACGGTGGCGACATCAAGCGGCTGAAGGGGAAGCAAGTCAAGGACGACAACAAGTGGTGGTGATACATTATATGTTTGAACTAGATTTTAGTTTCTAGTTTATTATGTGTGTGATACATTTAGTTACTTCAATACAAAATTTCGACCAATTTAACTTGTTGATGTATTTCTTGACAATTATAATATAATCGAGCACTAGAAATATTTTGTAGTGTGCATGAGCATGATCAGTAAATATAATTGAACACTAGAAACTTTAAGGCACTCCATATAAAGGAGTAGATTAATATAGAAGGTTCACCAGAGACACCACGGATATATTGTTTTACATGCCACACACAGGTAATAATTAACTAGAACAAAATAAAAGCAGGGGCTGCAGCAGGAGGCCGGGACACGGAGACGCCTAGCAGGGCAGGGGTTTATCAGCAGGAGGCAGCGACAGCCTAGTCGATGGGATACAGGCCAGTCTTGACATACTCCTGGAGGAATTTGCCGTAGGCTGCGTGCCGCACCAAGGTAATCGGCCTATGGCTTATGCCTCCGCCTCTGCCAACGCCCTCCGCATGCTGGATCATGCTGTTGAGGTCCACGTTGATTGCTCTGCCACAGAATGGGCAAAACAGTCTCCCCCTACGGTGGAAATGGATTAGCCCACACCGTAACCGCCTCAGCATGTAGCGGCTCTTGTTGTCCCTAGATACCTTGTTATCATCCACTTCATCATCATCCTCCTGTTGATTTTTAAGAACATAACTTAGAACTCATACATATGATTGAATTGTATTACAACTCAAGAATTGACAACATGTATATGTAAGACAATATATCCGTGGATATCAAAGATAAAGCATCTCAGCAATAGTTTGATCGGTTCATATATCATTTCATCTCAACACAATGAAAAATAATTGCATCAGAGTGAATGTAGGATAAAGATTGCAGCCTCATAAGTTTCTTCAGGGATGGAGTCAGCGAACCAAGTAACAATTGCACAACCTGTAATGTTGTTGTACATCGCCCCAGGTTCACTAACTCATCCCTGAAAAAATCTGACACCAATGTGTATGCCTCTCTTTTGGGACAAATTTGAATCATTGGCCATAATAAGAAATTGAAATGTAATCGTACAAACCATTATTTGGGGATACATAGTCAGGTACAAAAACAAGCCTCAATATTGTAATTATAAATAAAAACCAAACAATTAATCTTCAGGTGCATGTTAAAAATACTTATGATCAAAACCATTCATATACATATGCATCATACCAATCATTAAAAGATCAGAAACAATTCAAGGATCATATATGTAGTTCCATATGAGAATAAATCTAGGGCCTCATAATTTGTTTTAGAGATGGAGTTGGCGAACCAAAGTACCAACAGCACAACCTATATTGTCTGTGTGCATTGCTGCCTCAGGTTCACCAACCCATCCCTAAAACACGACACCATCATACGTGTCTCCCCTTGAACTCTTTTGGGGATAATTTCAATCATCGGCCTCGATGACAAACTAAAATGTAATTCTTATACACTATGAATGCATGGAATAGATAATTCGAATATCATAGTTCTATGAATGTAGAATAAAGATTCGGCCTCATAAGTTTATTCAGGGACGGCGTGAGTGAACCAAGTAACAATGGCATAGCCTATATTGTTGTTGTACATCGCCCTAGGTTCACTAACTCGTCCCTAAAAAAATCTGACAGCAATATGCCTGCCTCTCTTTTGGGGCAATTTGAATCATTGGCCTCAATAAGAAATTGAAATATAATCGTACAAAACACTATTCAGGGATATACATAGTCAGGTACAAAAACAAGCCTAAATATTGTAATTATAAATAAAAAACCAAACAATTAATCTTCAGGTGCATGTTAGAAATACTTATGATCAAAACCATTCATATACATATGCATCATACCAATCATTAAAATATCAAAAACAATTCAAGGATCATATATGTAGTTCCATATGAGAATAAATCTAGGGCCTCATAATTTGTTTTAGAGATGGAGTTGGAGAACCAAAGTACCAACAGCACAACCTATATTGTTTGTGTGCATTGCTGCCTCAGGTTCACGAACCCATCCCTAAAACATGACACCGTCATACGTGTCTCCCCTTGAACTCTTTTGGGGCAAATTTCAATCATCGGCCTCGGTGACAAACTAAAATGTAATTCTTATACACTGAATGCATGGAATAGGTAATTCGAATATCATAGTTCTATGAATGTAGAATAAAGATTAAGGCCACATAAGTTTCTACAGGGACGGTGTAAGTGAACCAAGTAACAATTGCACAGCCTATATTATTCTTGTACATCGCCCCAGGTTCATTAACTCGTCCCTGAAAAAATCTGACACCAATGTGTCTGCCTCTCTTTTGGGGAAAATTTGAATCATTGGCCACAATAAGAAATTGAAATGTAATCATACAAAACATTATTCAGGGATATACATAGTCAGGTACAAAAACAAGCCTAAATATTGTAATTATAAATAAAAAACCAAACAATTAATCTTCAGGTACATGTTAAAAATACTTATGATCAAAACCATTCATATACATATGCATCATACCAATCATTAAAAGATCAGAAACAATTCAAGGATCATATATGTAGTTCCATATGAGAATAAATCAAGGGCCTCATAATTTGTTTCAGAGATGGAGTTGGGGAACCAAAGTACCAACAGCACAACCTATATTATTTGTGTGCATTGCTGCCTCAGGTTCACCAACCCATCCCTAAAACACAACACCATCATACGTGTCTCCCCTTGAACTCTTTTGGATCAAATTTCAATCATCGGCCTCGGTGACAAACTAAAATGTAATTCTTATACACTATGAATGCATGGAATAGATAATTCAAATATCATAGTTCTATGAATGTAGAATAAAGATTGGAGCCTCATAAGTTTTTACAGAGATGGCCTAAGCGAACCAAGTAACAATTGCACAGCTTATATTGATCTTGTACATGGCCCCAGGTTCGCTCACTCATCCCTGTAAAAATTTGACACCAATGTGTCTGTCTCTCTTTGGGGCAAATTTGAATCACTGGCCACAATAAGAAATTGAAATGTAATCGTACAAAACAATATTCAGGGATATACAAATGCATCATACAACGCATTCATAGATCAGAAACAATACAAATATTATATATTTAGGTTCCATGTGAGAGAAAAAATTAGGGCCTCATTTTTTCCAGTGATGGAGTCGGAGAACCAAAATACCAACAGCACAACCTATATTGTTTATGTGCATTGCTGCCTCAGGGCCACTAACCATCCATAAGAAAATGAGACCATCAGATTCCCTTGCACTATTTTGGGGCAAAATTGAATCATTGGGCTCAGTAAGGAATAGAAATGTAATGTTATAGGCCTGCTGTGTATCGAAATCAACACTCAACTAGCAAACTCAACTAGATGGCAGATGAGCAGATTGGGATTTTGTGACTAGACGGATTGGGGTTTTGTGACTAGATGGCAGATGCATCAATCAACCGATCGAATCATATATATACTACCCTACTTCAAGAGCAAAAGGATCTGTACATGATTGAGCAAATCCTATGTATGAATAGTGAAAACTGCGGCTGCGACTAGAGAAGCTAGCAATGTAGTACCTCGGACTCCTCATCAGGGACCTCCTCCTCGAACTCATCATTCTCCGCGATTGCGTCGAAGATTTCTTAAACGGCGATGGGGTCGTCGATGTAGATCACCGGATTGCCTCCGCATGCCGCCTGCCCCCCATCCAGATCTGCCGCTGACACCACGACATTGTCGGCCACGACATTGTCGGCCACCTGCTACTCGACGGTGATGGCTACTACCTAATGGTCGGCGGCGATGGTTACTACCTGCTGCTCGGCGGCGATGGCTACCAACTGCTGCTGGCGGATATGGCTACCAACTGCTAGACGGATGAGTTTGCACCCTCGGCGGCGCGGCGACGAGCGTCGTTCGTGCCCGGAGAAGACGCCTCCGCCTCCTTGGCGACGACCGAGCCATCTGCTGATGCGCCTTCAATTGTCTTCACCTCTGGATCGTCTCCACGCGTACGCTTCATGGCGCACCAAGGGAAGGAGGTAGTGCAAACGAGGGAGCTTCAGCGCGCGCGGCAGGTGTAGATTGGGGTGTTGGGAGTTGGGACTAGACAGACTAGGGGGAAATGACACGAGCTCATGGAAGAAGAAGGTCGACGGGGTTATAAACACCGGACCGTTCGTAGTCCTCGAGTGGACACGTGTGGTGGGCGGGGGCTACCACGATCTGCGCCCTTTTTTCGGTTCCTTTTTTTTGAAACATCCACGGTCTCCACTTTAGAGCTGCATTGAAAACACGCTCATGGCAGACCTCAATTCCACTGCATGCAAGTGGCATGGAACCAATTTCTAGCAACGTTAGATCTACTCGAGGGGGGCCCTTGACTCATGGAATTTACTAGCGGTAGGGCCCAGTTGGAAGTGAGATTGAGAGCGCTGCATAAAAATGGGATATGTCTGATTAAAATCAAGTGGCAATAAATTGCAGCGTCCCGTCGACAACCGTGCACTCGATGACCCCGTTTCCCTATGCATGAGTTGTAGTAGCAGTAATAGGCTTTCATACTTGATTAAACTTGACATGACAGCTCGATGACTTTTTCCATGGACGGCATCGTGTTCCTTCCCATAGAAGTCTCGCAGAGGGAGACGTCCGTGTTGTCTCACGCTGTACTGTCAAGGGCACGACGTGTGCAACGATCATCGTTGGATCGCACAGAATCAACGGTTGGTGCGCACGATCCGCGTGACAACTGTGACAACCAATCAGGGAGTAGCAGACATGGTGAGCACAGGTTTGGGCTTCTACGAAAGATAGAGAGGGGGGCAAAACTAAGTAGCACCACATAAAACAAAGGGCAAAACTGAGTAGTATAAAAATGGAAAGTGTCTTGTACAATGAAATACATCGTGGAATACATCAAATTATGCCAAGATAGATCCACTAGAGTTCATTGGATGTGTGTTCTTCTCATAAACCACACATGGATCCACCAGTGTCATTGCATGTGTGTTCTTCTAAACAAACCACATAAGGATCCACCAGTGTCATTGCATGTCTGTTCTTTTCATGAACCACACCCAGTGTCAGTGCATGTCTGTTCTTTTCATGAACCACACCCAGTGTCACTGCATGTCAGTTCTTTTCATGAACCACATAAGGATCTACCAGTGTCATTGGATGTGTGTTCTTCTCATGAACCACATGTGGATCCACCGGTGTCATTGCATGCCTGTTCCTCTAAACAAACCACATAAGGATCCACCAGTATCATTGCGTTTATGTTCTTTTCATGAACCACACCTAGTGTCATTGCATGTGTGTTCTTCTAAACAAACCACATAAGGATCCACCAATGTCACTGCATGTCTGTTCTTTTCATGAACCATATAAGGATCTACTAGTTTAATTGCATGTGTGTTCTTCTCATGAACCACACGTGGATCCACCTGTGTCATTGCATGTATGTTCCTCTAAACAAACCACATAAGGATCCACCAATGTCATTGCGTGTCTGTTCTTTTCATGAACCACACCCGGTGTCATTGCATGTGTGTTCTTCTAAACAAACCACATAAGCATCCACCAGTGTCATTGCCTGTCTGTTCTTTTCATGAACCCCACCCAGTGTCATTGCATGTGTGTTCTTCTAAACAAACCACATAAGTCATTGCATGTCTGTTATTTTCATGAACCACACCCGGTGTCATTGCATGTCTGTTCTTTTCATGAACCATATCTAGAGTCATTGCATGGCTGTTCCTCTAAACAAACCACATAAGGATACACCAGTCTCATTGCATGTCTGTTCTTTTCATGAACCACACCCAGTGTTATTGCATGCGTGTTCTTTTAATTAACCACAGCTAGAGTCATTGCATGTCTGTTACTTCCATAAACCACACATGGATCCACCAATGTCATTGCATGTCTGTTCTCTTCATCAACCACACCCAGTGTCACTATATGTCAGTTCTTTTCTTGAACCACATAAGGATCCACCCAGTGTCATTGGATTTGTGTTCTTCTCATGAACCACATGTGGATCCACCGGTGTCATTGCATGTATGTTCCTCTAAGCAAACCACATAAGGATCCACCAGTGTCATTGCATGTCTGTTCTTTTCATGAACCACACCAAGTGTCATTGCATGTGTGTTCTTCTAAACAAACCACATAAGGATCCACCAGTGTCATTGCATGTATGTTCTTTTCATGAACCACACCCAGTGTCATTGCATGTGTGTTCTTCTAAACAAACCACATAAGGATCCACCAGTATCATTGCCTGTCTGCTCTTTTCATGAACCACACCCAGTTTCATTGCATGCGTGTTCTTTTCATTAACCACAGCTAGAGTCATTGCATGTCTGTTACTTCCATAAACCACACATGGATCCACTGATGTCATTGCATGTCTGTTCTTTTCATGAACCACACCCAGTGTCACTGCATGTCAGTTCTTTTCATGAACCACATAAGGATCCACCCAGTGTCATTTGATGTGTGTTCTTCTCATGAACCACACGTGGATCCACCAGTGTCATTGGATGTCTGTTCCTCTAAACAAACCACATAAGGATCCACCAGTATCATTGCATGTCTGTTCTTTTCATGAACCACACCTAGTGTCATTGCATATGTGTTCTTCTAAAAAAACCACATAAGGATCCACCAGTGTCATTGCCTATTTGTTCTTTTCATGAACCACACATAAGGATCCACCAGTGTCATTGCATGCATGTTCTTTTCATGAACCACACCCAATGTCATTGCACGTGTGTTCCTCTAAACAAACCACATAAGGATCCACCAATGTCATTGCATGTCTGTTCTTTTCATGAACCACACCCAATGTCATTGCATGTGTGTTCTTCTAAACAAGCCACATAAGGATCCACCAGTGTCATTGCATGTCTGTTCTTTTCATGAACCACACATAAGGATCCACCAGTGTCATTGCATGTCTGTTCTTTTCATGAACCACATAAGGATCCACTAGTGTCATTGCATGTCTGTTCTTTTCATGAACCACATAAAGATCCACCGGTGTCATTGCATGTATGTTCTTTTCATGAACCACACCCAGTGTCATTACATGTCTATTCTTTTCATGAAACACACCCGGTGTCACTGCATGTCTGTTCTTTTCATGAACCACAGAAGGATCTACCAGTGTGATTGGATGTGTGTTCTTCTCATGAACCACACGTGGATCCACCGGTGTCATTGCATGTATGTTCCTCTAAACAAACCACATAAGGATCCACCAGTGTCATTATATATCTGTTCTTTTCATGAACCACACCCAGTGTCATTGCATGTGTGTTCTTCTAAACAAACCACATAAGGATCCACTAGTGTCATTGCCTGTCTATTCTTTTCATGAACCACACCCAGTGTCAGTGCATGTCTGTTCTTTTCATGAACCACACCCAGTGTCACTGCATGTCAGTTCCTTTCATGAACCACATAAGGATCTACCCGTGTCATTGGATGTGTGTTCTTCTCATGAACCACACGTGGATCCACCGGTGTCATTGCATGTATGTTCCTCTAAACAAACCTCATAAGGATCCATCAGTGTCATTGGATGTGTGTTCTTTTCATGAACCACACCCAGTGTCATTGCATGTGTGTTCTTCTAAACAAACCACATAAGGATCCACTAGTGTCATTGCATGTCTGTTCCTTTCATGAACCACACCCAATGTCATTGCATGCGTGTTCTTTTCATTAACCACAGCTAGAGTCATTGCATGTCTGTTACTTCCATAAACCACACATGGATCCACCGATGTCATTGCATGTCTGTTCTTTGCATTAACCACACCCAGTGTCACTGCCTGTGAGTTCTTTTCATGAACCACATAAGGATCTACCACTGTCATTGGATGTGTGTTCTTCTCATGAACCACACGTGGATCCACCGGTGTCATTGCATGTTTGTTCCTCTAAACAAACCACATAAGGATCCACCAGTGTCATTGCATGTCGGTTCTTTTCATGAACTACACCCAGTGTCATTGCATGTGTGTTCTTCTAAACAAACCACATAAGGATCCACCAGTGTCATCGCATGTCTGTTCTTTTCATGAACCACACATAAGGATCCACTAGTGTCATTGCATGTCTATTCTTTTTCATGAACCACACCCAATGTCATTGCATATGTGTTCCTCTAAATAAACCACATAAGGATCCACCAATGTCATTGCATGTCTGTTTTTTTCATGAACCACACCCAGTGTCATTGCATGTGTGTTCTTCTAAACAAACCACATAAGGATCCACCAGTATCATTGCATGTCTGTTCTTTTCATGAACCACACATAAGGATCCACCAGTGTCATTGCATGTCTATTTTTTCATGAACCACATAAGGATCCACCGATGTCATTGCATGTATATTCTTTTCATGAACCACATAACGATCCACCAGTGTCATTATATGTCTGTTGTTTTTATGAACCACACCCACTGTCATTGCATGTGTGTTCTTCTAAACAAACCACAAAAGGATCCACCAGTGTCATTGCCTGTATGTTCTTTTCATGAACCACACCCAATGTCAGTGCATGTATGTTCTTTTCATGAACCACACCCAGTGTCACTGCATGTCAGTTCTTTTCATGAACCACATAAGGATCTACCCGTGTCATTGGATGTGTGTTCTTCTCATGAACCACACGTGGATCCACCGGTGTCATTGCATGTCTGTTCCTCTAAACAAACCACATAAGAATCCACCAGTGTCATTGCATGTTTGTTCTTTTCATGAACCACACCGAGTGTCATTGCATGTGTGTTCTTCTAAACAAACCACATAAGGATCCACCAGTGTCATTGCATGTCTGTTCTTTTCATGAACCACACATAAGGATCCATTAGTGTCATTGCATGTATGTTCTTTTCATGAACCACACCCAATGTCATTGCATGTGTGTTCCTCTAAACAAACCACATAAGGATCCACCAATGTCATTGCATGTCTGTTCTTTTCATGAACCACACCCAGTGTCATTGCATGTGTGTTCTTCTAAACAAACCACATAATGATCCACCAGTGTCATTGCATGGTTGTTCTTTTCATGAACCACACATAAGGATCCACTAGTGTCATTGCATGGATGTTCTTTTCATGAACCACATAGGGATCCACCAGTGTCATTGCATGTCTGTTCTTTTCATGAACCACATAAGGATCCACCAGTGTCACTGCATGTCTGTTCTTTTCATGAACCACACCCAGTGTCATTGCATGTCTGTTATTTTCATGAAACACACCCGGTGGCACTACATGTCTGTTCTTTTCATGAACCACATAAGGATCTACCAGTTTCATTGGATGTGTGTTCTTCTCATGAACCACACGTGGAACCACTGGTGTCATTGCATGTGTGTTCCTCTAAACAAACCACATAAGGATCCACCAGTGTCATTATATGTCTGTTCTTTTCATGAACCACACCTAGTGTCATTGCATGTGTGTTCTTCTAAACAAATCACGTAAGGATCCACCAGTGTCATTGCCTGTTTGTTCTTTTCTTGAACCACACCCAGTGTCAGTGCATGTCTGTTCTTTTCATGAACCACACCAGTGTCACTGCATGTCATTTCTTTTCATGAACCACATAAGGATCTACCAGTGTCATTGGATGTGTGTTCTTCTCATGTACCACACGTGGATCCATTGGTGTCATTGCATGTCTGTTCCTCTAAACAAACCTCATAAGGATCCACCAGTGTCATTGCATGTCTGTTATTTTCATGAACCACACCTAGTGTCATTGCATGTGTGTTCTTCTAAACAAACCACATAATGATCCACTAGTGTCATTGCATGTCTGTTCTTTTCATGAACCACATAAGGATGGGCCCACTATTGTCATTGCATGTATGTTCTTTTCATGAACCACACGCAGTGTCAATGCATGTCTGTTCTTGTCATGAACCACACCCAGTGTCACTGCGTGTATGTTCTTTTCATGAACCACATAAGGATCTACCAGTGTCATTGGATGTGTTATCTTCTCATGAACCACATGTGGATCCACCGGTGTCATTGCATGTATGTTCCTCTAAACAAACCACATAAGGATCCACCAATGCCATTGCGTGTCTGTTCTTTTCATGAACCACACCCAGTGTCATTGCATGTGTGTTCTTCTAAATAAACCACATAAGGATCCACCAGTGTCATTGCCTGTCTATTCTTTGCATGAACCACACCCAGCGTCATTGCATGTGTTTTCTTCTAAGCAAACCACATAAGTCATTGCATGTCTGTTCTTTTCATGAACCACACCCGGTGTCATTGCATGTGTGTTCCTCTAGATAGACCATATAAGGATCCACCGGTGTCATTGCATGGCTGTTCCTCTAACAAACCAAATAAGGATCCACCAATGTCATTGGATGTGTGTTCTTCTCATGAACCACACGTGGATCCACCGGTGTCATTGCATGTCTGTTCCTCTTAACAAACCACATAAGTATCCACCAGTTTCATTGCGTGTCTGTTCTTTTCATGAACCACACCCAGTGTCATTGCATGCGTGTTCTTTTCATTAACCACAGCTAGATTCATTGCATGTCTGTTACTTCCATAAACCACACATGGATCCACCGATGTCATTGCATATCTGTTCTTTTCATGAAACACACCCAGTGTCACTGCATGTCAGTTCTTTTCATGAATCACAGCTAGAGTCATTGCATGTATGTTACTTCCATAAACCACATATGGATCCACCTAGTGTGATTGCATGTCTGTTATTTTCACAAACCACTCATGGATACACCAGTGTCATTGCATGGGTAGCCTTTAGACTAAGTCTTCTAGAAGGCACGCCATAACACAGTTGTTCTGCTTGATGATTGTTACATACCGTTCGATTGGGGCGCTTGGATGATTGGGATGGTCTTCGTGAGAGCGATCCGCGAGTAGGCTGTTCTGCGGCATGATTGGCCACGCTTGCTCTGGACAAACTGGCAACACCGGGCGCTCCCCTGTTGAGAGTGTCACGTCTCACTAGTTCAGTGGGCCACATCCCAGTGTCACGTCCCCATTACTTCTCTTCCTCCCCATACTTCTCTTCCTTACCCTCGAAGCCACTTCCCCACTTCACTACCATCCCGCCGTAGCCTGATGGCTCAATGCACGACGCCTAGAAAAGTGCTGGTGCGGTGTTGATGTAGAGCTCGTTGGGAACCCCAAGAGGAAGGTATGATGAGCACGGAAGCAAGTTTCCCCCAGTTATGAAACCAAGGTTTAATCGAACCAGTAGGAGCAAGGAAAGACCCCAAAGGTGTTCCTAGCTGAGCCTTGGCAGGGCGCTCTACCGGTGCTAGTAGCAACGTTGAGACCTGTACACAACACAACCACAGAACTTTGTGACCAACTTGCGATGAGGTTGTCAATCTCACCGTGTTTTGCGGAAAACAAAGGATTAAACGTATCGAATGGAAAGAAGTAATTGTTTGCAGAAAGTAAACACAAAGCAGTAAAAGATTGTAGATTGTATGTAAAGAAAAGGACCGAGATCCATAGTTCACTAGAGGTGGCTCTCCTTAGATAGATAACATGCTGGGTGAACAAATTACAGCGGGCAATTGACAAACATCGAGAATGCAATACATGCATATACTAATCATCTTGACTCCTTTGGAACTTGATTGGGCATTACAACATTGTACATAGACCGCCATCCAACTGCATCTATGACTAATAATCCACCTTCAGGTTATCATCCGAACCCCCTCCAGTATTAAGTTGCAAGCAACAGATTATTGCTTTACAAACTACGTGTAAAGTAAACAATATGATTGTTGTATGAACAAAGGATTGTTGTTTTCTCCCTAGTAGCAACAACACATCTAGTACCTTAGAGATTTCTGTCACTTCCCCAGATTACCAGAGGCATGAACCCACTATCGAGCATAAATACTAACTCTTGAAGTTGCTAGCATCTACTTGGCCAAGATAGCTACTAACAATGGAAAGCATGCAAGATCACAAATAACAAAGACATGATAGAATCAATAATCAATCTAAAATAGCATCTCAATATCTATCGGATCCCCGCAAACACAACATGTATGGATATAAATAGATAATCTTGATAATGAATGGAGCTCACAAGATCTAGGCATGAAAGCACAAAGGAGGAGAACCAGCCATCTAGCTACTACATGGATCCGTAGTCCAAGGATGAACTACTCACGCATCACACCGGAGGCTTGCATGGTGATGAAGAAGGCCTCCAGGGTGAATTCCCCTCTCCGGCAGGGTGCCGGGAAGAGCTTAAGATCCCTCCCGATCTAGGGATGGAGATGACGGTGGCTACAGAATCTTTCGTGGATTTTTGATCGGGCACTTAGGGTTTTCGCCCCGAGGGCATCTTATAGGCGGAAGGGGAGGTTGAGGGGATGCCAGTGGCCACCACACCACCCCCTGGCACGGGCCAAGCCTGGCCGCGCGACCAGGTGGTGTGGCTGGCCTCTGGCCCTTCTCCGTCTCGTATTCTAGCATCTGATGACTTCCGGAAATAGGCACTTTGGCTTTTGTCCCGTCCAATTCCGAGAATATTCATTTCTTGAATTTCCTGGAACCAAAAACAGCAGAAAACAGGCAGCTGGCACTGTGGCTCTTGTTAATAGGTTAGTCCAAGAAATCATATGAAAAGTACTCCAAAGTGTGCACAAAACACAAGAAAGTGGATAAAACCAAGCACGGAACATCAAAAATTATAGATACATTTGCAATGTATCAACATCCCCAAGCTTAACTCCTGCTCGTCCTCGAGTAGGTAAGTGATAAAAAGAAAGAATAATTTTTTAGGTGACATGCACCATCAAAGACTTGATCAAAGTATTTGTAAAACATTCAAAGCTGGGATCATAGTACTTCAATCATAACATGAAAGACAAAGTTCTAGCAATAAGACAAAGAAACTATGATGCAACATGAAAAGGAACAAATAAAAGATTCATGAATAACAATGCTTTGCAAGAAGTTTGTTTGTTTCACATAAAGAAAACATAGCATAATAGTATTCAGCTTGTCCCTCAATAGAGTAGCAAATATAAATGCATAGGACACCTTCAAAGTTCATAAGAGTGAATAGATACAAATAGCTTAAAACAAGCAATATCAAGTTATGCATCAATCAACTAGTCTTGGGACAATGCACATAGAACTAAGAATGGCCAATATGCTCTCAAAGTAGGTGCATAAAGGTAGAAGGTGGAGACTCAATATAATGGTGGAAGAAATGCCTTTTTATAAAAGGAAGTAGGGATTCACATCTCATAAAGAGCTTCCAAAAATTATGGTACTTATAGCTTTCAGCTCTCATTGCCCCTATCATAAGCATCTTGAAGTGATTAAGGTTAAAGTGAACAAACTATGGTGTACATGCTTGACGAAGTATAAGTCAGAAATATCATGTCCCTTGTATACGAGGGCCGCTCCTCATGCTACTCAAGTTTAGGCAACGGTAAGTCTTGTCATTGTAAGTATATGTGTATCATAGAGAACCGCCAATGGGGTACCGCTTGCCCGATGATACGGAAGAATCCCCATATCAAAATGACAAGGCAAGCAGACAACGAGCATCTCAGCAATCTTCTTATTTACCATGGGAATATGGTGCTTTTTTCTCTCTTTCCTCTTTTCATAATCTTTTTTTTCTCTTTTCTCTTTTTTTCTCAATATAGGACTCTTTTTTATAAGAAGAATGCTTCATAGATAGCTCATTATGGTTACGCTGCAGGTTTCCACCATGTCAGCATGGATTAAACCAGCGGCCCAGGCATTTCTCTAACACATATACATAATTCCATGGACTTACAAGCTCCCCTTTCATTTCACACCGACGACATCCATATACAAAAGAGCATGATATCAACTAGGTACAAGTACCAAGTGCAATGTTGAAAGCGTTCCCCATGAAAGCATTGTTCTGCTAATTCCCAACAAATAAGTGCAAGCATATACAGCATAGACGACACAATGGTTCAAGTTTATTAAGGGCAAGAAAAGTAAAGTGTGCCATCAAGTTCGTGAGAGCTTTAATCACTAGTTTTCTCATAACAAGTTTAATTTGGAAGGTAAACAAAAGCATGAATATACTTGGAATAGCATAAGCTAGTAGGTAGGTATGGTGGACTCTTTGGACTAACTTGGTTTAAGGAGTTGGATGCATGAGTGGAACTCATACTTGGTTGTGGAGGCTAGCAAAAGACTGGGAGCGACAAACTAAGAGAGCAATAATGGCCATAATCATGCAGAGCGACAAAACATCATTGATCAAAGCATAAAGTGATACTACAAGTTGAAAACTAAAGGATCATAAAGGCTATGGTGACTTTGGATAGTCATAACATGGTGTGAGCATGCGCCAAGTCAACCCAAATAAAGCATCAAAGGAGAATACCACTATACTATGCTTTAATATGCTAAAACAAGGCATGATTCATCCAAGGCACATTAAGCAATCTCAATTGTTTATAACAGGTCATGCTACAGCAAAGAATACTAAGCATAAAGCCAAAACAATATCAATCATCGCATGACAAAGCATAAGCCACAGTCAAAAACAAGCTCTTTTTACCACATAAGTATGAACTTTCCTACTCTTTTCCAAACCAAACCAAACTATTTGCAAACCAAGGTATGAAAGAGGGGGTACAACCAATTTATTCAGAAAACTAAGCAAACAAAAGCAAACGAAAAACCAAACGAAAATGAAAAAGAAGACGTTCCAAGAACAACACAACTGTGCATGAAACAATAAAAATGAAGCGTTTGGAAGAAACCTGGGATTTTTATTGATGAAGAGGGGGATGCCTTGGGGATCCCCAAGCTTTGACGCTTGTACTTCTTGGATATTTCTTGGGGTGACACACGTGGCATCCCCAAGCTTGAGCTTTAGTCCATCCTTCATCTCATTACTCATTCCTTCCATACACCTGAAATTTTTCCTTCATACAAAACTTCACACAATCTTTATTAGCAACATTAGTGCACTCAAGATAAATAAGTCTTAAGGTTTAGTTCTAACACCAAATAAACTCCCATTAGAACACTAGCTACTGTAGCACTTCCCTCAAAAAGCTCAATTCCCTAAAAGAACTCAAAAAGGAACCAATAAGAAGCAAATGCAGAAAATGGCAGAAATCTGTCAAAACAGACCAGCAGGTAAAGACGAATTTTTTTCGAAGACCTTGTTTTGCTCAAATAAACAATTGTTGAACTAACGAAAGTTAGATAACAACCTGGGGCAGAAGCACAAAATTTCACGCCTCAAAAATATGTTCAGAGATTTTACACGAATTTTTACGGTGAACTACAGAAATCTGTTTCGGAACAGCAACTTTCCCAATCATTACTTCTCTCTCATTAGAGGTTACTCTTGGCACAAAAAGCAAATAAAAACGATAAGGAGCGGTTATTACAGAGGTAATAACTTCCAAGACTCATCTAAAACTTTTGGGTTATCTCCCAATAAGTACTTTTCTTTAACACCTTTAAGTTAGGCATAAGAAGCCAGAAAAAGAATCAAGTGTTCTCAAATGAAGAAGCATTAAGATCAATACCAGAAATATTTTCAACAAGGCAAGGTATATCATCCAAATAAGTACTAGAGGATCCTCTCTCAATGCTCTTAGGTTCACTATTCTCGTCAAAAGAGTTTGCAGGAACAATCCAATCAAGATTCTTTTCTATGGCATCATGTATTGCTACTATAGTTTAAAGGGTGTTGGTATCTTAGGTTCCTCCCCATTAAGTTCGGTTTTGTTCATTTTTTCTCATGTACCAACAACATCTACACATGAGCCTAGCATATTGAAACGTTCAAAGACTTTTCTAGCTTCCATGGCAACATCATAGAATTCCTTAAACAAAGTATCTAGAATAAAATCCCTCTTTTCACGGTCTTCAATTTCTTTAAGCTTAAGAAACATGACTTGCATTAAGGGGTTGAGGTTAACAAACCTAGCTTCTAAGATGTGAATTAAATAAGCTGCAGCAATCTCATAGTTTGGAGCAAGTTCTGCAAGGGATCTATCTTCAGTATCTTCATGCTTACTAACATGATTAAATAATTCTTCAATATTATCTTTCCCAATTATAGAACCACTACCAATTGAAAGGTCTTTCAGATTGAATTTGGGGACCAACATGGTGTGCTAAAGAGGATGTAACAACTAAAGGAGACTTAATTTTTGTGTGTTTTCAAATAAGAAAGCAAACTAGTAAAACTAATTTTTTGTGTTTTTGATAAAGAAACAAGCAAACAAAGAAAAAAGAAACAAAGCAAAACAAAAATAACAAAGTAAAGAGAGTAGTTATGAGGGACTCCCCTTGTGAAGATGTCCTTGACTCCCCGGCAACGGCGCCAGAAAAATGCTTGATGGCTCAATGCACAGCGCCTAGAAAAGTGCTGGTACGGTGTTGATGTAGAGCTCGTTGGGAACCCCAAGAGGAAGGTATGATGAGCACAGAAGCAAGTTTCCCTCAGTTATGAAACCAAGGTTTAATTGAATCAGTAGGAGCAAGGAAACACCCCAAAGGTGTTTCTAGCTGAGCCTTGGCAGGGCGCACTACCGGTGCTAGTAGCAACGTGGAGACCTGCACAACACAACCACAGAACTTTGTCCCCAACTTGCGATGAGGTTGTCAATCTCACCACGTTTTGCGGAAAACAAAGGATTAAACGTTTTGAATGGAAAGAAGTAATTGTTCGCAGAAAGTAAACACAAAGCAGTAAAAGATTGTAGATTGTATGTAAAGAAAAGGACCAGGATCCATAGTTCACTAGAGGTGGCTCTCCTTAGATAGATAACATGCTGGGTGAACAAATTACAGCGGGCAATTGACAAACATCGAGAAAGCAATACATGCATATACTAATCATCCTTACTCCTTTGGAACTTGATTGGGCATTACAACATTGTACATAGACCGCCATCCAACTGCATCTATGACTAATAATCCACCTTCAGGTTATCATCCAAACCCCCTCCAGTATTAAGTTGCAAGAAACGGATTATTGCTTTACGAACTGCATGTAAAGTAAACAATACGATTGTTCTATGAACAAAGGATTATTGTTTTGTCCCTAGTAGCAACAGCACATCTAGTACCTTAGACATTTCTGTCACTTCCCCAGATTACCAGAGGCATGAACTCACTATCGAGCATAAATACTAACTCTTGGAGTTGCTAGCATCTACTTGGCCAAGATAGCTACTAACAACGGAAAGCATGCAAGATCACAAATAACAAAGACATGATAGAATCAATAATCAATCTGAAATAGCATCTCAATATCCATCGGATCCCCGCAAACACAACATCTATGGATATAAATAGATGATCTTGATCATGAATGGAGCTGACAAGATCTAGGCATGAAAGCACAAAGGAGGAGAACTAGCCATCTAGCTACTACATGGATCCGTAGTACAAGGATGAACTACTCACGCATCACACCAGAGGCTTGCATGGTGATGAAGAAGGCCTCCAGGGTGAATTCCCCTCTCCGGCAGGGTGCTGGGAAGAGCTTCAGATCCCTCCCGATCTAGGGATGGAGATGATGGCGGCTACAGACTCTTTCGTGGATTTTTGATCGGGCACTTAGGGTTTTTGTCCCGAGGGCATCTTATATGCGGAAGGGGAGGACGAGGGGGTGCCAGTGGCCACCACACCACCCCTTGGCACGGGCTAAGCCTGGCCACGCAGCCAGGTGGTGTGGCCGGCCTCTAGCGCTTCTCCGTCTCGTATTCTGGCATCTGATGACTTCCAGAAATAGGCACTTTGGCTTTTGTCCCATCCAATTCCGAGAATATTCATTTTCTGACTTTCCTGGAACCAAAAATAGCAGAAAACAGGCAGCTAGCACTATGGCTCTTGTTAATAGGTTAGTCTAAGAAATCATATGAAAAGTACTCCAAAGTGTGGACAAAACACAATAAAGTGGATAAAACCAAGCATGGAACATCAAAAATTATAGATACATTTGCAATGTATCATAGCCGCAAGCCGACGGCGCCTCCATCCCAATCCCCTCTCTGGTAGCCACCCCCTCCCCTCTTGCCATGGGTTCAAGGGGACACGGCGAGGAAACGCGTCGTGACCATAGGGACGGTGATTTCGATGTGAGTCGTCTCATCTCTATTTCTATCATCTGTGGCCAGTTATCTATTTTTTGAGCTAGATCTAATCTGTTTACTCATACGCGTATGATGTGTTAGGCCAACCAGACGATGTATGACTCCGACTATCACGGTTTAGAGGAAGAAGACAGTCCTCTGGTATGTAAACATGGATATGTACCCGCTAAATTTGTAGCCTTCGAAGGACGAAACACAGGCACGAGGTTTCTACGGTGTCAAGGACATCGTGCAATGATGGCGGAAGTTGCGGTGTTGTCAAATGGGTAGATCCAGAGTGGCCCAAATCGATGCAGAAAACGCTGGACAAACTATGGGAAATGACTGTCGAGTTCAAAGAATCCATATTCTGCTCACTTCTTGACACTGTTGAGACGAAGCTATGGGAACTAGTTGACATGACCAAGCATAAGCGAGATCTCAGGTGGTTGCAAGACAAGGTTATCAAAGTCGAGCAGGAGAGGGACACGGCATTGGCCCTGAAGGCTAAAGCAGAGCAAGAACTTACTTAAGCAAGGAATGATCTCCACCAGGCCAAAGTCCTGTAATACACAACTATGAGTATTGACAAGTGCATGAGGAAAAATGCAGAGAAACAATTGAAGCTGTGCAAGGAAGATGCTAAAAGGAAGGAGCAGACAATTCGATCCTTGCTCTCACAGGAAGATGCGCATCGGGCCAAGTTTAGGAAGGTCAAGGAGATGTGTGATAACTAGTTCTATTTAGCTTAAGCTCCGTGCCTTTTTAAGTTGTAATATTTGTACTTGTTGACCTAGCGGTCTGAACTATTGGTCCCGGATTCGAGGAAGGAAACAAATTGCTCTCACCCCGCATTACTTCCTTTGTCTGACCCCGCATTACTTCTTTTGTCTAACCGTCGCTTCGTCATCCTCGTGTACAAATAGGAGACGCCACAGCGCGTCGCTTCGTTGTCCATCCCCTCGTCCTCTCCAATCTCCACCGCGGCGCCATGGAGATACCCGATCTGAACTTGTACGAGGCGGTGATGTTCGCGAACTTCGACATCCTCGCGCCGCCAGCCGCGAAGGTGCCCCACGGATGGTGCATCAGCTCTGCGGGGGTGTCGGTGGCTCTGCTACCTAGCCGAGCCGAGATGGAGAGAGAAATCGCGACGCACCGCCGTCAGATGCCCGCGTGGAAGAGGGCGGTGCCCCGGTGCACGGCGGCCAGCCCGTACTGGCCGGTGCTGTTCAAGAAGGAGAGGAAGGCCAAGATTGGCAACCGCATCGTTGACAGGCGCGTGGTGCACCAGGATCTCCGCAACCGAGAAGGGCAGGAGAGGTTCTGGTCCGTCCCTGGACGGACCAAGTACACCGTCATCGCCGCCGCTCGACGCGAAGAGGTGCTCCGTCTCGCGAACAATGCGGAGATCGTGGAGTTTCCGTCAGACAGCGACGAGGAAGCCAGCGGCTCGGAGGACATTGGCAGCGGAAGTGAAATTGTTGACTAATGGTTGGATTAATGTAGGATGTGAAATCGCACCTTTGTTTAGAAGAATTTTTGGTTGAAGTAATGAAATGCCTCGATTTAGATCTCTATCTCAATTAATTTGTGAAAGAATTTGTGATTTAGATCAATTTCTGCCTTGATTTAGATCTCTGTCCCGGATTGAACGTGACCGTGGACCAAAGACACCTTTTCTTCTAGTGTATTCTGACATTGGTGGTTTTCTTAAACGTAATCTACGTGGATTGTGCCGCATGCAAATGGCATAACCACAATTTATAAAGTGGAAGCATGTACACCCGGTTACTGGAGATCCGGGAGCTTCGCCAGATGCAGGGGATGCAGGAGCAGGGAGGCGGTGAGATAGACAGGCTCAAGATTAGGCCAGAAAGTAGTACCCATTTCCTCCTCATCTGGGCATTATCGGTGAGAACATTGATGTTTATGTTGCCACATCGTTGTGCAACATCTGAAATAAGTTGCTGCTTCGTGGAGTGTGGCAGCTTAAATAATTTATTTATGTGCCACTTACATTCCGTCGTATTTGGATACCTCCTGCCCCTTAGCAATCGTGGAACCGGTAGATCCTTGTTTTCAGATAGTAGTGGCACAATCACAATTTCAGATTCAACTACTGACTCGGGCGTTTCCAAACCCTAAGTCGCGGTAAATTTTACTCAGAGAATGTGGGTACATTGTTTCGCCCAGCAACATGCCACACACAGGGCGATCAAAATTTAACAGAATTACATATATAGGTTCGAGTTCAACACATTTCTATGCATCTTCATTGCCAGCAGCCTTCTTCCGCAGCCTGGGTGCCAAGCCTTCACGTCCAATGGCTTCTTCATTTCTTGCCTTCTTCCTCTTCCTCGGTGCCAATTTTCTTAGCTTCACGTACTCTGCATCGCCGGGACAATGGGCACCAGAATCGTGTCCAGCATCATCTTTCCACTCATTTTTAATTTCTTCGGGCAGGAAAATGACATCTTTCCACTCGTTTTTAATTTCTTCAGGCAGCAAAATGACTGACCTGGCAGTCATGTTTCTAACCTTGCGGCGGTTCCTGTCAAAGAAATAAGATTGTTGCATAACTGCCCAATATCTACAGAGTAAATAAAACAAAAATTACAATTCAGCACAAACATGCGAACCCCAAGAGACCTTTGCTTACTAGGAGCTAATTGGGTTCGAGCAACCACCCTGTCCAAGAATAGAAGGGCAACTCCTAGTTGCAGCAGCTTCCACATCCAGTACATCACATTTTAGCTCAAACATGGTAGCCGAAGCATACCTTTTCATCAACCCAATTAGCTGACTATCACACGTTATAGGAACCATGATGCCACGTTCATCCATGAAGCTGAACTTTGCAGTCTGCTTCGGCCATAATTCAACATGATTACGCAGAGCAGCAACCATACCAGATATAGTGCAGATATGCGCAGGCGCTTCTTCCATCGTGAAACAATGGTGTCCATACCTCTTGCCCTTAGAGTCGTACCTATAAAGGACTACCGTAACCAGGTAAGGGGAGTCCGTGTAGATCCCACTTGACAGAAAACTATGGATAAAATATGTTTGTCAGCGTTGGGCTAACAAACAATTTGAGGTTCAGTAGCCAGCTAGCAGTTGTAACTAGTGCGAATAGCAAAGAGAAGGGTAGATCACCCGCTTGTAGACATAACTTCTTCTTTCTTGATAGTAGGATCTGCCATCCTCCGAGATGCTCGGCTTGTCGGTGGCGGAGGCGGGCTAGAGCCTCGCAACGGTGGCTACGGCATGCTCCATTGGAGCTCGGGATCAGCGACTGGGCGTAGCAACTGGGCGCAGCAACTTGGCGTCGGAAGTCAAATGTCCAAAGGGCTCGTCCTGCCTAGAGGGTGGATTCCGATGCCGCCGGTGCTAGGGGAATGCTAGGAATGGATTTGTGAAATTGGTCAACGCATCCAATCCACTTAGCTGCTCGATTTGCCTAAGAGGTTGCCGCGTTAGCGCCCGCGTCACGGACAGATGATGGACATGAGGGTCCCGACCGTCTACTTCACGGGGCAGTTTAACAGAATGTTTGAATTTGGCAGGGGTGAGATGAGTTTGCCTCGAAATGGCCCCTCTCAGTAGTTGGCGGCCCAACTTTTCGAAACGCGGTAATTTCAGGCAACTTAGGTACCGCCATGCGCTGACCTGCCAACTTTGGTACCGCAGACGAACAAGCCCGTCCAAAACGTATCAACTTTCCCGAACACTTTTGCTATTATTTCTCCTCTAAACTTGTGTGATTTGGATGCAACTAACATGGATTGATGCTGTTTTCAGTAGAATTGCCCTGGTGTCTACTTTTTGTGCAGAAAATCAACTATCAGGAAAAATCCTGGAAAATATGCCGAAAATCCTATTTCACCAGAAGACTCCAGGAGCCAGAATACGAGACGGAGGGGGGCTGGGCCCAAGCCACACCACCTGGCCGCACGGGCTAGCCCAGGCCACGCCAGGGGGTGGTCTTACCGCCCCAGACACCCCCTCGGTCTCCCTGTTCGCCTATAAGTTGCCTTGTGACCTAAAAACTCAGGGGGGTCGACGTTTTTCCAGAAGGAGTTCCGCTCCGCCACCATCACCAGATTCCACGAAACAGCACCAGAAACTCCGTTCTGGCACCCTGCCGGGACGGTGAATTGGAGGATATCATCGCCATCTTCATCACCATCGCTTCTCCATCATCCATCCATGTTTCCCCCATCAATGAGTGAGTAATCCCCCGCTGTAGGCTATGGGGATGGTAGGGATTGGATGAGATCGTTCATGTAATGGCATCAGATTGTTAGGGCATGGTGCCTAGTATCTTTTATTAGTGCTTTATGACTTTGTTGCGACTTGTTATGCTTAATGCTTGTCACTAGGGCCCGAGTGCCATGATTTCAGATCTGAACATGTTATTGATTCATTATGATAGTATTGTTTATGGTCTTACGTGCAAGTTGTATACACACGTTGTTGTTCGGAACCAATGGCCTCGAAGTAACAGAAATCGGGATAACCAGAGGGAATGGCTTTGATGTGAGGATCACATGTGTTCACGGAGTGTTAATGCTTTGCTCTGGTGCTCTATTAAAAGGAGCACCTTAATTGCCAGTAGTTCCCTTGAGGCCCCGCTGCAAACGGGCTGACAGGACAAAAGATGTTGTGCAACTTCTCATTGCGAGCATGTATGACTATATATGGAACACATGCCTAGGATTATCTAGTACTTGGATGCTTTATCTTATTTATGTGCAATTGCCCTATGTTCTGATTGCTATGTGAATTGTCTTGTCCATGCAACGCCCGTACATCCATCCCTATGCCTAATGCACTCGAATCCTACTATTTACTGCTATTGTTACTATTGTCTTAACTTTACTACTTCTATTACTTTACTATTCCTACTACAAAACTGTTGCTACTAATAAACTGTTGTGAGCAAGATTGTTTCCAGGTGCAGCTGAATTGACAACTCAGTTGTTAAGGCCTATAAGTATTCTTTGGCTCCCCTTGTGTCGAATCAATAAATTGGGTTTCACTTCCCTCGAAAATACTGCGATCCACTCCCCTATACTTGTGGGTCATCACTCCTTGGAAATGGTTCATCAAGACTATTTTTTGGCACCGTTGCCGGGGAGCATAGCTTTATTTATTAAGTTCACTTGGATTCTCTATTGTTCGCTGCCATTCATCCATCATGGGTAAGTCTCGTGATGGCAAGGTTCGTATTTTTTACCATCGACTATAATAAGAAGTACAGTTCTGAACACCTCTGTTTCTCTTGATTCACCATCAGTTATGAGTAAGCTCGTTACACCACCACATACACATGCTACACACACTGCTACTACTGCTGAATCTAAAACTTCTGATACTTATGATGTTGCTTCTACTGTGCTTGATAAGAGTGGTTCATTAGGTCCTTTCCTAGATGCTACGATTGCTAGAACTATAGCTGGAAATACTGAAACTCCTAATGAAGACACTACTACACCTGTTAGTTCACCTGAGTCTAGTGAGATTTATGATATTGAAGATGGTTATGTTGAGATGACCGATGAATTTATTAAAGAATGTAAAAACACCCATGATCGGAGTGCTGCTAAGAATCTCCTTGATAGGCGTACTATTAGACCCAAATTGTCTCCTATTGCTAAGTTTGCTGCTTCTTCCATAAACATTAAAGATAAAGATTATGATTTCTCTCTCGATCTATCTTACATAGATATTATTGAGAAAGAACCTTTTTATGGGACTAAGAATGAAAGTGCGGTAGCACATATGAATGAGCTCTCTACCATGAGTAGCTTGTTTTCTGATGATATTAAGATGCGTACTTACTTTGTTGTTAAGATTTTCCCATTTTCACTAAAAGGAGAAGCTAAAACTTGGTTTAGTAATTTACCTCCTGGATCTATTGATAGCCCTAATTGTTTGATTAGTATTTCCTGCAGAAATATTTTCCTCCTAGTGCTAGACATGCTATTTTGCAGGAACTTTTTGATTTTAAACAGGGAGAAAAAGAGATATTGCCTAAATCATGGCCAAGGTTTTGTTCTTTGATTCATGCACAGGCTGGAAGTCCATTACCTAAGAATGAGCTTCTTGATATATTTTATAATGGACTAACTGAAGAATCTAGGACATACCTAGATAGTTGTGCTGATTGTGTTTTTAGGAATAGGACTCCCAAGGAAGCTGAGGAATTAATGGCTAAAATAAGCAAGAATTATGAAGATTGGACTCCTCGTGAATCATCTATACCTGAAGTAATCATACCTGAACCAACTATTCCGGTTCCAACATCAAAGAAGAGGGGAGTTATTGAATTAAATGATGAAGTGATGAAGGAAGCTAAGAAATGTCTTAAGGAGAAGGGAATTAAAGCTGCAGATGTCAAGAATTTACCTCCTATAGAAGAATTATGTAAACCAATTCCGCACTCATCCACTATTGAGGTACACTCTCTCCAACACTTTGATGAAGGTGATATCCCTTACTCTAAACCTCCTAATCAATGCTTAGAAGAATTCGATTTCTTTATTGTTAAGCAAGATAATTTTAATAAAAGGGTGCAAAATCATCTAATGGAAAACACTAGAGCTATCGTTGAGTTGAAAGATATTGTGGAAAGAACCTCTAATGATGTTAAAATGATTGTTAAACACTTTCAAATGGTTCAAACTCAAATAGATCAACTCATTAAAGTGCAAAAAGACTGGCTAGTTAATGCTGCTAAAGGAAAATATGCTTATCAAATTAGAACTAGAAGTGGTGTTGCTACCCAGGATCCTCTATATCCTGAGGGGCATCCCAAAAGAATTGAGAAGGATTCTCAACAAGCTGAAAATAGTGGATCCACTCGTAAGAAAAGGAAAAAAGAAACATAAAACTGTTGTAGAACCCTCTGAACCTGCTATAAATCCTAATAGTATATCTATCTCTGATGCTGAAACTGAAAGTGGTAATGAAGAAAATGAAGCTCCAAATGAAGAAAAAGTTGAAGAAGGACCTGAAGAGCACACTAAGAATACCAAATACACTAAAGAAGATTTTGTTGCTAAGAAACATGGTAGTGAAAGAGAGCCTTGGGTCCAAAAACCTATGCCTTTCCCTGATAAGAAACACAAGTCAAAGGAAGATGAACACTATAATAAGTTTTGTGAGTGGATGAAATCTTTATTCCTGCAAATTCCTTTGACTGATGCTATTAAATTGCCTCCTTACTCAATGTATATGAAGGATATTGTCTCGAATAAAAGGAAGATCCCTAATGAAGAAATTTCTACTTTGCTTGCTAATTATTCCTTTAATGGTAAGGTTCCTAAGAAACTTGGAGACCCAGGGATTCCAACTATCCCTTGCTCCATTAAGAACAGTTATGTTAGAAATGCTTTATGTGATTTGGGAGCTGGAGTTAGTGTTATTCCTTTCTCTCTCTATAAGAGGCTTCAACTTGAAAAACGGATACCAACTGATATATCTTTGCAAATGGCCGATAAATCTACCACTATTCCTGTTGGTATAAGTGAGGATGTACCTATTCAAGTGGCTCATAATTGCTTGATATTAAATGCTTTTGTTGTGCTTGAAATGCCTGAAGACGATAATATGTCTATTATTCTTGGGAGACCTTTTCTTAATACTGCAGGAGCTGTTATTAATTGTAATCAAGGAAAGGTAACCTTTAATGTTAATGACAAGGAACATAATGTCTATTTTCCTAAGAAGATTGAAAGGACTTATGGTTTGAATTCAATTGAACATGTTGAGGGCATTCAAGTTGGAGATATATATTGTCCCATACCAAGAGAAAAAATTGAAACTATTATGATTGGGACCATTGCTATCAAGGTTGAGGTAACATAATCATTAGTGGATTACAAAGGTTAGTCTCATATGAAATTGTTTTGATAACAAGACCTTGTCAACCTTGTTAACAAAAGGATTTCGTTGAACAAAACAATTTTTTCACTGTGATTATCTCCGCTTACTTCTATTCTATCAATTTTAGTTTTTGTTTTCGTTTAGTTTTCCCTTTTGTTGTTAATTGCTTGCATGTTAGAGTGTCTTAGAACTCCTGTAGTTCTAGCCTTGTTTTGTCATTGCATCATTTTCCAAAAAAAATCTATCTGCCAGAAAATCATTCTTCTATGCCTGAAAATTGCCCAAAAATAAAGTGTCTCGAAAAATTCCAGAAAATTCATATTAAATTTTTACGTGAAAAAGGGGTAGAGGAGTGCCTAGAAGGTACCAGGGGGACCCACCAGGCAGGCACACCACCTGGTGGCGCAGCCTGCCCTGGGTGGCGCCATGCCATGGTGAGCGCCACCCCTGGCCCTCCACTAACTCTCTCACCTGCCACTTTCTTCTCTCTCCAGAGAAAGCTCCAGTTCATTGCTAAAAATCGCGTTCTTGCTGTAGTTACTCTCGATTTCTTCGATCTCCTTGCTCAGCCCATCTTTGTTGCTGAAATTTGGAGCATTTGTTCACCGGTATGTGACTCCTCCGCTTGTCCAAGTAGATTTGTGTTTAGTGGATTATATCTTGAGTATTTTGCTACTGTAGGTGACAGGTAATGAGAGCTTGTAAGCTTGTTTGATGCTTAGAGATATAGTTTTGATGCATGTTTAGGCCTCTTACAAGTTACTATGAGTAGCACCCTTCATTATATTCACTTTGCAATCACTTGTTTAATAAGTGTTTAAATTTCAGAATACTAAGCATGAACAACCATACCTTTGGAGAGATATTTGAGAGGGATGCACCTAGGAGGTCGAGGCCCTCAAGAGCAGCCTCTCATTTTAGGCCATCATACAATGAAGATCTCATTGCAACTCGAATTGGTAATGAAAGGGATGATGGGGATGCTCACCCATCTACTTTTCCTTGTTTTACTTTCTTACAAGTTGTAGGGATTCTTGATGATTTCTTATTACTAATGGAGAGGATTGGTTTGACCTCATATATGCAAGATGAGAGTGAGAAATACGCTATGCTCACCAAAAACTTTGTTGAGAGCTTCGCGTTTACTAACACACCCTATCAGTCAACTGTCTCTTTCAAAATTTATAATATGCCCTTTACCATGTCATTGGAAAGATTTTGCAGTGTTGTACGTGTAAGTATGACAGGGACTATGAAGAAAATTCAAGGGCAACCCGCTGATTTGCTGGAGCTTTACAGAGGGGTGACCAATGACGATGACCGTGTGGCGCAGCGCGGAAAGATAAGAAACATCCAACTCCCTGCTCTTAGATACTTTGCATATTATCTTGCCACTAGCGTTCTTGGTAGGGAGAATACGAGTAATATCTCCAACAATCATTTAGCCTTCCTTGCTGCTGCGCTTAATAATGACACTCGGTACAACCTTGGCTCGCTTATTGCTCGTCGCCTAGCTTCTAGGGGGCCTATTAATGGGGGCATCATTGCCTCACGAATGGTCAATGCATTAGGGCTTTCAGTGGACCCCAATGATACTGTATTGGCACCACAAAGGCTTGACCTTGTTGCTATGAAAACTCATCATTTTGTCACTGATATTCTAATTTAGACAGTCTAGTATATAGGATGCTATTTACTAATGGGGATGAGTGGGAGATCCCTTTGCCGTAGTCTTCTTTGTTTAGTGTTCATAGGAGACCGTGGTCACGCTCTAAGGAGGAGGTGGACGAGAAGCTTCGCTTGTTGGGTTTCCACGAGCAGCACGAGGAGGATGTGCCCTCCTACGATTACTCTGCGCACTATAGAGGGACGTACTCGAGCTCACACCAGGACGAGGGAACCTCCTCGTCATAGCACGGTGATACTTCATCCTGGCCAGCTTGGGATTGACACCCACTGAGGCTAAAAGCCTAAGCTTGGGGGGAGGTACGCCGGCATCGCACTCATCTCCTTATCATGTTGCGTCGGTACTTTGTGTATTCATGTTTCGTTCTCTTTTTAGTTTTCGTTCTTTCTTTGCTGCTGCTTTCTAAAACAAAAAAGACCAAACATATTTCTGTTGTTTCTCTTTGGTTTGCTCCTTCTTTTTTCCTTGGTTTGATTTTCCCTTTTTGCTTTGTTTGAACTATTCGAAAAACCCAAAAAGATTTTGCTTGTTCTTCCCTTTTTGGTTCTTGTTTAAAAATCGAAAACACCAAAAATATTTATTGTTCTTCTTTGGCTTTGCGAGTTAGTTGCAGGGTTCAGCAGTCCTCAGTGGGATTTGGTTTCATATTATTATCGAAGCCACACAAGTGAAGGGCAATAATGAGGATTAATGACAACTTGAGGTGTGGTAAGAGGCTAGTAACGAACTCTACTTGTTTTAATTTTTGTACATATACTCATCATTGTGGGCATGCTTAGCCTGTTCGTGTAGGGTGTATGTTATCTTTGGATGCTTAGTAGTTTTTGCTTTCGTATGATTAGTTCTAGCTTGCTAATAGTTTGTAGCATGTCTTATGAATGTTTGCTTGCATTACTTTATTCATAACTTGGTATGACACCGTGGTATCCTCCTCTGAATGTTTCATTTGAATTGACTTGGCACATGCTCACGCATGTATATGGCTGAAATAATCAGTTAAGCCTCGATGAATTATTTTGCCTTGAGGATCTTGAATCACTTTCGTGCCATGATTAGTTCGGTTTTGTTGCAAGCATGATTGTGACAGCTATTGCTCTCTCATTTGTCGCTCCCTTACTATTGCTAGCCTTCACTTTCACTGAGTATGTTCTACTCATGTTTCCAACTCCCTAAACCAAATATTTCCAAAAGCGTCCACCATACCTACCTATTAGCATCTTTTGTTGTTCCATGCATATTCAATATGCCTTGTTTTCTTCCGAATAAAATGTTGTTTGTTTTGGGAAAGTTAGTAAGTAAATCTCTCACGAACTTGATGGCACACTTTATTTTCTTACACTTAATAAACCTGAACCATTGCGTCCTTCTTTGTTGCGTATAAGGTTGTGCTTTATAAGTTGAAGTTAGCAGAACCATGTATCATGGGGAACGCTCTCAACATTCCACGGGTACTTTGTACCCCGTTGATATCATGATTCTTTTTGCTTATGGATCCCGGCGATGTGAAATAAAAGTGGAACTTGTAAGATCATGGAGTTTGTATATGTGTTAGGGAAACGCCTGGGCCGCTAACCTAAGCCATGCCTATTCATGTTGGAAACTTGCAGCATAACCATAATGAGCATTCTATGAAGCATCCTCAATAAAAATCTATGCACATAGTAAATAAAAAGATCGCTGAGATGCTCATTGTCTGCTCGCCTTGTCATTTTGATTATGGGATAGCTCCTGTATCATGTGCAAGGGGTACCCCGTTGGCGGTTCTCTATGATACGTATATACTTGCAATGACAAGAGCTTACTTGTGACTAAAGTTGAGTGGCATGAGGACCGGTCTTCGTAAGTAAGGGGCATGAGACTTCGATTTATAACGTGTCAAGCATATCCTCTTAGTTGTGTCACTTCAACCTTAACCATTTAAATATGCTTATGATAGGGGAAATGAGAGCTCAAAGCTAACAAGTACCATACTTTCAGCATTTGGAAGCCTTTCAAACTATTCAAAACCATTTTCATTTCTTTGTTGAGTCTCCACTTATTCTATGAGCACCTTCCTGAGAGCATAGTTGTCATTCTTAGTGTAATGTGCTTGCCTCAAAACTTGATTATTTGTGTTATGACTTTGATGCTTGTATCTTTAACATCTTTACTTATAGTCTTCACCTGAACTTCAGAGGTGCCTTAGATCAAATGCAAGCGAGATACCACTCTATCATACCTTCTTATGAGCATTGTAATGTTGCTTATGTTTATGTTTCTTGCTACTTATTATTTTTAAGTTGGAATCTCTTCATAGCTTGCATTGCCTATTAAGTACACTTAGTTGCATACTCTTTATCATGAATTGTCTAAGTAGTTGATCACATGCTGAGAATATATACATCTTATGAAGCAAATGTGTTTGTGAAAGTTCTTTTATCGCACTCAGTTTTCAACTGAATTGCTTGAGGACAAGCAATAAGCTAAGCTTGGGGGGAGTTGATACGTCCAAAACGTATCTCCTTTCCCGAACACTTTTGTTATTGTTTCTCCTCTAAACTTGTGTGATTTGGATGCAACTAACACGGACTGACGTTGTTTTCAGCAGAATTGCCCTGGTGTCTACTTTTTGTGCAGAAAATCAACTATTAGGAAAAATCCCGGAAAATATGCCGAAAATCCTATTTCACCAGAAGACTCCATGAGCCAGAATACTAGACGGAGGGGGGCTGGGCCCAGGCCACACCACCTGGCCGTGCGGGCTAGCCCAGGCCGCGCCAGGGGGTGGTCTGGCTGCCCCAGACATCCCCTCGGTCTCCCTCTTCGCTTATAAGTTGCCTTCTGACCTAAAAACTCAGGGGGGTTCGAAGTTTTTCCAAAAGGAGTTCCGCTCCGCCACCACCACCAGATTCCACGAAACAGCACTAGAAACTCCATTCTGGCACCCTGTCGGGACGGGGAATTGGAGGATATCATTGCCATCATCATCACCATCGCTTCTCCATCATCCATCCATGTTTCTCCCATCAATGAGTGAGTAATCCCCCGCTGTAGGCTATGCGGATGGTAGGGATTGGATGAGATCGTTCATGTAATGGCATCAGATTGTTAGGGCATGGTGCCTAGTATCTTTTATTAGTGCTTTATGACTTTGTTGCGACTTGTTATGCTTAATGCTTGTCAATAGGGCCGGAGTGTCATGATTTCAGATCTGAACATGTTATTGATTCATTATGATAGTATTGTTTATGGTGTTACCTGCAAGTTGTATACACACGTTGTTGTCCGGAACCAATGGCCCCGAAGTGACAGAAATTGGGATAACCGGAGGGAATGGCTTTGATGTGAGGATCACATGTGTTCACGGAGTGTTAATGCTTTGCTCTGGTGCTCTATTAAAAGGAGCACCTTAATTGCCAGTAGTTCCCTTGAGGCCCCGCTGCAAACGGGCTGGCAGGACAAAAGATGTTGTGCAAGTTCTCATTGCGAGCACGTATGACTATATATGGAACACATGCCTAGGATTATCTAGTACTTGGATGCTTTATCTTATTTATCTACAATTGCCCTATGTTCTGATTGCTATGTGAATTGTCTTATCCATGCAACACCCGTCCATCCATCCCTATTCCTACCGCACTCGAATCCTACTGTTTACTACTATTGTTACTACTGTCTTTACTTTACTACTGCTGTTACTTTACTATTCCTACTACAAAATTGTTGCTACTGATAAACTGTTGTGAGCAAGATTATTTCCAGGTGTAGCTGAATTGACAACTCAGTTGTTAAGGATTATAAATATTCTTTGGCTCCCCTTGTGTCGAATCAATAAATTGGGTTTCACTTCCCTCGAAAATACTGCAATACACCCCCTATACTTGTGGGTCATCACTCCCTGGAAATGGCGCCAGAAAATAGCTTGATGACTGCAAGTGCCCAGATTGTACGTAGCTAGTTTTTGGTTGAATGAGGTAATTCAAAGTAAAGCAAAACTTAATGCAGAAAGTAAAATTCGCGTGTGTAATCGAACTTTGGAACTACAATAGGGAAAATGCATTCTCGTGGAGTAGCGGATACACCACTAGCAATCTAGACTAAGTAATCAAGAGTATTATAACGAATATTCCCGTAGCGTGTATGTATGTGGGAGGAGCTCCATATATCGATGATTTGCCAGCAACCGCTACACACATCGTCCTCATAACCACAACAGATAGTAACCGACAACCATTGCATTACTGCGCTATTAAGGGATTTCTCCCATGGCATGGACATGGCTTGATGATTTCTCCTTGGTTCCCTTGTTAGTACGTAAGGAATAACAACAGCTTTATAGTCACGGTAAGTGCTATCATCCCTCTGTCTACTAACAAGTAATCCCCTCCATCAAGTCCCCATAAGAGGAAAATATTAAGAAGGTGCACTTCTCCTTAATATCAAGATGAAGACAATTAACATATACACATAATGATGTATAACATAATAATCTCTATCTCAACTCAGTCATATGCTAGGGTTTCTCCATCTCCCCAAGAACTAGAGATCTACTCAGACATGGAGGCAATCAACATCATGCCAATAGTAATGGGAACAATCATAGACGAATAGTACTTGTATAAATCCACAATGAGTATAGGAATTACAACAAGATCTAGACAAGATGTATGTGGGATGGATGCGGATGGTGGTGATGTAGCGGTGGTTGATGAAGATCGATGCCTTAGCCTCTTAGATCTGTGCAAGGTGAAGATGGATCCCTTGTGGATGAGTTCCCCCTCCAGATGCCTTCCGAAGGTGACGTTTTCGTGATTTCTGGGTGTTCTGTATGTCATCTCCCCAAAAAAATTGCACAGGGTGAAACTATTTGACGAGGCAGATGCGGCGCTAGCTATACGGGCAGAGAAAATTCTCTTGCCGTATAGTTGGTCGTTACGCTCTCTACCTCCTTTGTTTGCTTCTAGTTTTCTTCTGGTATTATTAATATTTGCCAAATAAGCAATTTATGTTGTTTTTGACTCCTTTTCTCCTTAGTACAACTGCTTCAATAAGTTTATCCATTGGATCGATCATCTATCCTGATCCTGGTGAAAACAGACATAAAATGTGCACACAAGCACCGTAAAGTACCAAAATCCTACATCTACAATGCAAAATAATATTATAAAACATGATGCAAATATGCACTCATCACCGGTGCCCTTCTTTTATATACCACCGCTGATAATCAATGAAGCTCTACCTGATTGTGCCTTTCCTTTCTGTACTAGGGTCCTTTTTGTATATTTTGAGGCCTTATTATTTACAAATTCCTGGTTTAGTTGGACAAGATTAGGAGCCTCTTTTTATTTGTGCACCACCCTTTTATTAGTAAGTTGGCATGTGAGACCCACATAATAATAAAGTATGACATATCTTCATTATATAAAATTATGCTCTGTAATAGGTAAAGCTCAAAAAATATGGAAGAGCCACATCTATAAAAAGTAACGGTGTATATTTGTTTTCACCCAATACACTTTGAAGGTACTATAGTAACATGCGCAAGTTTTACTAGCCTAAGATATTTAGAACTATGAAGATCAGCCTAATATGGAAGAGAAAGAAAACATCCAGCCAGAGCTCATTTTTGGGTGGAAGAACGAGGCAAACAGAAGGAAAGTTGGGCTGGACCACCACGGGCCCCAACTTTCTCTACACTGTTGTGACTGTACGGTTATACTCCATTGCATGAAAGCTTACATGGGAAGGAAGAGGTGACTGTTGCGATGCTTCCCACCTAAACAAGTGCCAGGCATAGATGCATGAGTGGAGCATAGCAGCCAATGCCGCATTGAGGAGGAGAGAGGGAGGATGATTCTCCTTCATCCAGCAGCCTTTTCTCTCACAAATGGCAGCGACGAGGCATAATTTTGGGTGGAGGAGCAATTTAAAAAAAACAAGGCAAAATCTCTGTGGTGGAAGGAGCCCTTGCTTTCCTTGCCAGCAGTACATCTATTTTTTAAAAATAATATGATTTGTTTAACAAATTTCACGAATAATACACGAATAGTACGGCTAATCTAACAAATGCCGCGCTAGATTCGCAATTCCTCAAATTCGTGTATTATTCATGAAATTTGTTAATAAATCGTATTATTTTAAAAAAATAGCAGCAGTACAAGATCGACTAGGCACTAAAAGCTGAGTACTAATAATACAAACAGGATTATTACTTGAGTACTACTACTAGTAGTTCTACTTGCTACTCCTATTACAAGTTCCATAGTTTCATCCAGGAGCAATAGTGGCTAGTAGTACTAAGTACAGTAGCTTGTCAGGATCCTTCTTACTTTCTCGAATGCCTTGATGAATACAAGTTCGATGGTATTCATATCAACTTCCAATGAAGTGGGATATATTGAGTAATAAAGTAAAAAATAGGATCGGAGGGAGTAGGACAGATCTCACTTTATCAATTTGTTTTCACCCATCAACTCAATCATCTACATAGGGCCCATAGATTGGGGAGGTCACGGTCGCCTTAGACGCACCACAAAATTATGACTGGGCCATCGAGTGCGGGAAGCAAAGTCAGCGTTCCGTCCAATTGCTTACCCTAGTCATCGTCATCGATATTTGCCAGACGCATCGGCTTCATCAGCGACATTGATTGTCCCCTCACTTCGGCAATCTACCACATTAATCTTGGATCATCTCCTTCCTATTTATCCTCTCCCCTTCCCCGCACCAATCCATCTCTAATCCTCTGCTTCCAGCAACAATCTCCGTCCTCGTCTGTCATCCATGGCCACCTTTTGGCTACCGCCCGCCGTATCGGAGCACAAAGACCCCAACATCACCGCACAGGAGGACAATTCCCTGTGCATTTGGGCCTTCTCCCCGTGGAGAACAAAGTGGCAGCTGGCGTGCGCCTTCCTCGACGCTGGGTACGGTCGCCGCAAGTATCTTATGTATCGCCTCCACGACAATCCGGACGGGACATTGAAGGTTAACTTCTTCAACTTCAGGGACACATGTCTCCTCTACGGCCAGGCCTTCCACTGTGGCTGCAAGATGGTGGTGTTCACCGACGCCAACATTTTCACCAACTACTAGGACCGGTTCCCCAACAACGGCAACTTCATCCACAGTGTCCTCCCGGAGCTGCCGATGGCTCCGGAGGTACCGCCGCCATATCCAAAGGTGCTGCTAATGGCTCAGGAGGTACCGCCGCCTTATTAGGAGGTGCCGCCATGTTATCTGGAGGTGCCACCGATGGCTCAGAAGGTGTCGCTGATAGCTCAGGAGGTGATGTCGATGGCTCAAGAGGTGCCACCCTGTTATCCGGAGGTGCCAATGAGTCAGGAGTCGGTTCTGTCGCTAGAGCTGGCGTTGTTTCCGATGTCATGAGCTACTAGTGGCGGCGCGGACTAGGTGCTAGGAGGCGCCGGACCTGCCCTAGTTCAGCAGCGAGTCCTTTATATGTAAACTCATGCTATTATGTTAATGGTTTAATGAAGTTCCTTTTGGGACGTCCTTTCTTTTGGTACTATTGTAAAAAAAACTTTCTTTTGTTACTACTCACTGTACCATGTAGTACTAGTAGTACTACGAATGACGATCTATTGAATATCCTTCCCCACCGATGTTTGTGAAGGAAGTGAAAATTTCGAAACTTAGAAAGTTTGAATTGCTACTCTATTGTACCCCTCAAATTACTTGACTCGAATTTGTCTAAATGAAAGTCAATTAATTTGGGCCGGAGGGAGTAGGAGTCGGGTTCGGCTCCTTCTCGAGAGAGCAGCTGATTGAGCCATACGTTTCATACTACTTCCTCTTCGAATGTGTTATAGATATGACCAAATCTATCGCCATGCAAATTCTTGGATATGGGATCATAAAGTATGATGTAGAGATATGGCCTTGACCTTGTGGTCGTTCGGCTTGAAATCCAAGAAAGTTCATACTCGTAGACAGCTAAGCTTAAATTCGTTTAAATTTCACCACTTACTTTTAGGTTAGCATTTTACATGATCGGTGGGACCATATTTTACATCAAAGACCTAAAAAGGGAAATTTACATGGAGGTCCATACATTAAGCCCAAAGGACCGTAAAAGGAAAACTTTCTGGTTTGGATCCTTCTCAAGAGATCAGCTGATCTAAACCAAACTCTTCATACTACTTCCTCTTCGATTGTTTTCATAATATTGCCAAATCTATTGCCATGGAAATTCTCTCATATGGGGCCATCAGCATAAAGTATGATGTTGATATGGCCTTGACCTTGGTCGTTTGGCTTGAAATCCCAGAATGTTCATACTCGTTGACAAGTAAGCTTAAATTCGTTTAAATTTCACCATTTACACTTTTTGGTTAGAATTTTACACAGATGGTGGGACTACATTTTACATCAAGGACCTAAAAAAGGGAAAATTACTTCGAGGTCCATACATTTAGCACAAAGGACCCTAAAACCAAACAAGGAATTGAAAATAGTCGGGTGCGGCACCTCGAGAGAGCACCTGGTCGACAAAATCTTCTTACTTGCTTTTTAGAAAATAAATTCCTGTCACTTGGAAAAATGAAATTGATTATTTTTTGTTTTTAATATCTTCGATTGTTTTCAAAAGATGGCCAAATTTGTCGGCTTGCAAATTCTTGGATATGGGATCAATAAGCATAAAGTACATTCTACATAAAGGACCTAAAAAGGTAAAACTACATCGAGGTTCATACATTTAGCACAAAGGACACTAAAATTGAGCAAAGAAAACAATCGGGTTCGGCTCCTTCTCGAGAGAGCAGCTGATCCAGCCATACTCTTCATACTAATTTCTCTTAGATTGTTCTCACAATATGGGCAAATCTATCGCCATGCAAATTCTTGGATACTAGATCATCATAATAAAGTATGATGTAGAGATATGGCCTTGACCTTGTGGTCGTTCGGCTTGAAATCAAAGAATGCTCATACTCAGTGATAACAATAAGCTGAAATTCGTTTAAATTTCACCACTTACTTTTAGGTTATAATTTTACACGGTCGATGGGAGTACATTTTACAACAAGGACCTAAAAAGGTGGAAATTACACCGAGATCCATACATTTAGCACAAAGGAGCCTAAAATTAAGCAAGCAAAATAGTCGGGTTCGGCTCCTTCTCGAGAGAGTATCTGATCGAGCCACACTCTTCATACTACTTCATCTTTGATTGTTTTTAAAATATGGCCAAATTTGTCGGTATGCAAATTCTTGAATATGGGATCGTCAACATAAAGTATGATGTAGATATGGCCTTGACCTTGGTCGTTTGGCTTGAAATCCAAGAAATGTTCATACTCATTGACAAGTAAGCTTAAAATTGTCTAAATTTCACCACTTACACTTTTAGACCTAAAAGGGGGAAATTACATCGAGGTCCACACATTTAGCACAAAGGACCCTACAATTAAGCAACGAAAATAGTCGGGTTTGGTTCCTTCTCACGAGAGTAGCTGATCGAGCCAAACTCTTCATACTACTTCATCTTTGATTGTTTTCAAAATATGGCCAAATTTGTCGGCATGCAAATTCTTGGATATGGGATCGTGAGCATAAAGTATGATGTAGATATGGCCTTGACCTTGGTGGTTCATCTTGGAATTGAAGAATGGTTCATACTCGTTGACAACTAAGCTTAAATTCGTTTAAATTTCACCACTTACTTTTAGGGTAGAACTTTACACGGTCGATCGGAGTACATTTTACACCAGGAACTTCAAAAAAGCAAAAATTACATCGAGGTCCATACATTTAGCATAAAGGACCCTAAAAGGAAAAATTTCTGGTTCTACTGCTTCTCGAGAGATCAGCTAATCTGAGCCAAACTCTTAATACTACTTCCTCTTTGATTGTTTCCAAAACATGGCCAAATTTGTTGCCATGCACATTCTTTAACATGGGATCATGAGCATAAAGTATGATGTTGATATGGCCTTGACGACCATGGTCGTTCGACTTGAAATCCAAGAATGTTCATACTCATTGACAAGTAAGCTTAAAATAATCATATAAATTTCACCACTTACACTTTTAGACCTAAAAAGGGTGTAAATTACATCGAGGTCCATACATTTAGCACAAAGGACCCTAAAATCAAGCAATAAAAACAGTAAGATTTGGCTCCTTCTCACGGGAGTAGCTGATCGAGCCATACTATTCATACTACTTCCTCTTTGTCTTCTTTAAATATGGCCAAATCTGTCGCCATGCAAATTCTTTGATATGGGATAATCAGCATAAAATATGATGTGGAGATATGTCCTTGACCTTGTGGTCGTTCGGCTTGAAATATAAGAAAGTTCATAGTCATTGACAACTAAGCTTCAATTCATTAAAATTTCACCACGTATTAGTTTTAGGTTAGCATTTTACACGGTCGGTGGGAGCATATTTTACATCAAGGACCTCAAATAGGGAAATTACATCGATGTCCATATATTTAGCACAAAGGACCCTAAAAGGAAAAGGTTTTGTTGCATTGGTTTGGCTCCTTTTTGAGAGATTAGCTGATCTGAGCCAAACTCTTCATACTACTTCCTCTTTGATTGTTTTCAAAATAATATGGCCAAATCCATGCAAATTCTTTGATATGGGGTCATCAGCATAAAGTATGATGTTGATATGGCCTTGACCTTGATCGTTTGTCTTGAAATCCAAGAATATTTCGTACTCGTCGACAACTATGATTAAATTCTTTTCAATTTCACCACTTACTTTTAGGTTAGAATTTTACACGGGCGGTGGGAGTACATTTTACATCAAGTACCTAAAAAGGGAAAATTACATTGAGGTCCATACATTTAGCACAAATTACCCTAAAATTTAGCAAAGAAAATAGTCGGGTTCGGCTCCTTCTCGAGAGAGCAGCTGATCGAGCCATATGTTTCATACTACCTCCTCTTTGATTGTTTTACAGATATGGCCAAATTTGTCGCCATGCAAATTCTTGGATATGGGATCATCAACATAAAGTATTATGTAGAGATATGGACTTAACCATGTGGTCGTTCGGCTTAAAATCAAAGAAATTTCCTACTTGTTGACAACTAAGCTTAAATTCATTTAAATTTCACCACTTACTTTTAGGTTAGCATTTTACACGGTCGGTGGGAGCATATTTTACATCAAAGACTAAAAAAGGGAAATTTACATGGAGGTCCATACATTTAGCCCAAAGGACCATAAAAGGAAAACTTTCTAGTTCGGCTCCTTCTCGAGACATCAGTTGATCTAAGCCAAACCCTTCATACTACTTCATCTTCGATTGTTTTCAAAATATGGCCCAATCTGTTGGCATGCAAATTCTCTCATATGGGGCAATAAACATAAAGTATGATGTTGATATGTCCTTGATCTTGGTCGTTCGGCTTGAAACCTAAGAATGTTCATACCCGTTGACAAGTAAGCTTAAATTCGTTTAAATTTCACCACTTACACTTATTGGTTAGAATTTTACACGGATGGTGGGACCACATTTTACATCAAGGACCTAAAAAGGGAAAAATTACATCGAGGTGCAAACATTTAGCACAAAGGACACTAAAACCAAACAAGGAATTGAAAACAATCGGGTACGACTCCTCGAGAGAGCAGCAAATCGTGCCATACTCTTCATACGGCTTCATCTTTCCCAATTTCGGACGCATATTAGGTTTGGTCAAAGTCAATCTTCATAAAGTTCGACCAACTATATGTAAAAACATACTGACTTTTTTAATGAAAAATGCATATAATATGAAAATATAGTTCATGATGATTCTAATAACATTGAGTTAATGTCGTACATTTAGTCAAAGTTTATTAAATTTGACTTTGACAAGAAGTAATACGCGTCCTAATTTGGGAAGGAGGGAGTACTACTTGCTTCACCGAAAAAAGGAGTGCTCCTCAGTTCGAATCAGCTTGCTGCGGGTGTGCTTGGTGCTTCCTCTTCCTAGGGTATGGAGGTGGAGTAGTGTAGAGTAGGAAGGCTGGTCAGATCATAATGGTGAGCATCCAATGCGATGGGATGTTTTTATTTTTTTGTTGGCCAGCTCAACCAATCCCTTTTCCAGAACTTAAGTAAAACTCGTACTTGTACTAGTAGTTCTGCGAATGGCGATCTTTTGAATATCCTTCCCCCCGAATGTTTGTGAAGGAAGTGAAAATTTCGAAACCGGGAAAGTTTGAATTGCTACTCTATTGTATTGTACAGTCGTAATAATACTTTTTGCCGCCAAGGACCAAAATGGTTCCCACCAACGCAGCTGACGAACATGCCAGACACAGACACGGAGCCGCCGACACAAGGCAGGTTATCGGTTGACGTGCGTGCACAACGCCACTTTGTGGACGAGGGAGAGATCAGCCTGCCGAGGTGTGGAGTGGTGAGGCTGGTCATAGTGGGGAGTAACTTAGAGTAGTAACATGCATATGTTACTAGTCTAAGTTACCACCTCCATAGTGGAAAATAATATAGGTGTGGTATCATGCAATGCCTCGTTTATTGCAATGTAGACTCATTTTGTCTTGAAATGTGTGATGTTAACATAGCTAGTTACTACAAGGCTCTCTTTCATCATTTAATTGCATGCCATGTCATCTAAATGTTTACTGTTGGCAATACATGTAGGACTATGTTACTACTACCCAAGTTACTCCTACTATGAATAGCCTGAGGGAGTGAAGGAGAGAGAAAACACATTTTATTTTGCGTGCATATATATCGTGGTCCTGAAATTTACTCTACTCACTGTACCCTATACCTCGTGTCAGGAACCCATCCCAGCTTTGCTCTGACATCGCACCGCCTTCAAATCCTCCTCTTCACAGCTCTCTCGTTGCCTCCTCTGTGCTCATATAGTCTCTTCTCGCTCTTTATTTTTATAACAGAAAAAGGAAATAAATTCTTCTTACTTGCTTTTCAGAAAATAAATTCCTATCACTTGGAAAAATGAAATTGATTATTTTTTTTAAATATCTTCGATTGTTTTCAAAAGATGGCCAAATTTGCCGGCATGCAAATTCTTGGATATGGGATCATAAGAATAAAGTACATTTTACATAAAGGACCTAAAAAAGGGAAAATTACATTGAGGTCCATACATTTAGCACAAAGGACCCTAAAATTGAGCAAAGAAAACAGTCGGGTCCAGCTCCTTCTCGAGAGAGCAGCTGATTGAGCCATACTCTTCATACTACTTCCTCTTAGATTGTATTCAAAATATGGCCAAATCTGTCGCCATGAAAATTCTTGAATATGGGATCATCAACATAAAATATGATGTAGATATATGGCCTTGACCTCGTGGTTGTTCGGCTTGAAATCCAAGATTTTTTATACTCGTTGACAACTATTCTTAAATTCGTTGAAATTTCATCACTTACTTTTAGGTTAGCATTTTACATGGTCGGTGGAAGTTCATTCCACATCAAGGACCTAAAAATGGGAAATTACATCCAGGTCCATACATTTAGCACAAAGGACCCTAAAATTGAGCGAAGAAAACAATCGGGTCGGCTCCTTCTTGAGAGAGCAGTTGATCGAGCCATACTCTTCATACTACTTTCTCTTCGATTATTTTCACAATATGGCCAAATATATTGCCATGCAAATTCTTGGATACTTGATCGAGTACATTTTACAACAAGGACCTAAAAGGGGGGAAATTACATCAAGGTCCATACATTTAGCACAAAGGACCCTAAAATTGAGCAAAGAAAATAGTCAGGTTTGGATCCTTCTCGAGAGAGCAGCTGGTCGAGCCATATACTTCATACTACTTCCTCTTCGATTGTTTTCAAAATATGGCCGAATCTGTCGCCATGCAAATTCTTGAATATGGGATCATCAACATAAAGTATGATGTAGAGATATGGCCTTGACCTCGTGGTCGTTCGGCTTGAAATGTAAGATATTTTCATACTCGCTGACAACTATGCTTAAATTCATTGAAATTTCATCACTTACTTTTAGGTTAGCATTTTACACGGTCGGTGGGAGTACATTCTACATCAAGGACCTAAAAAGGGGAAATTACATCGAGGTCCAAACATTTAGCACAAACGACCCTAAAATTGAGCAAAGAAAACAATCGGGTCAGCTCCTTCTCGGGACAGCAGTTGATTCAGCCATACTCTTCATACTACTTTCTTTTCGATTGTTTTCACAATATGGCCAAATCTATCGCCATGCAAATTCTTCGATACTCGATCATTAGAATAAAGTATGATGTAGAGATATGGCCTCGACCTTGTGGTCGTTCGGCTTGAAATTAAAGAATCTTCATACTCATTAACAAATATAAGCTGAAATTTGTTTAAATTTCATCGCTTACTTTTAGGTTAGAATTTTACATGGTCGATGGGAGAATATATTACAACAAGGACCTAAAAAGGGGGGAAATTAAATCGAGGTCCATACATTTAGCACAAAAGACCATAAAAATTAAACAAGCAAAACAGTCGGGTTCAGCTCCTTCTCGAAAGAGATGCTGATCGAGCCACACTCTTCATACTACTTCATCTTCGATTGTTTTCAAAATATGGCCAAATTTGTTGGTATCGAAATTCTTGAATATGGGATCACTAGCATAAAGTATGATGTAGATATGGCCTTGACCTTGGTTGTTCATCTTGAAATCCAAGAATGGTTCGTACTTGTTGACTACTAAGCTTATATTCATTTAAATTTCACCACTTACTTTTAAGTTAGAACTTTACACGGTCGATTGGAGTACATTTTACATCAGGGACCTCAAAAAAGAAAAAATTACATCGAGGTCCATACATTTAGCATAAAGGATCCTAAAAGGATTTTTTTCGGTTCGGCTCCTTCTCGAGAGATCAGCTGATCTGAGCCAAACTCTTAATACTACTTCCTCTTCGATTGTTTTCAAAACATGGCCAGATATGTTCCTATGCATATTTTTTGACATGGGATCATCAGCATATAAAGTATGACGTTGATATGGCCTTGACGACCTTGGTCGTTCGGCTTGAAATCCAAGAATGTTCATACTCGTTGACAAGTAAGCATAAAATATTCGTCTAAATTTCACCATCTACACTTTTAGACCTAAAAAGGGGAAAATTACATCGAGGTCCATACATTTAGCACAAAGGACCCTAAAATTTGACCACTTACACTTTTAAGGACCTAAAAAGGGAAAATTACATCGAGTTCCATACATTTAGCCCAAAGGACCATAAAATTAAGGAAGGAAATCAATCGAGTTCGGCTCCTTGTCAAGAGAGTAGCTGATCGAGCCATACTCTTCATACTACTTAATCTTCGATTGTTTCCAAAATATGGCCAAATTTGCCGGCATGCAAATTCTTGGATATGGGATCATGACCTTGGTCGTTCATCTTGAAATACCAGAATGATTCATACTCGTTGACAACTAAGCTTAAATTCATTTAAATTTCACCACTTACTTTTAGGTTAGATTTTGACATGGTTTGTCGGAGTACATTTTACATCAGGTACCTAAAAAAGCAAAAAAATCATCAAGGTCCATACATTTATCACAAAGCTCCCTAAAAGGAAAATTTCGGGTTCGGATACTTCTTGAGAGATAAGCTGATTTGAGCCAAACTCGACATACTACTTCCTATTTGATTGTTTTCAAAATATGGCCAAATTTTTCACCATGCAAATTCTCTCATATGGGATCATCAACATAAAGTACGATGGTTGGTATATATGGCCTTAAACTTGCTCGTTTGGCTTGAAATCCAATAATGGTCATACTCGTTGACCAGTAAGCTAAAAATTGTTGAAATTTCACCACCTACAGTTTTAGGTTAGAATTATACACGGGCATGGAGGTACATTTTACATTAAGCACCTAAAAGGGAAAATTACATCAAGGTCCATACATTTAGCACAAAGGACCTTAAATTAAGCAAGGAAAATAGTCGGGTTTGGCTCCTTCTCGAGAGAGTAGCTGATCGAGCCATACTCTTCATACTACTTCATCTTTGATTGTTTTCAAAATATGGCAAAATTTGTCGGCATGCAAATTCTTGGATATGGGATCATGACCTTGGTCGTTCATCTTGAAATCCAAGAATGGTCCATACTCGTCGACAACTACCCTTAAATTTGTTTAAATTTCACCACTTACTTCTAGGTTAGATTTTTACACGGTTGGTCGGAGTACATTTTACATTAGGGACCAAAAAAAGAAATAATTACATTGAGGTCCATACATCTATCATAAAGCTCCCTAAAAGGAAAACATTTTGGTTCGGCTCCTTCTCGAGAGATCAGCTGATCTGAGCCAAACTCTACACATTACTTCCTCTTTGATTGTTTTCAAAATAGGGCAATTTGTCGCCATGCAAATTCTCTCATATGGGATCATCAACATAAAGTATGATGTTGATATGGCCTTGACCTTGGTCGTTCGGCTTGAAATCCAATAATGATCATACTTGTTGACAAGTAAGCTTAAAATCATCGAAATTTCACCACTTACACTTTTAGGTTAGAATTTTACACGGGTGTCGTGGAAATGGCCACGACATTCACTGCAGTAGGCAGCGATTGATTGAATCAGGGGCGAGGGCTGGCGGCCATCTGCGATGCAAGATAGGGGTGGATGCACATGGGTTTACCCAGGTTCGCCCCCCTGGAGGGTAAAGACCTACTCCTGCTAGATTAGATTATTGGAGAGCGAGTTACAGGGGTGGCGAGCTCGGCATCTAAGAAGCGAGTCGCTTGAAGGGGTGTATGATGGAACGTTAGTCCTGAGGATACCCTAGGGAGGTTTATATATGAGGCACCTCACTAGGGCTTACAAGTTCCAACCAAACAAGATATGGATTCGGAGGCTTTGACCTAATCCGACTAGGCTTCTAGTACGCTTCTGGGCCTCCAGTCTCTACTCGCCGGGCCTTCATCATAGTCGCATTCCAATCGCCGTCATGCAGGCCCACTCGTGAGACCCTTTGGCCCAACCGGAACATCCTGCTGGGTACACCCCATTCAGCATATCCCCATCAGTAGTCCTAGAGGCCATCATTGAATCAGATGCAGGTGGTCATTTGGCAGTCGGAGTAGGCGAGTCCAATTTGGACACCCAGTCGAATCGACAATGGACTCCACTGTAACCAAGGAAATTTACCCAGGCTCCCAGTCGCTGCTCCGGCGAATGTCACGGCTGCCAAGTCGCTGCTTCGGCGAGTGGACAAGACTAGTTGCTAGTGAGTGGAATGGAGGAGTTGGACCGTCAACCTGGTTAAACTATCCGTTGGATATTCCAACGGTAACTTCAACGTAATTACCGCAGGTAACGGCTACCCCGAATTTGGCGGGTAGCGCGCCCTTATAAGGGGAGTGGCGAATCAACCTTGTAGATCCTTCCCTGCATTCTTCAATCTTGCGCATTCATTTTTTCTGTCTTCCTTCGATCTGATCCTTCCATGCCGAGCGACTCCACATCCTTCCCAATGGCAACTCCCAAAGGTTCATGGGGAAAATCCAAGTGCACCACGGACCAGCTCAAGTCCTTCGAGGACGCCGGAGTTCCCTGCAAGGGGATCTGGCGAATCCCCGCTTCCTCCGAGATCGAGCCAAAGCCTCGGGCTGGCGAGTTCATTTGCTTGCCGAGCCACCTAGATAGAGGTTTAGGATTCCCCACCTCACTGTTCTTCCGGCGTTTCTATGCATATTATGCAATCAAGCCGTCAGATCTTGGCCCGTATAGCATTGAGCAGCTGGCAATCTTTGTCGCCTTCTATGAATGATATCTGGGCTGCAGGCCGTACTTCCCGATGTGGCTGGAGCTCTTCCACGGCCACATTGGGCGTGACGCGGCTGACAGTTTGATGTTGGCATACGGCGGTGTCACGTTCCAATTGAAGCCAAAGGCCAAATTTATCAAGCTTCTCCTGCCAAAGAAGGCCGCAAGCGAGTGGAAGAAGAGTTGGTTCTACGTCAAAGAGTCCACTGCTTCCGGTGAAGTGGCGCTCCCCGAGTTCATCGCTGAAAGGAGTGAGCCTCGCCGGCTAGCGCCAAAGAAGCTCGCTGAAGACCAGAAGATGGTTGTGGCGGAGATGATGGACCAGATCCAGCGGCTGAAGGATCAAGGGTTGTCCTCAATCAACCTCTACAACTGCTTGCTTGGGCGGCGTCTGGTTCCGCTAGCGGCTCGGCCGCATTGGATGTACGAGTACAGCGGGAAACACGACCCTTCCCGCACCAGCAAAGAATCGTGGGAGGCCAAAGATTATAAAGCCGCCGTAAAGAAAATCATTGACGCGGAATTTACAACCACGTCGGTCGGGCTCGCCCCGTACACTCCCGTGAAGAACGAGGCCCCCACAGTAAGTTCTCATCTCTGAATTTTATCTTCATTCGCACTTTTCGCGGCCGAGTTCGCACCTGTGTTGTCTGAAATTTACTCGTATCTATCCTCGGCTGTTTCTGGTTTTGGAGGGCTGGCTCTCCCCACTCGACGAGGAGGTTCCCCGCGAGCTCGAAGAGGGGGCCTCAAGAGAATCTTCTGCGGAAGAAGAGGACAAAGAGACGGATGCTCCTCTCCTAGCACCCGCGGCTTGCAAGACCCGTACGCAGAAGCAACGCGAGCTAGAGGCGAGTCGCAGCCTCGAAGAACTTGAAGAAGGCAACGAAGCCTTGCAGGAACACACCTTTCGGCGAACCGTGACGCCGGCGAAACCTGTTCGCAAGCCAAAGTCGCCAGCAAAGAAAGTGGCGTCTCCGGCCAAGTCGGCGTTGATCTTCGAGTCGGATAACGATTCTGATGAAGACTCCCCTAACGTTTCGTACAAGATCCCAGAGGGTGCAATTCCGGTGACGGGGTTGGAGGTCGAAGATGCCGAGGCGGCGGTAGAGGTCCCTCTGGCTGTGCTTGCGCCCACGGCTTCGACAGCGCCTGATCAGGAGGCGGCCGACGCCGCGGCTTCAAAGTCGCCGCAACCTTCTCGAGCAGCGTGTCTTCAGATCCGGAGATTCTAGCGACCACGGCTTCATCATCTAGTGTCGTGGGCTTCGGACGTCTTCGAGAAAGGTCTCTCGCGGAAGCTGGGGCCAGAACTAAACAAACCTGCCCACATCAGTACCGGGTTGCGTTCTCTTCCAGTCGCCAAGTAAGTTTCTTCCCTTTCCTTTCGAACCTTGCTGGATTTCTATGTTTTCTCTACGCTGATGTCGGAGGTTTCGCAAATCTGGCGCAAAATGGATTGGTCGCCCTTCAGTGGCAAAGATTCCACCAATCGCCACCGCAGGGAAAGGCGATCTCCCCTTGAAGAGGAAGCCTGCTGCAGATGTCGCGCCTATAGAGGGCACGAAGAAGCACAAAGGAGATGCAGGCGACACGGCGGCGGGAGGTAGCGCCAAGGGGAGTGACCCTGCTACGGGTGCCAAAGAGGTGATCACTGCTTAGTCAGAGCCATCCAAGGGGGCTCCGATGACTAGTGCCCCGTCCAGGGCGTCGGCGATGTTTCCGTGCTTCCTGGAAAAGGGGTTTCCGGGCATGGCGGATCACCAACCTCTGCAGAGCCCGGAGATCGTTGATGAAGACATTGGGTCCTGTCGTGGGCGTACTTCTTCCGTGGTCCCTTTGGCGGATGCCGGAGAGCTTCACAAGATGCTTGGCGCCGCCATCCAGGTATGTCTAGTCCCCGAGTGTCTAGTCGCTGAATTTCAGTGGCTAGGCACTGAGTTAATTCTAGTATCTAGTCCCTGAGTTCCTGGTCGCTGAATTTCAGCGGCCGGGAACTGAATTTCTGTTTCTATGAATGCTGATTTTTTGCTTTTTGTTGCAGGGCTTGCACAAGGAGTCAACGGACCGTCATGCCGCAAAGGAGCGTCTGGAGCGGGATCTGCGCGTAGCGAAGGAGGCAAACCAACGACTCCAAGAGACTGTTGGTAGGTGCTTGATTCGTTTCTCATCCGTGAACTATTAGTGTTCCGGCGTATTGATGACTTGTCTCTTTTCTTTTAAGATGGTCTTCCGGCTGCCATTTCCAAGGCCCATGAAGGGTATGTTCAAGTCGCCGAGCTGGACGCGGTGAATGGGTGAATTGCCTCGCTGATCTAGGAATTGGAGGAGGCAAAAGTGGCCTCAATTTCGTTTGAGGACCGAGCAAAGGCTGCAGTCGCTATGGCTGAAGAGGAGCGCAAGGCCGTGGACTCGATCATCGTGGGACTACAGAACGATCATACCACCCTGGAGAAGCATGTCACCGAGAACTACCACAAGCTTCTTGGTGAGTCTCTGTTTTTTGCTTAACACGTTTGGCGAGTCCCCGAAAGGGGAGATCCATAGTGTCACTGACGTCTGATGTTGCAGCTATGATAGGGGAAAGCGACCCGGTGGTTCAGACTTTCAACGCCTCGTAGTGCGTGACAGCCGTGGTGAACGCGGCCACTGCCTTGGCATTGTGCGTCCAAGCAGTCCTTCAAGGGATGTCCCCCATCGAGGTTATTCCTAGGGGACTGACGGAGGTGTGGCGCTATCTGGAGGTGGCACCCAGTGTCGTGGAGTGGATGGCGCACTCAGCTTTCAGGCGCGGGGCCACCACGGCATTGAGCCTAGGTCTTGCCCACTTCCCCGACGATTTCGACCTCGACGACATAACCAGCTGCTACCCTTTGGCGACTGGTACGGTGGAAATGGCGGAGGTGCTGAAGTTGACTGCCATGGCCATCCCCTTTGCTGATCGGGTATTGGCGATGGGGGACCTCCTGCCGTATCAGGAGACGGTGGTGGCACCTGGCGACCCCGAGCCAGAGCATCGCAACCTGAAGTCGGAAAAACCCTTCCAGTCGGCGATGTCAAAGGCGCTGATGACCTACCCGGCGAACCCATGGCAGCCTTTCGTTCGTGTCAAGGGTGGTGGGGATGCTTCGTCATTAGGGCCTGCGAAATAGATAGTATTGTTGGGCAGCTTGTAATATATGCCAAGTGGCGAATTTTGTAATATGAACAATGTTTTGAGTAAGAGGAGTCAATCGACTCGCAATGCGACCATGTTTGTGTGTTGTCTTTATTTTGTTTGAGCGAGTCCCCGAGCGCGTCCACCCTTTAATGGGGTAAAACTCGATTGTGTACATGTGTGTTATTTTCATTGTGTATTGTTCGTCCCTTGCGTCTTTCGTAGGGGCGAGTCCCCGAGCGCGAGTGGGATTGTTTGTAGGCGATTCCCTGACCGCGAGTGGGGTCCATTGGGCGCGTGTATTTTGCGAGTTGCTGGTGCGTTGTTCGTAACGCGTCTCCTCCCCTGGCTCAGAGAACCAGTCGCTGGGCGAGTCCAAGGTAGCTCTCTTACTTGGGGTGTTCCCGAGCCACGTCAGGGTTTCCATTTTGCGGAGTCCCCATGCGTGGTACTTAACCGTTTGAGTCGCTTTGCGCAAGGATGGGAGGGACAGGTCGCTGTGAGGAGCGTATGCCGGTCGTCTTGGCCTGGTGGGCCAGTCAAGCTAGGCGACTCCGATGGTGGCTCCGGATTGGCGTTTTCGTGGACGTCCTAAGGCCCAAATATTTCCGGTGCCCTTAGGTCGCACTACTTAGCCGTGCCGGTCGCTCGACCAAGGGTTGACTTCCGTGGGTAGCTTATTGCTGATTGTACGAGTGCGATTGGCACAAGGATAAGGCGAGTAGACACAATTTGTGTGATCCGAATAAATTTTATTACATATGCCAGCTGAGTACAAGTTGTTCTATGTGTAGAACTTTTAGAGGAGATTTACATTCCATGGCGTTCCGACCTTGAGCTGGTCGTCACCTCGTATGTCGATGAGGTAGTAGGCGTTGTTGCCAAGAACTCACCCTATGGCGAATGGCCCCTCCCATAGGAGGAGAGTTTGTGCATGCCCTTCTTGTCCTGAACCAATCGTAGGACCAGGTCGCCCTCCTGGAAGGTGTGAGTCCGGACTTGGCAGCTATGGTAGCGGCGTAGTCCTTGCTGGTAGATGGCGGTGCGGGAGCAAGCCATGTTGCGTGCCTCGTCAAGTTGGTTGGTGCTATCTTGGCGGGCGATCTCGTTTGTTGCTTCGACGTAATTGGCGACACGAGGTGAATCGTGCTACAGCTCGGTTGGCATTATGGCTTCGGTACCGTACACCAAGAAGAAGGGTGTGAACCCGGTGGAGTGATTAACGGACGTGCGGATCCCCCATATGATGGAGGGGAGCTCTTCGACCCAGCATCCTGGGGTGCGCTCGAGGGGCACCTAGAGTTGCGGCTTGAGCCCGTGGAGGACGCTCTGGTTGGCGCGTTTTGCTTGGCCGTTCGACTCCAGGTGGGCGACTCAGGTGAGGTCGAGTCATATGCCGTGCTCTTCACAGAATTCCACCATGGCCCCCTTGGCGAAGTTGGTGTCGTTGTCTGTTACGATGTTGTGCGGGTAGCCGTACCGGTAGATGAGCCCGCGTAAGAACTTGGTGGCCATCTTGCCATCGCACTTTTTGATCGGCTTGGCCTCGACCCATTTGGTGAACTTGTCGACCGCGACTAGGAGATGGGTGAAGCAGAATGGGGCCTTCTTGAACGGGCCTACCATGTCCATGCCACATACGGCGAATGGCCATGTGATGGGGATGGTATTGAGTGCTGAACTGGGGAGGTGCGTCTGGTTGGCGTATTTCTAGCACACGACGCATCGTTGGACGATGTCGGTGGCGTCGGCGTGCATGGTGAACCAGAAGAATTTGTGCCACATGGCCTTGGCGACCTATGACTTGGTGCCGGCGTGATGGCCGCAGTCACCTACATGGATGTCCTAGAGGATCTTGTGGCCTTCCTCTGGCTGGACGCATCGTTGGAACACAATAGTCATGCTGCGCTTGTGGAGCTCCCCGTTGATGATGACAAAGGATTTGCAGCGACGCACGATCATGCGCACCTCCGTCTCGTTGCTTGGGAGGATTTTGTGCTCGAGGAAGGCGACGTATGGTGCCGTCTAGTCGATGGGCTCCACGATCATGGCAACTAGGGCCAGTTCAGGCTATAGTGGTATCCTGATGTCGATCTCCTTCGGTGGGCAGACCGAAGGTTTGTGGATGATGTCGAGGAAGACGCTTGCGGGTGGCGCTTGTCGAGCCGACCTGATGCATGAAAGGGCATCTGCCTCCTCATTCTTGCGTCTGTCAATCCACTCGATGGAGTAGCCGTCGAAGTGTCCTCCCAGCTGGTCTACCGCTTGGCGATACGCGATCATTGTTGGAGAGACGGCAACGCATGTCCCAGCGACCTGGCCGGCGACTAGGTCGGAGTCACCATAGCATCGCAGGCGGTTGATGTTCATCTCCTTGACGGCCCGCATGCCGTGGAGGAGGGCTTCGTATTCTGCCATGTTTTTGGTGCAGGGCTTGAAGTTGAGGAGGAGCATGTAGCGGACCTTGTCTCCTTTGGGGGCGGTCAGTATGACCCCGGCCCCTGCGTCGTCGGAGTTCTTGGAGCCGTCAAAATGGAGCGACCAGTAGTGGAGGTATGGGAGTTTCTCTGGCTGCTGTGCTTCTTCCCAATCTACGAGGAAATCCGCCAGAGGTTTGGACTTGATCGCTTTGCAGGGCTTGTATTTGATGTTGTTGACGCCAATTTCGACGGCCCACTTGGCGACTCACCTAGTCGCCTCGCGATTGCGTATTATGTCTTGCAAAGGTGCGGAGGAGACCACCGTGATTGGGTGCTCCTGGAAATAATGGGGGACTCGTCGCTGGGTCGGAATACCGAATACACCAGTTTCTGGTACTGCGGGTAGCGCTGTCGTGAGTCCGTCAGGACTTCGCTGATGTAGTAGACAGGGCGCTGTATAGGGCGCTCCTTGCCCTCCCCTAGGCGTTCGACGACCATTACGGCGCTGACGACTCGAGTGGAGGCCGCCACGTAGACGAGCATTGGCTCCTTGTCGACTAGGGCGGCAAGGAGTGGGGCCGCTAGTAGCACTTCTTTGAGTGCTTTGAGTGCATCGTCCACCTCCACGTCCTATTGGAACGTGGGGTTCTTGCGCATCAGGCGATAGAGAGGCATTGCCTTCTCGCCTAGTCGGGGGATGAAGTGACTGAGAGCCGCGACTCGCCCGGCCAACTTCTGGACGTCGTGCAGGCACTCGGGTTTCCCGAGTCGCATGATGGTGTCGATCTTGGCGGTGTTGGCTTCGATGCCTCGCTTGGAGACTACGTATCCCAGTAGCTGTCCAGTGGGGACGCCGAAGGTGCATTTTCCTAGGTTTAGCTTGATGTTGCATCTCCATAGATTTGCAAAAGTTTCAGCCAGGTTGGCGAGCAGGTCGTCCTGGCAGGTGGATTTTACCACCACGCCGTCGATGTAGACGTCGATGTTGCGGCCAATTTGGCTCGCGAGGCACTCCTGCATGCACCTTTGGTATGTGGCGCTGGCATTCTTGAGGTCGAACGTCATGGCCGTGTAGTAGAAGGCGCCGAATGGCGTGATAAACGCCATCTTCTCCTCATCCTTGACCGCCATTTTGATTTGGTTGTAGCCAGAATATGCGTCGAGGAAGCACAGCGACTCTGATCCCGTAGTCGAGTCGATGATCTAATCGATGCGTGGTAGGACGAACTCCTCCTTCGGGCAAGCGCTGTTGAGGTTGGTGTAGTCGATACACATTCTCCATTTGTTGTTCTTTTTCAGGACCAGGACCGGGTTTGCCAGCCACTTGGAGTATTTTATTGGCCGAATGTAGCCTGCGACTAGCAGGCGTTGCACTTCTTCGGCGATTGCTCGACGGCGCTCTTCATTAAAGGGCCGTAGCGACTGCTTTACTGGTCGCACTTTGGGGTCGGCGTTTAATATGTGCTCAGCGAATTCCCTCGGGACACCTGGCATGTCAGATGGCTTCCATGCGAAGATGTCGCGGTTCTCACGGAGGAACCCGATGAGCGTGCTTTCCTATGCGGGGCTCATGTGCGCCCCGATGGTGACCGTCTGGCTGAAGTCGCCCGGGACGAGCTCGACGGTGCGGGTGTGCATGGTTGCCACGAACGTGGAGTTCGCGGTGGTTGGCTTCTTCAGGATGGTGGGGTTGTCCTTGTTGATGTTGCCCGCGTATTTCACGAGCTCCTCCGCGTGGTCGGTCTCCGCAGCGATGACGGCGTCGACGAGCTCGGCGCCTTTGTCCTCACATTCCATGGCCATGTCGGGGTCGCCGTGGACGGTGATGATGCCGCTTGGCCCTGGGACCTTCATCATGTTGTAGGCGTAGTGTGGGGTCGCCATGAATTTGGTGAACGCTTGGCGGCCCAGGACACAGTGGTAGGGGCTGCGGAAGCTCACCAGCTCGAACACGATCTTCTCCGTGCGGTAGTTTGCCGGTGTGCCGAATGTGACTGGCAGCGTCACTTTTCCGATTGGGTACGCCTTCCGACCGGGGACGATACCATGGAAGGTTGTCAAGGTTGGCTCGATGGCTGCTTCTGGGAGCTGGAGCCTCTTGAACGTGTCCAGGTACATGATGTTGATGGAGCTCCCACCGTCCATCAGTGTCTTGGGAAGCCATTAGTCGGCCACCTTGGGTCTGACCACCAGGGCGACTTGCCCTGGGTATTCGATTCTGGGCGCATGATCCTGGCGACTCCAGGTGATGCTCTGCTCGGACCAGTTGAGGAAGTGGGGGACATCGACTTGGGTCACCGCATTAACGGCGACCGCACGGGCGAGCACCTTTTTCTCGCACTTGGTGCCGGGCCCGGTGAAGGTGTGCAGTGAGCTGACTGCGTGTCCGAAGCCACCGGCGTTGCCATTGTCCTTTGGCGGGTTGTTGTTGGGGTCCTCCCTTGCTCGCCCTGCCTTTTCGATCTCTTTGAGAGAGTGGCAATCCGCGGTGGTGTGGGTGGCGGGTTTTCCCTCCCTACTGTGGTATATGCATGGCTGATTGAGCAGGGCAGCGGGGTCGAATTTCGGCCTTGCCGCATTGTTGGCACGGTAGTTTCCGCTGTCGTGGTAGTTTCCTCCGTCTCGACGGTAGCTCTTGGGGTCGCGCTGGCCGTAGCCGGCATTGGCGACGAAGTCGACTCGCCCATCAGTGCGGCGCTTGCCGATGATGCGGGTGTTGCTATAGCGCATGTCGCGCAGGCGCCCGCTGTCGTGGATGTTGGTGCGGCGCCTTCCTCCTGACTCGTTGTCGGAGTCTTGGTTGGGGTCCTCCTCCGCGTAGCGCTTGGCGATTTCGAGGAGGTCGGGGATGTTGTCAAGCATCCGGTAGACCCGCTTGATCTTAGCGACCAGTGGTTCGTACTGGCACGCGTTCTTGAAGCATATCGCCGTGTCCGGGTGGATGCCGGAGGCGTTGATCCATAGTTCTTGCCACCTTTCAATCTAGTGGCGGGTCGACTCATGTTTTCCCTGGACGCACCGCTCTAGGTCTTCAATCATGGTGGCGCGGGTGTAGGATCCCTCTAAGTTCCTGACGAAGGCATCCCGCATTTCCTCCCAGGAGTCGATACTGCCAGCGGGGAGGGTGTTGATCCATTGTCGGGTCGCGCCCTCCATCATCAGGGGGAGGTAGTGAGCGGCGAGCAGGTCGCTGTGGCCGGCGATTCCCATCGCCATGAGGTATGTGTCCAGCCACACTATTGGGTTGTACGTTGGATCATACTTTTCAATCTATTTGGGCGCCTTGAAGTTGGCGGGGTACTTTTCCCCTCTAATCATAGGCCCGAAGCATTGGGGGCCAACTCGGCTGAGCGAGCCCCTCTGTTCGGGGTCACCGCGATTACTGAGGGTGTGCCTCAAGTCGTTGGGCTGGCGCGCCCGCCAGGCCTGGTTGATGACGATGTGCGTGCAGGTGTCAATGGGCTGCCTATTGGCGACGACCGTTTTGTTCACTGGTCGTGGTGCATTGGTGGAGAGCACGGGCTTGGCGACCCATGGCTGGTTCGCTAGTGGCTACGGTGGTGGGCAGGTCACAGCGTTGGCGATAGTGGGGTGGCCACTTGAGGCCGCCTTGCTTGCCGAGGAGCGGGAATACATCCGCCCGCGTGGATCAACTCCCGCAGCTTGTTGCTCAACGGCCCTAGAGAGTAGGGCCTTGGCGTACTGGATCTGCAGCGCGCCGACTCCCTGGACATCGAGGTTGGCGACCGCGGCGTGGGCCGCGACAACGTTGTCCATCGGGGAGGAGTTTTGTGGGACTCCGTTGGCGTCGCGGGCTTGTGGCGAGATGATGATCCGCGGCTGGTCCGGCGGGGGCGCACGATCAATGGGTAGTGGAGGGGCTCCGGTCGCCGGTGCGTCGGGTGGTGGTCTGTTGCTCCCACCTGGTGGCACGTTTTCACAGTATTCACGCTCAGCCGCGCATGCGGGGTCGCTTTCGTCATTGAAGTTCGGGACGTGGCCCTGGACGTTGGAGTTCAGGCGGGTCCTGATGCGGCGATGGTGGTAGAGCGATAGCTCCCGCACCGTTTCCCGCTCGAGGCGATATTTCTCGCGCTCGGCGAGCTTGTTGCGCTGCGCCTCCGTGAGTCACAGGCGGGCCTCCTCCACCTCTGTGGCCGTGGCAGTCGGCCGAATCGGTGTGGAGAATGGATCTGGCGGGGCGGCCATGCTGCCCGCCATGTAGATCGCGTTAAAGAGATTGGATCTAGCGCGGAAGTCTTCAGGCGACTCCAAGCCGGAATCGGAGTCGAAGATCCCGAGGATGGAGGAGTCCTCGAAATCCTCCGGGTTGGAGACTCACGTGATGGAGTCCTCTCGTGATGCCATAGTGATAGATCTGTCGACCGAGGCAGGGGTCGCAGAGTCGGCATCGTAATTTAGAGCATCCTCATCATTCGTTGGGGCGTTGGTCTCGGCCGTGTTGCTGGCGGCCGAGTCGTATTCGGTGACGAGGCTCCTGATGGAGCGGACCTGCTCCTCCGAGAGCAGATCGTGGTCAGCATGCAAATTCTTGGATATGGGTTCATATGCATAAACTATTATGTAGATATGGCCTTGACCTTGGTTGTTTGTCTTGAAAATCCAAGAATATGGTTCATACGCATTGACAACTAAGATTAAATTCATTTAAATTTCACCACTTACTTTTAGGTTAGAATTTTACATGGTATGTGGGAGTACATTTTACATCAAGGACCTAAAAAGGGAAAATTACATGGAGGTCCATACATTTAGCACAAATGACCCTACAAAGGAGAACTTTATGTTTCAGCTCCTTATCGAGAGATAAGTTGATCTGAGCTAAACTCTTTGTACTACTTCCTCTTTGATTATTTTCAAAATATGGCCAAATCTGTTGCCATGCAGATTCTCTGATATGGGATCATCATCATAAAGTATGATGTTTATATGGCCTTGACCTTGGTCGTTCGACTGAAATCCAAGAATGTTCATACTCGTTGACAAGTAAACTTAAAATCGTCTAAGTTTCACCACTTACACTTTTAGGTTAGAATTTTACATGGTGTGTGGAAGTACATTTTACATCAAGTACCCAAAAAGGGTTAAATTACATCGATGTCCATACATTTAGCAGCCCCTAAAAATAACCAAGGAAAATAGTCGTGTATGGCTCCTTCTCGAGAGAGCAGCTGATCGATCCGTACTCTTCATACTACTTCATCTTCGATTGTTTCAAAATATGTCCAAATCTATTGGCATGCTAATTCTTGGACCTGGCATCCTAACCATAAAGTATGATGTTGATATGGCCTTGACCTTGGTCCCTCGGCTTGAAATCCTCGAATTTTCATACTCGTTGAAAACTAATCTTAAATTTGTTCAAATTTCACCACTTACACTTTTTGGTTAGAATTTTACACAAATGGTGGGGGTACATTTTACACCAAGGACCTAAAATAGGTGAAATTACATTGAGGTCCATGCATTTAGCATAAAGGACCACATAGTTTAGCAAAGAAAATAGTCGGGTTCAGCTCCTCAAGAGAGCAGATGATCGGGCCCTACTCTTCGTACACTACTTCCTATTTGATTTACAAGAAAGATTTATTGTGGAGGGAACTGGGAGCAAAGTAGTACTATTCTGAAGGGAACTGGAGTAGAGGCACATGCGTCCATTTTCATTTTATTCAACCTCGCATATATGCTTTATCCCCACTTCCCCATTACCCTACCTCTAAGCCAAGCATCGTCGTTCTTCTCCTCCACAATGCCATTTTGCGATCTTGTTCACAGCACAGTATGAGAGTGTTTGTTCTTCTCCATGTCCCGCCTGCCGCCATCGATCTTCCCTCTTTTCTAGAAAACCAAATCAAGCCACTGTCCCAACTTCCATCCGCTCCCTTGCCATGGCAGGACCGAGCAAGGATAGTGATGATTCTGAGCTGTTCCAGCATGTTTTTACCGAAGTCCCGCTTGAAGAACTCATAACCAGATGCGACGTCATCACCGCCGCGAGCCTCGCTGGTTCATCCAAACATCTTCTTGACTCGGAAAAATATAGTGCAACTTTACATGCTTCTCAGTCGTTTGGTCTCCCCTATGTTCTTCATTCTCACCTGACTAAGAAACCATGGGAATGCAACGAGTACTTCGAGGGAAAGGGCACGACATGCAAGCTGACGCTGCTGGACAGGTTCTCCTCTAACGCTGTGTTCCCAAATTGTATGGCTAAGCAGTGGGTAGGTGCCAATGGAGATTGGCTCGCCACTATTGGGGTCCGAGTGTAAGTGGGAGCTTGTCAATGTGTACACTCATCAACATGTTCCTCTCCCACAAGTCAATGAGTTTGTACCCACCAATGATCCATTTACATTCATGCATAATGATCGCCCTATTCTCCTTCGGAAGATTGCTATTTGCCGAACTCCCACAACTACGGCGGATTATTTAGATTTCTCTCTTGTCGCTATCTTCGACTACTCAATTGCTACCCTTGATGGTGATGAGTATGCATGGACAGTTCTTGAGAACCAGTTCTGGTGCTATTTCAAATACAGCGATGCACTTATCCACAAGGGTCTGGTGTTTGCAGCCACTGAGAGTGGAACTGTTTATGTCTGGAATCATCTGTATTTTGGTAAGTTTGATCCATTCCTGTTTTAAACACTAGCTTCAGTTTTAATCGATGTAAACTAGTGTTGGCTGATTTGGCCGTAATTTCTTTTTGAAGGTCCTATTCTGCTCCGGTCACCACTTATCGCGCATCTCGAGGAGGGCAACCTTGATGCCATAGATGATGACAAGCATGAACCTGGTTTATGGTTCTTAGCAATATCTACAGATGAATCTCTCCTTCTTCTTATCCATACCATGGGCATTACCGATAAGTAGATTTATGGCGGTACTTATTATGGTCATGGCAATCCTGTTGCTGATCATAGTGTTGATCGCTACGGCCGCACTTGTGGCACCTATGCTACTGGGTTTGGCTGCAAGGTGTACTCAAAGGACACTGCTTACTTGTATCCACCTAAGCCATGGATAGAGATTGCTAACCTGGGAGCATATTCCCTTTTCCTTGGATCGAACTGTCCGATTAATATTGCGGTAGGCGGTGCAGATGTTTCCCTAGGATATCTGACGAGAAGCAACTATGTCTACACCTCCCACCATGCAATAGGACTTGGATATACGCCGTATCCTAAAATATGCTGCTTTAGTCTAAATACCGAAGAAGCAGATGTTGGTTTCTCAACCAACATTGCATGGAAATTTCCGGAGACTCCATTATGGTTCATCCCGAGCATCGCCAATGCCCGCGATTGGAATGAAACTACCGTAAGTAATCGTAATACTATGTAATAGGATAGCTCGGTTTAGATCAAGTGCAGTAGATGGTCTTGCTTTTCTTTTGTAACTTGGCCTTGTCATAAACTCATAATCTAGACAAGGCTTCGGGCATTTTGAGTTGCCTATGGAGGTCACACACAGGCATTGATGTGAGAAGGAGGCATGCACACAAAATCAGACTTGATCGTTAGTTTTGTTTCTTCCAATGACGAGTGTTCTGAGAAAAGGGCAAACTGAATCTGTCACTTTGAAATGCCGCCGAATATGTCCAAGTCCCGCTGAATGGGAACTGGGAATCTGTTGATATTTTTCTTTCTTATTATGTACTATTGAATCTTACAAATGCTACTGAACCTGTCAAAAGTTTTGTTCGGTACTTGTTCAGATTGACCGGGCGAGTGCAGAATATGGTCTCGCTTTCCTTTTGAATCAGGCCTTGCTACATCTATTGAATTTCAATGTCCACATTGTTGAATCTATCAATTCTTTTGGTCACTATCTGTGTACTGCCAACTGGTCACTTTGAATGCTATGATGACTCTGTCAAGTGCTACTGAATATCAACCGGGAATCTGTCTAATATTTTCACGGTCTTATTCTGTACTGCTGGATCTTTCAAATGCTACTGAATTTTTTAAATGCTCCGTTGTTACTATTAGTACAATATTTTGTCGAACAAACTGTGATGTACTGGTACTTGCTTAGATGAAGTGCATCAGATTGTCTTGCTTTTCTTTTGAAACTTAGAATTTTCATAATTATCTACATTAGTCTTGGGTAGTTTAGGTTGCATATGGGCGGCCATATAGGCATCGACGTAAGGAGGAGGTATTCACACAGAAGCAGGCTTGATCGTCAGTTTCACTTGCTCCGATGGTCTCTTCGGAGAACAGGGCAAATTGATCGTGCGCCAAGTTTTTTCTACCTTATTTTGTACTGCTGAATTTTGACATGAATAACTGCCAAAAAGAATTATCGCTTTTCCCCTCCCCCTCTGAGGTCTTTGTGTCGAATCCGGTCGAGCACATCACAATGCAATTTTTATTAACCAGGAGAAGAAATCTAGTAGCTCATTCGGCCCCTCTTTAGCTTATAACATTTTTATTCGGTCTTTTCAGGGTCAGGGGACTGCTGACCACAGCCCAGTGAAATTTGAAAAAGGAACCCATGGAGAATAGCCGAGAACATATTAATTTGGCCTTTTAGGGGTCAGGGGACTACTGAGCACAACCCACTAAAATTTGAGAATGAAGCCCATGGAGCATAGCCTACGGAGTATAAGCCATGTAGAGCGGCCTATGTAGAATAGCCAAAATCTTTTTAATTCGGCCTTTTGGGTATTGCCTCTACCTATCAAAATAAATAAATAACTCTGCCTACCCATGTTTTTAAGAAAATACTCCATTATTTGGCATTTTATAAATCGAGATGCCAGGAGCACTGCTCTTTTATATTTTAAAAGAGATAAACACAGACACACAAAATATTTTTAAGAAGACTAATACATAAATTGTAGTACTAATAAAAGTTTAAAGATATTTATTCTATAAATTTCTTTGTTGTAGTGGCAACGCACTCCGTTTACGTTTATTTGATTTGAAAGTCTTTTGTTTGAATCGTATCTTGGGTTTACATTTTTTCTTCTAGCAACATCGCATTACGGAGAGGCTGACATCACGGATCCACCAGCATGCAGCGTCCCTGGAGTTTGTTTTGAGGGTGGGTTTGAAAAAAAGTTTAAATACTTATACAGAGAGGCTCGCATCGGGGACCCACGAGACAGAACATACAAGGCTGCATCGGAGACCCACAAGACAGAACATGCCAGAGAGGCTGACATAAGGGCCCCAGCAGTAAGACCATACATGGCTACCACGGTGAAAACAGCGGACGCGGCCAAAAAAAGTCCATCATACACACGTTGCACTTACAGAGAAGCTGACATGTCGGACCCAGTAGGCCCAAGCATAGCCCGTGAAATTAGCCTATCAGCCCCAAGCATAGCCTAATACTTTCTAATTCGGACTTTTTGTGGTCTTGTGGCCATCGACCATAGCCCATTCAATTTAGGAGTGAGCCCATCGAATATAAGCCATGACGAATAGGGCATCCGCCCCGAGTTATCCCAGAATATTTTTAAATTGGCCTTTATGAGCATTTTTGTACACTGAGGCTGACATCTGGGACCGGTATAAATAGTCCAACATACACACATTTCTTTCAAATAGAGGCTGTCAGCTAGGACCCAGCATAGAAATTATTCTTGCACAGAGTGGTTGATATCTGGGACCCAGCAAGTTGCCAAGGTCAAAACAATGGACATGGCCAAGAAAAAGTCCATCATAGGCATGTTTCATTTACAGAGAGGCTGATATGTGGGACCCAGCAGTGCGAACTTATACAGAAGCTGCATCGAGCAACGTAGTTAGTTTGAAACAGAGAGGCGCGAGCGAGAAAAATGTTCAGCATGTACACATTTCTTGTAATGAGAGGCTGAAATGGGGGACCCAGCAGCGTGAGAAAACGGCAAATTCGTCGAGCAACACTATCTAGTTCGGAACATGGTAGCGCTAGAGAAGAAAAAATGCCATGATACCCAAGATTCTTCTAATGTGAGGCTGACATAAGGGACACACCAGCCTGAATAAATGGCTGATGCAGCGAGCGACACTATCAAGTTCGGAAACGAAGGCGCGATAGAGGGTATAAAATCCAGCATACACACGTTTCTTCTAAAGAGAGGATGACATGTGGGGCCCAGCAACGTGATTAAATGGTAGATGCATCAAACATCGCTATCAAGTTTGGAACAGGGTAGCGCGATCAAAGGAAAAAAATCCATCATACACACATTTCTTCTAATGAGAGGATGACATGTGGCGCCCAGCAGCGTGATTAAATGGTAGATGCATCAAACATCGCTATCAAGTTCAGAACAGGGTAGCGCGAGGGAAGAAAAAAATCCATCATACACATGTTTCTTCTAATGAGAGGATGACATGTGGGGCTCAGGAGGCTGGTTAAACTATAGATGCGTCGAGCAGCGCTATCAACTTCGGAATGGGGTAGCGCCAGCGAAGGAAAAAATTCTATCATACACATGTTTCTTCTAATGAGAGGATGACATGTGGGTCCTAGGAGGTTGATTAGACGGTAGATGCATCAAGCAGCGATATCAACTTCAGAACAGGGTAGCATGAGCGAAGGAAAACAAATTCCATCATACACACAATCCTTCTAATGAGAGGCTGACATGTGGGACCTAGCAGCCTGACTAAATGGTAGACGCCTCGAGCAATGATATCAAGTTCAAATCAGGGAGGTGCGACTGAAAAGTATGGTACACTAGAGACACTGACGTCCGGGACCCACATGCCTCAAAAGACTTCCCCGAGTCAACATTGCGCGAGGAAATGAAAATCTTGCTTCTACCACGTGCTGGCAGAGCTTCCTCCACATTTTTAGCAGATCCGTCATAGTAGAGGGTTGCGAAATCGGAAAAAAAGTTTTCCATCGGCCACAGCCAAGACGAGAATTTCGTCATGGAAGACGCACCTTCCACGATGACCGTTGGTCCAAGTCGTTGCGGAAGGAAACTTTTCTTGTAGTGATTCGCAAAATATTAGGAGATACAATGTGTGGCTAAGTAGCCTGGCTGAATAGCCTTATTTGTAAAGTAAAAAAACGTCTAAGGGTACACACGATGTAGCTACGCGAATTTCTAGGGATTGGAGTATGCGACTTTGCTTTCTACGTCTTTAAGGCGGTAGGCGCCACCTGGGATTACTTCGGTAATGACATAAGGTCCCTCCCAAGTGGACTCGAGCTTGAGGTGCCCTTGTTACTTCAGTGGCAGGTCCAGGTCTCCTTTCACGAAGGACCTTGGGCGTAGCCTTCTGCTGTGGTAGTTGCGGAGGTTTTGCTAGTATCGTGGATCTTTCCGTTGTAATCTCCTGTGCTTCGTCGAGGAGATCGATGGAGTATTCGAGTGCGAGGGTTGATTCTGCCTCACTATATGCTACGACCCGTGGGGATTTGTAGCACACTTATGCGGGAAGTACCGCCTTGACACCGTGTACCATGAAGAACAGAGTATAGACTGTGGCGCTGTTTGGAGTTGTGCACAGTCTCCATACTACTGATTGTAGCTCCTCGGGCTAGCACCCAGCAGCTCTTTCGAGTGACTGGAGGAGCCTTTTCTTGATGCCGCCACATACAAGGTTGTTGGCCTTTTCGACTTAACCGTTGGTCTGAGGGTGCGCCACCGAGGCATAGCTGATGTTGATTCCCAGGTTTTCCTAGAAATCCTAGAATTCGTTCGAGGTGAAGTTATTTCTGTTGTTCATGATGATGCTATGTGGCACTCCGAACCGAAGACGATGGACTCAAAGAATTTAACGGTGCTGGCTCCTGAGTGGTTTGTCACCAGCATGGCCTCAATCCACTTGGTGAATTTGTCGACCACGATGACGAGGTAGACGTATCCTCCGAGTGAATATTTTTGTAGCTTGCCAACCATGTCGAGTCCCCATTGCGCAAAGGGCCAGGCCACATGTATTGGCCTAAGTTCGGTGCCAGGTGCGTGCGGTTTGTCCGTGAATTGTTGGCAAGCGTTGCATCACTGGACGATGTCCTTAGCATCGTGCATTGCTGTTGGCAAATAGAATCAGGCTTGCAGAGCTTTGGCGACAACGGCGCGACTGCCGGCGTGATGGCTGCAAGTGCCTTCGTGTATCTCGAGGATGATGGCTCTTTCGTCTCCATTGGAGATGCATTATTGAAGTACTCATGTTATGCTGCGCTTGTATAGTTCGTCGTTGATAAGGGCAAAAGCCTTGGATCATCGTGCTATATGGCGCGCATCTGTCGGGTCGTTGGGCAACCTTTTGTTGAGCGAGTATGTGATTTATGGTTGTGTCCAGGATGGCTCGATCATCATGACCTCCATGTGGCCTTCGAGTCCCGTATCTTGATCCATGTCCTCGACTACCTTTGGCTCGTCGAGTGGCGTAGCCCCCGAGTCTTTTGATGTGCTGGCTTTCTGCTCTGGAGCCTTTGGCTTGATGGAGAGTTCACAAATTCATTCTAGAAATACTCCAGGTGGCACCGGGGCACAAGTGGAGCCAATGTTGGCGAGTATATCCGCCTCTTCGTTGATCTCGTGGACGACGTGCCATACTTCGCAGCCGTTTAAGTCTCCTTTGAGTGTGTCGTAAGGGTCGCGGTAGGCGATCATGTTGTCACGCAGAGCATCGCACTGGTTCATGGTTTGATTCACCACCAGTTTAGAGTCGTCGTAGATGATGAGTTTCTTTGCTCCATATGCTTTGGCCATCCGCATCCCATGGAGTAGGGCTTCGTATTCAACTTCATTGTTGGAGGTGGTGAACTGCATTCGCAGAACATACCTCATCTTGTTGCCTTGTGGTGATGTCTGGATGATGCCGGATATGTTGCTAACGTATCTATAATTTTTGATGTTCTATGCTTGGTTTATATCTACTTTCTTATGTTTTGTCCATACTTTGGAGTATTTTTATACACTTTCTTGGACTAACCTATTAACAAGATGCCACAGTGCCAGTTGCCTGTTTTCTGCTGTTTTTGGTTCCAGAAAGTCAGAAAATGAATATTCTCGGAATTGGACGGGACAAAAGCCAAAGTCAATATTTCACCGGGGAACACGGAGCCAAAAGACGAGACGGAGAGGGGCTAGGGTCCGGCCACACCATAGGGTGGCGCGGGTCCCCGCTGGCCGTCCACCAACCTCGCATCTTCGCCTATAAGAAGCCTCCCGATGCAAAAACTCTAAATCATACAGCATCCAGCCATGAAAAGTTCCGCAGTGCCGCCGCCACCGAAGGGGAGATTCAGGGGATAGAAAGTCTCTGTTCCGGCACCCTGCCAGGACAGGGAAGTGCCCCCAGAGCCATCTCCATCGATCTCCACCACCATCTCCATCAACGTTGCTGATTCCCATGATGAGGAGGGAGTAGTTCTCTATCGAGGCTAAGGGTTCTACCGGTAGCTATGTGTTCATCTCTCTCTATGCATGATCATATTGTGATCGTGAGCTTTGTAATCAAGTAGATCTACCTTGCTACTCAAGTGCTTTATTAGATCTCTGCTCCCCCATGTGTGTGAAAGTGACAGCGTGCACACCATGGTGGCACTTAGGCTAGAGATTACAAATACTTGTTATGTGTTATATTTGGAGTTGGATGTTTCTATGAAATTGTGGTGTTTGTTGGAACTGAAGGGTTCGTAGCATAGAAAACAAAAAAATTCCTACGATGTGAACTACTATATGCCAGGATCTATCTACTAGATACAAGTAACGGGTGGATATACATTCATAGAGAACATACCCTCGAAGACAACAAAGCTTTGTTAACGAGATGGAACTCATGGATGATGTAATCGTACACTTGCCGATCTCAAGATCGTGATGAAGTCCAGCAGGTTCGGCTCCAGCACGTCCATCAGATCCAGCTCCAACAAGTCTAGCACCACCAAGTCTAGCACCGCAAAGCAACAGTGCATCTATGATCGCACACACGTCTGGTACCCCGACAACCTCCGTCCCTCGCTCCAGCAAAGAAGTGGAAGAAACAACTCCTTTCCAGATAAAGCCACGGGGAACATGTATCTCGCTAATCCGAGACCATGGGGAAAATACTAGAGGGGGAGAGAGATCCTTCACGAGGAGGTGTGAAGAAGAAGGGGTATGAGGGGGGGCCTTTTATAGGAGGAGGGGGGTACCCCTCCCCCATGGTCGGCGCCCCATGGGACGCTGACTCCTCACCTCCCCCATTCATGTGGTGGTAACCCCCTCTACATAAAAGTGACCCTTAACATTCTCATTTAAAGTCTCCACTTTAAATGCATTAAATTTCTCCAAATTAATGCTCTCTCATTTAATAAAACTCTTTTATTAAATTTATTCAGAATTTTGTTAATTGCTTTAATTAACAAACATTCACATAAAACCCTCTGCAACATTTCAATATTACATGCAGAACCAATTTCTACAATTTCACCTGAAACAGTTTCAGTGTCTATTGAAATAATTCTAGCACTTTCTTAAATCTTTATCTGAAAGATATTTGCTCCAAATGGTGTTGGTATACCCTACGAGTTGCGAATAATGCAGACATGATCGAGACCCCTCTTAGATCAATAATCAGAAGCGGGACCTGGATATCCATACTGACTCCTACACATTCAACAATGACTTCTGTGATCGTGAGAACCTTTAACGCTAGTAACAAAATCCCTTTGTCTCGCGATATATTACATGTCTGATATTCGATCATCGGTATCCCCATACCTAGTTTGATCTCGTTACCGACATGTACTCTTTTCTCGTTCCTGTGATATAACATTCTAGTGAGCTCATCACTTGCTTGCAAGCTAACCTATGTGATATCACCGAGAGGGCCCAGAGTATATCTATCCGTCATCAGGATGGACCAATCCCACTCTTGATCCATGAGCCTCTACATAACACTTTCGTAGAACTAAACCCACCTTTATAATCACCCTTTCACAGTGTGACGTTTGATGTTATCAAGATACTCTTCCAGTGTTAGGGATTGACATGATCTCATGGTTTAAGGACTAGGATTACTTCGTATGATGTTATAGCAATATAAACACAATGACTTTGATCGTAATGCTATACTTCGGATGAATGTTCATCACATCATTCCACTAATGTTGTGACCTCGTTATTAACAACATCCAATGTCCATGATCAGGAATCCTTGATCATCTTGTTAATAAACGAGCTAGTTTATATGAGAGGGACAACTAGGAACCTTGTATTTGTTTATTAAACACACATGTATTAACGTTTCCAATTAATACAATTATAGCATGTAAAATAAACTTTTATCATAAACAAGGAATAATATAATAACAACTTTATTATTGCCTCTCGGGCATATTCCCTCCAGGAACCATCTAGTGCTCAAGGTGACAGTGTGGGGTTATCTAGATGCGGAAAGCAAACTTTGAGGAGTGTTGTTATAGCCCTACCATGGATTAGAGTGTCCACCGTAGAGTAGTTCAGAGTAGTATCATAAAGAGATGATATTTATATGAGAGTGTTCACTAGTGAAAGTATGATCCCTAGGCCTTGTTTATAAGCATTGAAACACCGTTTGCACTTAGATCTGTTACATGTTTGCTTACTTCCATCTTTATTTCAGTTTGCCTTTAGTCTCTTCCACGCCATCAAGCTATTTTCTAGCACCGTTACCACTTATAATTATCCATACCATTTGTATTTCACTATCTCTTCACTGAACTAGTGCACCTATACACCTGACAAGTGTATTGGGTGTGTTGGGGACACAAGAGACTTCTTGTATTCTAATTGTAGGGTTGCTTGAGAGGGATACCTTTGACCACTTCCTCCCTGAGCTAAACCTTGGGTGATCCACTTAAGGGAAACTTGCTGCTGTTCTACAAACCTCTGCACTTGGAGGCCCAACAACTATCTACAAGAATAGAAGTGCGTAGACATCAAGCTATTTTCTAGCGCCGTTGCCGGGGAGGTAAGGTAAAAGGTACTCACATCCTCCGTTCTGATGGCTCGAAGTTATTTCCTTTAGATTCTGCAATTTTGTCTTTTTGTTTCTTGTTTTCACTAGTTAGGCTTAATGGAAAACAACAACAAAATTAGAGAGCTTTATAGTATTTATCTTGAGTTAGGACATGAAGTGTTTGAAGAGAAAATAAAAAAACCTATGGATCTTTATTTGCATGCTAATAGCAATGTTGTTAGTATGAATTCTTTGGACCCCATTTTTGATAATGCTATGGGAAAGTCTAAGCTTGGGGAAGCTAGTTTTTATGAAAATGATATTTTTAGTTCCCCAGCTTTTGAAGATAGCTATTCTATTGCTTATGATGATACCAAACCTCCAATATATGATGATTACAATGATGAGTATGATATTTTTAGTCCACCTACTATTGAGGAGAAAATTAATTATGATTACAATATGCCTCCTATATTTCATGATTATGGTGATGAGAATAATAATGATAGCTATTTTGTTGAATTTGCTCCCACTATGATTAATAAGAATGACTATGTTTATGTGGGGAGTAATAATTATTTTATGCATGTGGCTCATGATAAGAATGTTTTATGTGATAGTTATATTGTTAATTTTATTCATGATGATACTGAAAGTTATTATGATATAGGGAAACATGGTTTTATGTATCTCAATAATATTAAGTTTCCCCTCTTTATGTTAAAAGTCTTGAAATTGCACTTGTTTTGCTTTCCTATGCTTGTTGCTTTGTGCTTTCATGACTTGTTTCTTTACAAGATTCCTATGCATAGGAAGCGGGTTAGACTTAAATGTGATTTGAATTTGCTTCTTGATGCTCTCTTTTACTTCAATTCATATTTCTTATGTGAGCATCTTCTCAAACTATCATGCCTAACTTAAAGGCGTTAAAGAAAAGTACTAATTGGGAGATAACACAAAAGTTTTAGATGAGTCTTTAAAGTTATTACCTCTGTAATAACCGCTCCTTATCCTTTTTATTTGTTTTTTGTGCCAAGAGTAACCTCTAATGAGAGAGAAGTAATGATTGGGAAAGTTGTTGTCCTGAAAAAGATTTTTGTGCTTCACTGTAAACATTTGTGTACAATCTCTGTACTTCTTTTTGAGGCGTAAATTTTTGTGCATCTGCCCCAGGTTGTTATCTAACTTTCGTTAGTTCAACACTTTTCTATTTGAGCAACAAAAGGTCTTCAAAACGATTGGTTTTTACTTGCTGGTCTGTTTTGACAGATTTCTACCATTATTTGCATTTGCTTCTTGTTGATTCATTTTTGGGTTGTTTTTGGGTTGTTTTGGGGGAATTGAGATTTTTGAGGGAAGTGCTACAGTAGCTTGTGTTTTAATGGAAGTTTTATTGGTGTTGGAATTGAACCCAAAGACTTATTATTTTGAGTACACTAATGTTGCTAATAAAGATTGTGTGAAGTTTTGTATGAAGGAAAATTTTCAGGTGTATGGAAGGAATGAGTAATGAGATGAAGGATGGACTAAAGCTCAAGCTTGGGGATGCCACACGTGTCACCCCAATAAATATCCAAGAAGTACAAGCGTCAAAGCTTGGGGATACCCAAGGCATCCCTTCTTCATCAATAAAAATCTTAGGTTTCTTCCAGATACTTCATTTTTATTGTTTCATCACAGTTGCGTTGTTCTTGGAGCGTCTTTGTTTTTATTTTTAGTTTTGTTTTTTTGGTTTGCCTAAATAAGTTGGTTGGATCCCAACACAGTTATTTTGGAGAGAGACACACCCCATTTTTCATTGCCTAGAACACTCTAGTTTTCATTCTTATTGTTTTGTGAGTGTTCTCTTTTGCTAGCCCTGGGTATAGCCTTAGTTTTCTTGTGATTTCAGCTTAGAACTTTTTAGTTCTTCTTTGTGGATTTGTGAGACCAGCTCACTGATATTTATTTATTATTATCTTTGTGAGTTCTTTCAAATAAGTTGGTTTGGATTGGAAAAGAGTAGGAAAGTTCATGCTTAAGTGGTAAAAGGAGCTTGTTTTTTACTATGGCCTATGCTTTGTCATGTCATGCTTGGTATTGTTTTGGCTTTATGCTTAGTGATTTTTTTTGTATCATGACTTGTTATAAACAATTGAGATTGCTTAATGTGCCTTGAAAGAATCATGCGTTGTTTTAGCATATTGAAGCATAGTATTGTGGTATTCTCCTTTGATGCTTTATTTGGGTTGACTTGGCGCATGCTCACACCATGTTATGACTATCCCAAGTTGCTACAGCCTTGATGATCCTTTAGTTTTCGACTTGTAATATCACTTTATGCTTTAATCAATGATGTTTTGTCGCTTTGCATGATTATGGCCATTATTCCTCTCTTAGTTGGTCGCTCCCAGTCTTTTGCTAGCCTCCATAACCAAATATGAGTCCCACTCATGCATCCAACTCCATGAAACCAAGTTATTCCAAAGAGTCCACCATACCTACCTATTAGCATTTGCTGTTCCAAGTATATTCATGTTTTTATCTACCTTCTGAATTAAACTTGTTATGTGAAAATTAGTGATTAAAGCTCTCACGAACTTGATGGCACACTTTACTTTTATTGCCTTTAATAAACTTGAACCATTGTGTCATCTATGTTGTATATGCTTGCACTTATATGTTGGGGATTAGCAGAACCATGTTGTCATGGGGAACGCTTTCAATATTGCACTTGTACTTTGTACCTAGTTGATATCATGCTCTTTTGTCTATGGATGTCGTCGGTGTGAAATGAAAGGGGAGCTTGTAAGTCCATGGAGTTATGTATATTTGTTAGAGAAACGCCTGGGCCGCCGGTCAAATCCATTTTGTCATGGTGGAAACTTGTAGCGTAACCATAATGAGCTGTCTATGAAGCATTCTTCTTATAAAAAGAGTCAGATATTGAGAAAAAAAAGAGAAAAAAAAAAGAAAAAAAGATATGAGAAAAGAGGAAAGAGAGAAAAAAGCACCATTTTCCCATGGTAAATAAGAAGATTGCTGAGATGCTCGTTGTCTGCTTGCCTTGTCATTTTGATATGGGGATTCTTCCGTATCATCGGGCAAGGGGTACCCCGTTGGCGGTTCTCTATGATACACATGTACTTACTATGACAAGAACTTACCGGTAACTAAACTTGAGTAGCATGAGGAACGGCCCTCGTATTCAAAGGACATGAGATTTCCAACTTATACTTTGTCAAGCATATACTCCATAGTTTTTCACTTTAACCTTAATCACTTCAAGATTCTTATGATAGGGGAAATGAGAGCTGAAAGCTAACAAGTACCATAATTTTTGGAAGCTCTTTATGAAACTTGAATCTCTACTTCCTTTTATGAAGGCCTTTCTTTTACTTTTATGTTGAGTTTCCATCTTCTATATCTATGCACCTATTGAGAGAGCATAGTCTCCATTCTTAGTATAATGTGCATTGTCCCAAGACTTGTTGATTGATGCATAACTTTGATATTGCTTATTCTTAAACTATTTGTATCTAGTCACCCTTATGAACTTTGAAGGTGTCCTATGCATTTATGTTTTGCTACTCCATGAGGGACAAGTTGAATGCCACTATGCTATTTTTGTTTATGTGAAACAAACAAACGTCTTGCAAAGCATTGTTATTCATGAATCTTTTGTTTGTGCCTTTTCATGTTACAACATAGTTGTTATGTCTTATTCTTAGAACTATATCTTTCATGCTATGTTGAAGTACTTTGATCCCATCTATCAATGTTTTACAAATACTTTGATCAAGTTTATGATGGTGCGTGTCACCTCAAAAATTATTCTTTCTTTTTATCATTTACCTACTCGAGGACGAGCAGGAGTTAAGATTGGGGATGTTGATATGTTGCTAACGTATCTATAATTTTCTATGTTCCATGCTTGTTTTATATCTACTTTCTTATGTTTTGTCCACACTTTGGAGTATTTTTATACACTTTCTTGGACTAACCTATTAACAAGATGCCACAGTGCCAGTTGCCTGTTTTCTGCTGTTTTTGGTTCCAGAAAGTCAGAAAATGAATATTCTTGGAATTGGACGGGACAAAAGCCAAAGTCAATATTTCACCAAGGGGAACACGGAGCCAGAAGACGAGACAGAGAGGGGACAAGGGCCAGCCACACCATAGGGTGGCACGGGTCCCCCTGGCCATGCCACCAGGTGGTGTGGGCCCTCTGGCCAGCCACCGACCTTGCCTCTTCGCCTATAAGAAGCCTCCCGATGCAAAAACCCTAAATCATATAGCCCCAGCCACGAAAAGTTCCACAGTGCTGCCGCCACAAAAGGGGAGATTCGGGGGACAGAAAGTCTCTTTTCCGGCACCCTGCCGGGATGGGGAAGTGCCCCCGGAGCCATCTCCATCAATCTCCACCACCATCTCCATCACCGTTGCTGATTCCCATGATGAGGAGGGACTAGTTCTCTCTCGAGGCTAAGGGTTCTACCGGTAGCTATGTGTTTATCTCTCTCTATGCATGATCATATTGTGATCATGAGCTTTGTAATCAAGTAGATCTACCTTGCTACTCAAGTGCTTTATTAGATCTCTGCTCTCCCCATGTGTGTGAAAGTGACAGCGTGCACACCATGGTGGCACTTAGGCTAGAGATTACAAATAGTTGTTATGAGTTATATTTGGAGTTGGATGTTTCTATGAAATTGTGGTGTTTGTTGGAACCATCTAGTGCTCAAGGTGACAATGTGGGTTTATCCATATGCAGAAAGCAAACTTTGAGGAGTGTTGTTATAGCCCTACCATGGATTATTGTGTCCAACCGGAGAGTAGTTCAGAGTAGTATCATAAAGTGATGATATTTATATGAGAGTGTTCGCTAGTGAAAGTACGATCCCTAGGCCTTGTTTCTAAGCATTGAAACACCGTTTGCACTTAGATCTGTTACATGTTACTTCCATCTTTATTTCAGTTTGCCTTTAGTCTCTTCCACGCCATCAAGCTTTTTTCTAGCACCGCTACCACTTATAATTATCCATACCATTTGTATTTCACTATCTCTTTGCCGAACTAGTGCACCTATACACCTGACAAGTGTATTGGGTGTGTTGGGGACACAAGAGACTTCTTGTATCTTGATTGCAGGGTTGCTTGAGAGGGATACCTCTGACCACTTCCTCCCTAAGTTTGATAAACCTTGGGTGATCCACTTAAGGGAAACTTATTGCTATTCTACAAACCTCTACACTTGGAGGCCCAACAATTGTGTATAAGAATAGAAGTGCATAGAAATCAATGCCCGCGCCATATCCTTCTTTACGTTAGGATCCGTCGGGGAGCTGGTTCTCCATCCAGTGGACGAGGAAGTCTAGGAGTACTTGCGACTTGATCGCATCTCGCTTCTCTTATGTGATGTCTCGTGGAGACAGTTCTATCCCCCAAAGCACGACTAGTCTGGTGGCGTCGGGGTTGTTGAGGATGTGCCCTAGCGGGGCATCGTTCACCACAATGATTAGCTGCTCCTGGAAGTAGTGGAGCAGTCGCCTGGCTATCATGAAGACACCGTATGCTAGCTTCTGATAATGCGGATACCACTGTTTTGTCGGTGTGAGCACCTCGCTGAGGTAGTAGACTAGGTGTTGTACCCCGTGGACTTTATTTTCCTCCGCTCGTTCCACTACGAGCATGGTGCTAACCACCTGAATGGTGGCGGAGATGTATAACAACAGCGGCTCTTTTTCTTGAGGTGTCACCAACACTGGTGAAGTGGACAATGGACACTTGATGTCTTCGAATGCTTCTTGTGCTTCGTCTTTCCACTCGAATTTGTCAGCCTTGCGGAGGAGTTGGTAGAAGGGCAACGCCTTTTTCCCATTCGACTGATGAATCGACTGAGCGCCGCGATTCTCCAAGCTAGCTATTGGACGCCTTTCACATTCTTCGGCTTCTCCATGGCTAGTATGGCCTTTATTTTCTTCGGGTTAGCCTCAATCCCTCTTGCGGAGATAAGGTACCCGAGCGATTTCCTAGATGGTACGCCGAAGGCGCATTTGTCCGGATTTAGCTTGATCCGGTAGCGATCGAGGTTGTCAATGGTCTCGTGGAGATCGTCGAGTAACAAGGCTTCCTCCTTAGTTTTGATGACGATGTCGTCGATCTAGACTTTAATGTTACGACCAGGCTGGTTCTTGAGGGAGGCCTACATACACCACTGGTAGGTGGCCCCTGCGTTTTTCAGCTCAAAGGGCATCGTTGTGTAGCAGAAGACGCCAAAGGGTGTGATGAACACCGTTTTCTCCAGGTCTTCCTCCTTCATTCGAATCTGGTGATAACCTGAGTAGGCATCGAGGAAGCAGAGGCACTCGCATCCTGTGGTGGAGTCGATTATCTGGTCGATCCGTGGCAATGAGAAGTGATCCTTTGGGCAATGCTTGTTCAAGGAGGTGAAGTCCACGCACATCCGCAAGATATCCGTGTCATTTTTAGGAACTAGCATGGGGTTTGCTACACAGGTGCTTTTCTTGATCTCACGTATGAAGTTAGCATCGATGAGTCTGTTGACTTCCATACCGACCACTTTTCCCTTGGCTCAGATAGTCGATGTATTTTTTGTTTCACTGGTCTTGCTTCAGGATTCACATTGAGTGAGTGCTCGGCGAATTCCCTGGGAGCTCCTGACATGTCCATTGGACACCAGGAGAAGATTTACCAGCGCTCACGGAGGAATACGACGAGCGCGAGTTCCTATGCGGGACTCAAGTTGTTGGCGATCAGGGCCATCTTAACTGGGTCCATTGGGTGGACCTGGACCGCCTTGGTGTGGATCGACGTGTTGAAGGATTGGTCGGGTGAGCTTGGCTTACTCATAGGAGGTAGACTATTGTCTGCCGACTCCTTGAACCTCGCTAGTTCCTCCTGCATGCCAAATGACTGGGAGATTCTGTTGAATTCCCTGTCGCAGTTGTCGGACCTCTCAAAGCTTCCGTTGACTGTGATAATGCAGTTGGGACCCGACATCTTCATTTGTAGGTAGGTGTAGTGTGGCATTGCCATGAACCTCGCGAATACGACGCGCCCGAGGATGAAGTGATATTATGAGGGCTAGTCAACAACTTTGAATTCGATGTGCTCGCATCGGAAGTTTGTCGGTGTTCCGAAGATGACATCCAAGCTGATCTTGCCTCGGGGTATATGCCCTTCCCTGGGACAATGATGTGGAATGTTGTGTCTGAAGTTTCTAGGCATGACAGGGGGATTCACATGGCACGCAACATGCTTGCGAACATGAGGTTGATGTCGCTGCTGCCGTCCATGAAGACGTGACTCATCTCGAAGCCTCGAGTTTGTGCCTCGAGCACCAGGAGATAGTGACTTGGGCGAGGTACTTGATGCGGATGATCGCGCTTGTCGAAGGTAATGCAGGACTCGCTCCCACTGAGGTACTCAGTGGTGGAGGGTGGAGAGTTCATGGCCAAATTGACTTGGCGAGTGATTGATTTTTGCACCCGATTTGATGGGTGTCCTTCTTGGATCATGCCCATGTTTCCCGGTGCTCGCGGGTATGGCTCGCCTTCGTGGTTTTGGATAGGCGCAACTGCAGGTGGTGGTGGCCCAGGTGGCGGTGGTGGTGCTCCATAAGCCACATCTCCCAGGGCAGCTCCATAGCCCTGGTTTATCGCGTCGCGATTCATCTGGGCTAGGCCTTCGTGGAGCTTGAGGAACTCACGACAGTCCTTTAGAAGGTGGCTGGATTTTTTCTTACCGTCGTGCTTGTTTATGTAGAAGTGTACATTGCACGGTCCGGAAAGTTTGTCCTAGATAGATGTTGCAGGTGCCTCATCGCGAGTGCGGTGTTGCAACACTTGCGTTATTTTCCCGCTGTCGCGGTATCCACCACTGCAGTATCCGTTGTTGTGGTTGTTGTCATTGCATTTGTCGGTGTAGCCAGCCGCGACCATGTCGACTTCCTCGCGATCCTCGTAACCACGCATCCGACGTTTTCCTTGGCGATCGCGTCTGCGACCGAGGTCGTCATCATCATCAGAGTGGACACGGTTTTTCACCGAGTCCTCTCCATCGGCCCACCTGTTTGCGATTTCCATCAGGTGGTCAGTTGTCTTGGGCTTTGAGCGGCCCAGCTCCTCTTTGAGCTCTCTATGGCGCATGCCGCCATTGAATGCGTCGATTGCGTGGTCCTCAGAGATGTCTTCTGCGGAGTTTTTGATGATGGACCATCTCTGGACGTATGAGCGTAGCGACTCGCCAGTCTTCTGATAGCAGCCTCTTAATTCTTCGATAGATGCGGGCCTTTTGTAAGTGCTCTTGAAGTGTCGCACGAAGCTATAAACCAGCTCATCCCAGCTGCGAATCGATCCGCGTGGGAGGTTATAGAACCACGCACGAGTGCCGCCTTGCAGCTGTAGCCGGAGGCATTGCATTGCCGTGCTCGTGGTTCCGCCGTGTAGCCCGATGGAGGAAATATGATCCTCCAGCCAGATCTTCGGGTTCTGGAGGCCGTCGAATTTCGGGTTCTCCAATGGGAGTTTGAACCCTTTTGGCATTCCCTTTTGCCGTATGGCTCTGCTGAAGCAGCTGGCACCGCAGAGCTCTACCTCATCATCTTCCGAGTCAGTCGAACGGGCACGCCTCGCGAGCATCTTGTCGACTTTGCGCTGTATGATGTCATCACGTGCCTCATAGTCATGGTCGTGCTGCCATGAGCGGCATCATGGTGACAAGTCATGGCTGTCGTCGTTGGAGGAGGGGGAAGAGTAGCTCTTGGCCAGAGCCTTGCATTTCTTCAGCTTCGACATTGGATCTTTGATGAGGGCAGCCTTGACTAGTCCTAGGGTAGCGATCATAGATCGGTGCATGGCGGACCGTGGGTCCCCAGCTGACGGCTGGTTGTTGAGCAGGTACATAGTGGCTGCTGTCATCGCTCCTTGCGGCGTTTTAGGGAGCACATTTCCCCGCGTGTCCACTGTCATGGACGAGAAGTCGAGGACTCAAGTGGCATCCGCTCGCTCCTTCTCGGTGAGGTGAGCGAGTCGAGAACGTCTTCTAGCAGCCGTATGATCGTTGGCTTTAGAGGAGGATCCTCCGATGGAGGAGAGATGAGCCCGACGGAGGCTCGGCTTGTCCACTGCCCTTCTGCTCTTGTCGAGCTGGGCGATTACGTGCTATTGGCGCTTGAACTCCTCCTTGAGCAGCCAGTGATAACTCATCAGCATGTCTTGCGATGAGTTGGGGGGGGAGGGGTTGCCCCGTAGAGCTTCCTTGCAACAAGCCTACTCAGCGTCGTTGAGATTTATCAGCACACGCTCCCGGGTTTGCTCATTCGCCGAGAGATTCGACTGATCTTCTAGGGTGGGCCCTTCGGTCCCATTGTTGGTGGGACCACCATTTGCGATAGGGATTCCACCACCAGTGTTGGTGTTGTCTCGAGTGCCACCATTGCCGCCCATGTTGATGACGGCGCACATGTAATGGTTGGGGAAGCTGTTGCTCCCGCAGCTTTCAGATCCAGAGCCGTAGGTTCCATCTTCTATTGCCAGATCGCCTAGATCGGACTCGCAACTACTGTTGTTGTCCATATTCCCGACTGATGTTGGGGTGTTGGGTTCGTTCAGCGGTGGAAACCACGATGCTTGAGCAATCGCGAGAACCCTCGGCTGGTCAGGGAGGCGAAGTGTGCCTAGCCGACCAACTTGGAAGCGTAAGCTCCCGATTGCCAAGCCGATTCCATTGCCCACGGACTTGAAATCCAAGTGAGTGGCCGGCGTGTGGACGGTGAAGTCAAAAGCACCGAAGAGGAGGCAAGTCTCCACTGCTGCGGAGTCGTAGATCGCGGTTGATGGGGTCAAGGAAGCCACAACATCAGCGCTCCCGATTCCCACCGACGGCACCAATTGACGAGGGGTTAACTCATAAATGCCCATCGCAGATGGACTTAGGTTCGAGGAAGTGGGGAGCGCTGGAGGCATTGATCGGCTAGCAAACAAGCACACAGGGACGCAAGGTTTACCCAGGTTCAGGCCTCGTAGAGGACCCTACTCCTGCCTGTCTGCTCTTGGAACCATTGAGGAATCGAAAGTTAGAGCGGGTGCACGGATGCAATCTGACGATGGTGTGGAAACTAGGGTTGTGGATTGTCCTCCTCGCCGCCCCTCCTAGCCTTTATACAGATAGGCTAGGTCTCGGGATAGCAGGCCGAGTCGGTTACAGGTTAGGGTTTTCCCTTTAAACTTCTATCTTAAGTTTGTCGTGTGCTGTAAGCAGTCGAAGTTTCCTGGGTCATCCGGATCTTGATTGGGCCTTAGCAACATCGTGGGTTTCATCTAGGCTGGACCATATATGCCAAGCTCGAGTACCTGTAAGGTATGCCCATGTCAATGTGCTAGTATATAACCGAACGCTTTGCTCCCCGGCAACAATGCCAATTTGATGACTGGGTTCCTACACCAATAATAGGGTAATTGCAGTACTTGTTGCAGCGAGTTTGTCCCGATGGGAGCTCGGCGAACATGACCCCGCAGCCACGTTGTCAATGCGACCATGTTTGCACCCAAACCGTGGTTTGGAAATAGCCTATTCTATAAGTTTCTAGGATAAATGAATTTAAGATGTTTTGTAATAACTACTACTAGGACTGGAAGAAAACTAGAACAAAAGTAAAATTGAAAAGAGGTGAATGCAATGAGATGAAATATTAATGCTATGATTCCTCAAGTAATGTTGTGTATACCGGTGTGCATGATAAGTGCTTATGGAATGGTTGTTAACTATAATTGTGGCGGACCCTCATATACCGTTGTCTCCCACAGTTGGTAAGTGGCAACTAGACAACTCAATTGTCCACACCCTCTTTGGACATCGATCATCTCGTAAGAGAATAGTGTATTAAGGTAACAAGACCAGTCAAGGTAAACCAGAGCAAAGGCATTAAGTTCTATGGACAACCATACTCCTAAGCAAGTGTGCTAGTCACAAGATATCCCATCTGTCACTTTGGGGTCAAGCAATTCGCAACACTATACCTATCTATATCATGAGTGATCTTGAAGGAACTTTGGGCGATGCATCCTAAGCTGCTATTGCCTCCGCAAATCACTTATAGCAAATAGCCTATTAGTTCTACCCATGGAAGAGCAGAGACTAATGATAAGTTTTGTGACACTCCGTGAATCCCTAGTAAATTCCTCAACAATGGACTGGATATCTCCAATCACTAGAATAATATCATGAGTAGAACAATGTAAAGAGAAAGCACAAACATATTAATTAACAAGAACACACCACACTTCAATTACTCAAATCATCATAACATTAATAAAAGGGGGTTCAATCCATGTTACAACCCATCACTGCGATCATGATGGGGAAGGATGAAGGAGTAGCGGTGATGGAGATGGTGATGAAGGCGCGGTGATGGTGGTGTCGGCGTGGTGATGGCGGTGTCCTCCTTCTCCTCCTCTTATTGCTTGAATGGCTGGATGGTGTTGATTGAGATATGGATCTTGGTGGAGATGTAGAGGCTATGGAGGTGGCATGGCGGAAGGGCGCCGCCGTGGAGGTGGTAGATGGGATCTAGATCTTGTATATTGTGTATGGTGGCTTCCTCCTCTCTTGTTTGACTCCTCCCTTCTTTATATAGGCCTTGGGGGTGCCCTAGGGTTTCCCCAATACCGTCATATGACTTAGGGAAGGTTCTGGAGATTCTAGAGGGCGAAATCCCGTCGTTTGCGACCTTTTGGCAACTATACGGCGGGAGCTATATGGCCGGAATTTGTTCTCCCGTCGTATAGTTGGTCGTTAAATCTTTGGTACTCTTTAGTATTTTGGTTGCCATTTCTTCATACAAACTCCGTTTTGTGTGTTCTTGGGCTCGTTGAATTCGTCTCTTCGAGGGATAGAACCCTGTGGTCTTGGATCTTTATTTTGAAAAGTTGGAAAAAATCACTTTTCCAACACCTCAAATGGCTAAGTATGGTCCCTGCATCTCCTCCATACTATGCTCCCTTTGTTCCTTTTGCCTTTGTTTTATCCATAATCATCATCAACACCTACACACATGTCAAAGACAAGGAAGAGGGATAAAATTCTACCTAAACTACTAAATGTGCAAAGCTCATATTCAATTTAATAAAAACAAGTAATCATCCATATCAGGCATAGCAATAGTTAGATGGATCATGATATGATAGGCAAATGATACAATTTATATTGCTAAAAAGTGTTGTATTATCATAGCCACCAGTGACTAGAATTATTTTGCTGTAAAGCAAGAACGAATATTTTGGATCTGAATGCCACATACCCAATTTTTAGACAAAGAGTACTATTGTGAAAAACTTGAGTAGGCCGTACTTCTACTGAAAGGGGGCCCCAGAAAATTAACCCCAAAGCGGACAAAGAAAAAACAGAGGAAAAACAAAGAGCAAGAAGAGATTATATTAGAATATACTAAACGGGAAGCAACACGAGAGCAACGAAGAAGGAGTTGAAGGCGGTGCGATGTCAGAGTAAATCTAGTTTGACGGGTTTCAAACACGAGGTACAGGTACCTACTACTAGTAGTACTAAAGTACTACTATACGTTTTATTTCTTCTTCACTATCTCTCACCATCCATCCTCCCTCTCCCCTCTTATGCAGAACCCCGCGTGCACCGGCCGGCTGATCTCTCCCTCGTCCCACAGTGTGGCTTGGTACGGCAATGCTATGTGTGTGTGTGTCTCTGGTATGTTTTTCTTAGAAGAGTCTATAGCATGTTGGTCAGCTGTCTTTGTGTGCATATATAGGAAGAGGACATCGCAAATTTCACCATGTCCTGCTCCATGTGTTGCACAAACCACCACTTGGAAAATTGTTTTGCAGTTTTCACCAGATGTTGGTCTGATCCATTGCAATTTTCACCACTTGGTCATCTAATTACCTATTTAGCTTTGCTGACAACATAAAAGATAGTTGGGCCCGCTTTGTTAGTACTCCCATTAATTTACAAATTTGTAAAAATTTACATATTCATACAAGGTTAATAATTCATCCAATATTTATAATTTTTTCAATGATCTGTTGAATGTAATATTCTCTACTCTATATGTAGCACCATTTTAAAACATTTTCTAGTTATAGTTATTTTACCCATGACACGCTAAACGGTTCGTAGGAATATAATTATACACTAGATGCTTTCTAGGGCCTGATTACCTATTTTTGAACATAATTGTTTATACCAAGAGCAATAATAGAGATCATGTAAAAAAGAAATATTGAGGAAAGATAGAAGGGCATGTACAGAGAAAAATAGAGGATATATGTGGGATACGTTTTAGTCCTAGCTATACACTACTAGTAAGTTGCACATGAGACTCATATAATAGAAGTATGGCATATCATCACTACTGTATATAAAATTATAATTGTCAAGCTCAGAAATATCCATAAAGTATCGGGTGTATATATATTTGGTTCTTGTACTTTATATCATGGAGAAATCAACCTTTATTACCTACAACCCCGCAAAAAACCTTTATTACCTACGGAAAACTCGAAAAATTTGGTAACATGATCTAGAGAAACGATGAAGAAGATTCTAGAATGATGGAGAAGTGTTTTTTAGGTTTATGCATAGCATTTCATTGTTCTAGAGACCATCAATACAAGTAAGTTCCAAGTGCCTTGCACGTGATAATCATATAATATAAGTATGATATATCATTTTTTATATAAAATTATATGATAGGTGAAGCTCAAAAAATAATTATAATTTCGAGAAACATCCATAAAGTATCGGGTGTGTTTGGTTCTTCTACTTTGTATCGTGTAGAAATCAACCTATTAGCTATCTAGTACTCGACATGCTCTAGAGACATGACGAAGAAGTTTCTAGAATTATTGAGAAGTGTGTTTTGAGATTTGTGCATAACGTTCATTATGTTGAGACTATCAATAGAATATTCTAAATGCTAGAATGGATAGAAGATACAACGATTAGCAATGTTGGGATTTGCCGGTCTTGATCCAACGGTCAAAATTCAAAGTTATTCATACACTACATATACTAGTAAGTTGCACGTGTACTGCACGTGAGACTCATATAATAGACGTCTGGCATATCATCACTATATAAAAAATTATAATAGGTAAAGCACAAAAAAATATAAATTTGACGGAAATCAAGGATGTTTTGGATCATGCTCTGAGTGGCTATGCCATGGCGGAAGGCACCACATTCGTGACCAAAAAGGTCAAGTTCGGCAAGCACGTGTTCACCCATGTAATGGACTTCCCTTGCGTGAAGCAGCATGATGGCAGTCGGAAGGAAGCCTACTACGCGCTCCATCACATGCAGGCTTTCCTACAGGACCAACAAAACTCTACGCTACCACATCATCTCTAGCAGTGGGCCCAAGCCAAGGCAAAGATCCAAGATTCAGATATTAGAAAAGAGTTATATCGCATCTAGCAGAAGTTTGCCACAATCATCTATCATGATGTCATGACCTCGGGGGGATCTTCCATAGAGGCTACACACTTCCTAACCGTGACATAGAGCATCGCCTACAGATGCAGGGTGATAACAGGGCGTTCTTAATGAAACAAGGCATTCTCCCATTCCCTAAGCCGAGCCAGGAGTCTTAATGTTTGCCTCAATAGTTGTAGTTCTGAACTATCGATGGGCGTGTGTGTGCTGTGAACTTTTATCTCCACTTTAAACTTGTGTCTAGCTCAATATAGTTTTGATGGTTGTCAAACTTAATTGTGGTCGATGCTACTTATTAGGGTTATGAATCAATGCTTAGTTCTTTTACTTACAATTTGGTTCTTTTTTACTTACTTTGGTCTTTTTTCAAGAATGTTGATGATTAAAATGTTGTGGCACACTATATATGTGAAATCTAACTTTCCCTTGTACAATATTATTTGTCTTGTCTATAGAGATGGCGAAGAAGTGGTATGTGGTGTATAGAGTCCATGTTCTAGGTGTCTACGACGAGTGGAAACACTGTCTCAATCAAGTGAATGAGTTCCCGGGTAATAGCTACAAAGGCTAAAAGAGTAAGGAGGTGGCGGATGCTATGTGGATGGACAACCTCCGTGAGGAAGAGATGGAGGAGGGGAACCGGATCAAGACCATGAGGAAGAGAGGTAGGGGAACCTTCATAGTAATCTCTATCTTGCTCACCGTGTTTGCGGTTCTATTGTATTTGATAGTAGTTTAGGTGACTACTTCGAGTGTAATGTGATGGTGAACTTAGCTACTCGATCACGAGACGACCGGTGATCACTTGTTTAAAGATTTGATACTTGTGGCTATTTCGGGTTTCAACTAGTGTGGTGTACTTCTAATGTACTATGAATATTTGTACTGTTTTACAAACTGTGTATGCATGTATGTATTATACATCGTATACGGGTATATGTACAAGGACCAGCTATTTAAAAAATCGACGGAAAATATAGTCGTGGCGCACATGACACTGACATGTGGCGCACTAGACCGGGTTTGAGTGGTGCACGGGGCAGTGCACCACAAACATTATAGCCGTGGCGCATATGTTGAGATAGATGTGGTGCACCTAGTGCGCCACGGATATGTCGAGATAGGTGTGGCGCACCCCCTTGGTGCGCCACGGCTAAAAGTTAGTCGTGACGCGAGTTTAGTGGTGCACACCATGTGCGCCACGAATACCAAAAATCGTTGTGCCACTAATAGGCCATTTGCTAGTAGCGTTCGTCCCTCTTAATCTTCATTCATCACCCTCAACTCTTTCACTTGAAACCTCTTTCCACACAAAACTCATCATAAAACTTGATTAGAGTGGTCAGTGCCTCCATAAATTAAATCTCAATAGGTATATCAAATACATATCATGAAATAAACATTATCTACTGTTACTTATGGTTTTGTATTTCGCTTTGATAAATGGAACCGCACAAAACAAAGGTAATGAGACTAATATATAATAGAAATAAAATCTGTCAAAAACTGGACAATCTATAAAGATCGAATTTTCAGAAGCACTTACGTTACTCAAATCAAAAAACTTTGAAGTAATGAAATGTGGGTAAACATATTAATATTTCTGTCGTGAAATTTCAGGTCAAAATTATTCTTCTGTAATGTTTAAGATTTTTTGCAGTGAAGCTCAGGAATCTGATTTCTGGACAACAAGTTACAATTGTTTGATCTTACCTCTCAAAAGATGTTATTCTTGGCACAAAGATAATAAAGTAAGACACAAAGGTGATGTTTCAGTAGTAATAAACAATCTTTTTATTTTGTTTTACAATGGGATAAGGTTTAATGGTAGAGATTTTGCAATAGTTCCATTGGCATGAACAACACATGTTCAAGGTCGACCCCAACTTCTCTATTGCTCATCTTTCTCATTTACTTTCCCAAAATTTATAAAAAGTGAAAATCTTAAACTAATTGTTAGAAATCAGTAGGTAAAGTTATTTTACATGTTACATGGATATCAAGGTGTTCTCAAATTTAATATTATTTGAAAGCATGTGGAGCACACCACAAAGCACATACACATTAACTTTTAAGTCTAACTCTCTTCCTATACATTGGAATTTTATATGTGAATAAACATCAGCAAGGTTGTGGTATCCAATTCATATAATTATCAGTAGCTTGCATTTTAAATAACATAGAAATATAAAGAGGGCTCTTATCTCTTCCTCTCTCATAATAGTTGCAAGCATCAAAAGCAAACTTAATCTCATAGTTTTGAATAGATTCCCCATATAAAGACAAGTAATCTAATGAGCATATTGGATCATCTAACTCAATTATATCACTTTCATCCTCCCATATATTAGTCATAATTGTTTCACATAGAGGACTACTAGACAATCAAAGATTATCATCATTAATAAGAATGTGTTCATTACCATTGTTGGGTGTAGGTGATGGGTAGCTACTCCATTCTTCCTTCACTCGTTCTTCCTTTTCCTCTTCTTCCTTGGGTTTCATGGACATTCCCAAGCTTAGACTTTTGTCATCTCCTTCCTTGGCCCTTCCAACATTATCTCTTGCATCCAAAAGGCTAGTGCCCAAAAGAATATATTTGACATAAAAATCATATATCTCACGGTTAATCTTGGGAAAAGGATCCATCTATTTTTTTGGGTTTTAGTTTTATATAAAAGAAAAAGGTACTAAAAATAAACTAGCAATTCAAGAAAGAATAGAATCCTAGCGCTACTCTCCCCGGTAACGGTGCCAGAAAAGTATCCAGATAACCCCCAAGTGCAGGGGATCACCATAGTACAATTCGATAAGTATTTGAGTGTCAAAACCACGAGGAGTTGAAGGTAAACTATCTATTTTCTAAAGCCCTATAACACTCTTATATGGCCTTCTATGAAAATCAAGGATCTAAGTGTGTGTTTTGTTTTGGTACTAGGTAGAAAATAAATAAAGTATGTGTTAGTGGAAACTACAAGTAAACTAGTGCAAGTTAAATTGATCTAATGAGTGGAGTGGAGTGGTGGCAAGTTTTGTCATGTAGCAAGTTCCTCTAAGGGAGTAAATGTTTAGGCAATTGTTATTTCATTTGTTTGTTTGGTTGCTTATTGTTTCTTCCAAGACGGAGCCTTAATTAGGTGCAGCCAAATAAATGTGCATACACAACTCTTATGATGGATCCTAAGGCCATGTTACTAAGCAAACATAGGAATTATTAAGACATAATTGTCCCACCATAGCTATAAACTCTAGGGTCCCTGATTTATGTCCCTCCTAATGTAACTTTATGGATTGGACCATGGTTTTATGTCCTCCACGGTCCTCCCCACTCCATTACATCACGGTGATCACCTTACATGCATTACCCAATATATGTGTGCACTCATATATTGTACAAGAAGACAATCATAAAAGATAACAACACTGAATGCAACCAACAAACGAACTATTTTACTTTGCCATAACAATTCACTACTCAAACAAATACATGGAGTCACAATATATCAAGGGAAGATAAAACATTGTTTCACACATCATGTTTGCCAAGAGATTACAGTAGGGGGATGGAGAGGATCTTGCTATAGGTGTTGATGATTAACATGCCGGAGGGGGGTGGAGCCCTCCGGAGGCAATTCCAGCAGCGTTTCACCCCTCTGATCTTCTCTGGCGGCAGCCTCCTGACTCTTTGTTTTTATGTTTTCGATCTCCGCCTCTATCTGTGTCGAGGATCACCGAAAGGGGGTAAATATAGTAGGCTTTAGGTCAAGAGAAGTTTTTTGGCGAAAGAATCGACACCATTAGAGACTCGAGGGAGGAAAGAGCATACTAGCCGCGGCCAAGGGGGGAGGGCCGCAGCTGCTATGTCCGTTCCCTCCTCGGTCTTCTTTTCTCATGGATATTTGTCCCATTTTTCTTCATTCTAATAAATGCTAGGTCCCGTGAAGTTTCAGGTCAATTGGACATCGTTTGGGTACCTGAAAGTCAAAAACATAGAAATAGGGGTTTTCTGCCTCCGCGGGGTTAATTCCAAAGCAATATGGGAAGTGTGAATTATTTCCAGTAGCATTATGAAACTTGAATATAACCCATATATGATGCAAATATGTTGGAATATCAAGTAATAAAGTGCAAAGTTCATGTATGCATTTTACATGCATCACACGTTTAGCTCATCCGACAAATCGGGACAAATTAATTCATCTTGGGTAAAAACAACGTCATCTACTCAAATTTGAGTCATCGAACTGAAATTTTGGAAATTTCTAGTGTAATTCTACTCATGCTGCAGAGACCTTACTAAGTCGAATTCAAGTGGTAATGGTTATGTACCCAACACGTACGTCGGGATTTTTCATCACACCTGTTGGTATGGTATGTATATGGTAGAGCACAGTGGATGCGTTTACCAGGCCAACGGATGATACTTTCAGTCTTATCTTTACATCGCAGATGTAGCATCCGAATGTTTGTCACCGTGGAGGTGATTCGGGTAGAAAAGGAGACATTGTCTTTGATCTTGACATTGTAAGCGAGCGGAGTCGCCGAGAGCTTCGATTTTAGATGTGTAAATCCATGTTGCGGACGCAGTCAACATAGAGGTTCGGGTGAGTGAACACCCTTCTTTTTTCTTCGTTTTCGTAGAGTGTGTGACCGGAGCTCCCTATGGGAGTAGCTGATGACCCATAAGTATAGGGGGTGTATCGCAGTATTTTCAAGGGAAGTGAAACCCAATTTATTGATTCGACACAAGGGGAGCCAAAGAATATTTATAAGCCTTAACAACTGAGTTGTCAATTCAGCTGCACCTGGAAACAATCTTTCTCACAACAGTTTATCAGTAGCAATAGTTTTTTAGTAGGAATAGTAAAGTAACAGCAGTAGTAAAGTAAAGACAGCAGTAACAATAGTAGTAAATAGTAGGATTCGAGTGCGGTAGAAATAGGGATGGATGGACGGTGTTGCATGGACAAGACAATTCACATAGCAATCAGAACATAGGGCAATTGCAGATAAATAAGATAAAGCATCCAAGTACTAGATAATCCTAGGCATGTGTTCCATATATAGTCATACGTGCTCGCAATGAGAACTTGCACAACATCTTTTGTCCTGCCAGCCCGTTTGCAGCGAGGCCTCAAGGGAACTACTGGCAATTAAGGTGCTCCTTTTAATAGAGCACCGGAACAAAGCATTAACACTCCATGAACACATGTGATCCTCACATCAAAGCCATTTCCTCCGGTTATCCCGATTTCTATCACTTCGGGGCCATTGGTTCCGGACAACAACATGTGTATACAACTTGCAGGTAAGACCATAAACAATACTATCATAATGAATCAATAACATGTTCAGACCTTAAATCATGGCACTCGGTCCCTAGTGACAAGTATTAAGCATACCAAGTCGCAACAAAGTCATAAAGCATTAATAGAAGATACTAGGCACCATGCCCTAACAATCTGATGCCATGACATGAATGATCTCATCCAATCCCTACCATCCCCATAGCCTACAGCGGGGGATTACTCACTCGTAGATGGGGGAATCATGGATGGTCGATGGAGAAGCGATGGTGATGATGATGGTGATGATCTCCTCCAATTCCCCATCCCAGCAGGGTGCCAGAACGGAGTTTCTGGTACTATTTTGTGGAATCTGGTGGTGGTGGCGGAGCGGAACTCCTTCTGGAAAAACGTCGAACCCCCCGGATTTTTTTAGATCAGAAGGCTTCTTATAGGCGAAGAGGGAGACCGAGGGGGTGTCTGGGAAGGCCAGACCACCCCCTGGCGCGGCCTGGGCTAGCCCGCGCGGCCAGGTGGTGTGGCCTTGGCCCAGCCCCCCTCCGTCTCGTATTCTGGCTCCTGGAGTCTTCTAGTGAAATAGGATTTTCGGCATATTTTCCGAGATTTTTCCTGATAGTTGATTTTCTGCACAAAAAGTAGACATTAGGGCAATTCTGCTGAAAACGGCATCGGTCCATGTTAGTTGCATCCAAATCACACAAGTTTAGAGGAGAAACAATAGCAAAAGTGTTCGGGAAAGTAGATACGTTTTGGACGTATCAACTCCCCCCAAGCTTACCTTATTGCTTGTCCTCAAGCAATTCAGTTGAAAACTGAGTGCGATAAAAGAACTTTCACAAAAAAAATTGGTTCATATGATGTATATATTCTTAGCAAGTGATCAAGTACTTAGACAATTCATAATAAAGAGTATGCAACTAAGTTCACTTAATAGGCAATGCAAGCTATGAAGAGATTCCAACTTAAAAATAATAAGTAGCAAGAAACATAAACATAAGCAACATTACAATGCTCATAACAAGGTATGATAGAGTGGTATCTCGCTTGCCTTTGATCTAAGGCACCTCTGAAGTTCAAGTGAAGACTAGAAGTAAAGATGTTAAAGATACAAGCATCAAAGTCATAACACAAATAATCAAGATTTGAGGCAAGCACATTACACTAAGAATGACAACTATGCTCTCAAGAAGGTGCTCATAGAATATGTGGAGACTCAACAAGGAAATGCAAAAGGTTTTGAATAGTTTGAAAGGCTTCCAAATGCTGAAAGTATGGTACTCGTTAGCTTTGAGCTCTCATTGCCCCTATCATAAGCATCTTTAAATGGTTAAGGTTAAAGTGACACAACTAAGAGGATATGCTTGACAAGTTATAAATCGAAGTCTCATGCCCCTTACTTACGAATACCGATCCTCATGCTACTCAACTTTAGTCAAAAGTAAGCTATTGTAATTGTAAGTATATACATATCATAGAGAATAGCCAATAGGGTACCCCTTGCACATGATACAGGAGCTATCCCATAATCAAAATGACAAGGCGAGCAGACAATGAGCATCTCAGCGATATTTTTATTTACTATGTGCATAGACTTTTATTGAGGATGCTTCATAGAATGCTCATTATGGTTATGATGCAAGTTTCCACCATGATTAGGCATGGCTTAGGCTAGCGGCCCAGGCGTTTCCCTAACACATATACAAACTCCATGATCTTACAAGTTCCACTTTTATTTCACACCGCCGGGATCCATAAGAAAAAATAATCATGATATCAACGGGGTACAAAGTACCCGTGGAATGTTGAAAGCGTTCCCCATGATACATGGTTCTGCTAACTTCAACTTATAAAGCGCAAGCATATATGCAACAAAGAAGGACGCAATGGTTCAGGTTTATTAAGTGCAAGAAAATAAAGTGTGCCATCAAGTTCGTGAGAGCTTTACTAACTAACTTTCCCAAAACAAACATGCATTTTATTCAGAAGAAAACAAGGCATATTGAATATGCACGGAACATCGAATGATGATAATAGGTAGGTATGGTCGACACTTTGGCAATATTTGGTTTTAGGGAGTTGTAAACATGAGTAAAATACTCAGTGAAAGTGAAGGCTAGCAATAGTAAGGGAGAAACAAACGAGAGAGCAATATATGTCATAATCATGCTTGGAACAAAACAGGACTAATCATGGCACGAAATTGATTCAAGATCCTCAAGGCAAAATAATTCATCGAGGCTTAACTGATTATTTCAGTCATATGCATGCATGAGCATGTGCCAAGTCAATTCAAATGAAACATTTAGAGGAGGATACCAGGGTGTCATACCAAGTTATGAATAGCGTAATGCAAGCAAACATTCATATGACATGCTACAAACCATTAGTAAGCTAGAACTAATCATATGAAAGCAAGAACTACTCAGCATCCAAAGATAACATACACCCTACACGAATAGGCTAAGCATGCCCACAATGATGAGTATATGTACAAAAATGAAAACAAGTAGAGTTCGTTACCAGCCTCTTACCACACCTCAAGTTGTCATTAATCCTCATTATTGCCCTTCACTTGTGTGGCTTGGATAATAATATGAAACCAAATCCCACTGAGGACTGCTGAACCCTGCAACAAACTAGCAAAGACAAAGAAGAACAACAAATATTGTTGGTGTTTTTGATTTTTAAACAAGAACCAAAAAGGGAAGAACAAGCAAAGCAAAATCTTTTTGGGTTTTTCGAATAGTTCAAACAAAAAAAGGGAAAATCAAACAAAGGCAAAAATGAAGAAGGAAACCAAAGAGAAATAATAGAAATATTTTTGGTCTTTTTGTGTTTTAGAAAGCAACAGCAAAGAAAGAACGAAAACTAAAAAGAGAACGAAACATGAATATACAAAGTACCGACGCAACATGATATGGAGATGAGTGCGATGTTGGCGTACATCCCCCCAAGCTTAGGCTTTTGGCCTAAGTGGGTGTCAATCCAGATACGGGTAAGGGTTCCAAGCAGGAGGATCATGATAAGAATGATCGTAGTTGGGCCCGTGGGAAGAAGAAGAAGCTCCCCAATCATAAGCAGGTTGTTGATATGAAGACTCCCCCTCATTCGAGGGCTGGACCGAATCATCTGTGACCTCCCTTCTAGTATCCTGTTCCTACTGGGAGAGCTCTCCCAAGTACATGTCAAGCTCCTCCTCAGTGAGGGACCATCCTATCATGTCATCAAGGTTAAACAAAACAGGTATAAGCAAAAGAACAACACGCTCGGACTTGCTCTTTCTCCAACCAGCTTTGAGAAAGGTTATTTCATAAGACAACTCACTCAAATTAGCCCACGAGGAAACAAATTTATGCTGTATCATGGAATTAAGATCAAGCCTTTCTATGAGAAACTGTAGGTCTAGATGATGAGGCACTAAACCATGCAATGCTAGTAAACGAGAAGCAATGAGGCCCCCACAAATTCCACCTTTCTCGCGGTTAGCGGCAAGACGGAAAGCTATCAAAGAACCCAAGTTGTAAGACCTATCTCGTTTAAGAGCAACAGAGATAAATGCTAGATCATAAGAGGATAACTTATTGGCAGTTTTCCTAGCAAGAACACACTTGGCAATAAAGTAGGAAAAGTAGCGAATGGAGGGGAGATGAATGTTATAGATTTTTCCACTCTCCTTTGAGAAGATGCTCCCTTGGCAAATTTCTGCGTATAAATCCATGAGTTGTTCAGGTCGCTCTTTAATCCTTCTACATGATCCCCACTTAGGTACCTTAATAGTTGCACAGAAGTCATCGAGAAAAAGGTCGACAGCAATATTGTAAATTTTGTAGTGGACTATGGGGTTAGGCAGAGAGCAACTATATTGAAAGTCCTACACCACAGACATGGTTAACTTCAAAAATTGATAAGGTTCATCTTCCAAAAAGTGCTCTAATCCTGCATTAGTAACCAAAGTGTGGAAATCTTGGAGAATTCCTGTAGCTCTCATGAACTCAAAGCAGGGATAAATGGAAGGAAAAACTTCCTCCTCCCGGTGGACCTTCATAACCTCAGGCACCCATAGTTCATGTTGGTTTAGTTGATTCTCATTCATCTTCTATTCTGAAATTTAAACACCTTTTAAACAAGTGATTACAAAGCGAATATAATGAAGCGTGCTACTCATAGGGACTTGTAAGAGGCCTAAACATGCATCAAAACTATATCTCTAAGCATCAAACAAGCTTACAAGATCTCATAACCTGTCACCTAAACAGCAAAATACTCAAGATATAATCCACTAAACACAAATCTACTTGGACAAGCGGAGGAGTCACATACTAGTGAACAAATGCTCCAAATTTCAGCAACAAAGATGGGCTGAGCAAGGAGATCGAAGAAATTGAGAGCAAGCATAGCAAGAACGTGATTTTTAGCAATGAGCTGGAGCCTGCTGGGGAGAAAGAAGAAAGTGGCAGGTGAGAGAGTTAGTGGAGGGCTAGGGGTGGCCCACACCATGGCATGGTGCCACCTAGGGCAAGCCGCGCCACCAGGTGGTGTGCCTGCCTGGTGGGCCCCCTGGTACCTTCCAGGCACTCATCTGCCCCTTTTTTCACGTAAAAATTTAATATGATTTTTTGGAATTTTTCGAGACACTTTATTTTTGGGCAATTTTCAGGCATAGAAGAATGATTTTCTAACAGACATATTTTTTTCGGAAAATGATGCAATGACAAAACAAGGCTAGAACTACATGAGTTCTAAGACACTCTAACATGCAAGCAACTAACAACAAAAAGGAAAACTAAACGAAAACAAAAACTAAAATGGATAGAATAGAAGTAAGCGGAGATAATCATAGTGAAAAACATTGTTTTGTTCAACGAAATCCTTTTCTTAACAAGGTTGATCAGGTCTTGTTATCAAAATAATTTCATATGAGACAAAACTTTGTATTCCACTAATGATTATGTTACCTCAATCTTGATAGCAATGGTCCCAATCATAATACTTTCAAATTGTTCTCTTGGTATGGGACAATATATCTCTCCAACTTGAATGCCCTCAACATGTTCAATTGAATTCAAACCATAAGTCCTTTCAATCTTATTGGGGAAATAGAAAGTATGTTCTTTTTCATTAACATTAAAGGTCACCTTTCCTTGATTACAATTAATAACAGCTCCTGCAGTATTAAGAAAAGGTCTCCTAGGAATAATAGACATATTATCGTCTTCAGGCATTTCAAGCACAACAAAATCAGTTAATATCAAGCAATTATGAGCCACTTGAATAGGTACATCCTCACATATACCAACAGGAATAGTGGTAGATTTATCAGCCATTTGCAAAGATATATTAGTTGGTATCAGTTTTTCAAGTTGAAGCCTCTTATAGAGAGATAAAGGCATAACACTAACTCCAGCTCCCAAATCACGCAAAGTAGTTCTAACATAACTGTTCTTAATAGAGCAAGGGATAGTTGGAATCCCTGGGTCTCCAAGTTTCTTAGGAACCTTACCATTAAAGGAATAATTAGCAAGCAAAGTAGCAATTTGTTCATTAGGGATCTTCCTTTTATTCGAGACAATATCCTTCACATACTTTGAGTAAGGAGGCAATTTAATAGCATCAGTCAAAGGAATTTGCAGGAATAAAGGTTTCATCCACTCACAAAACTTATTATAGTGTTCATCTTCCTTTGACTTGTGTTTCTTATTAGGGAAAGGCATAGGTTTTTGGACCCAAGGCTCTCTTTCACTACCATGTTTCTTAGCAACAAAATCTTCTTTAGTGTATTTAGTACTCTTAGTGTGCTCTTCAGGTCCTTCTTCAACTTTTTCTTCATTTGGAGCTTCATTTTCTTCATTACCACTTTCAGTTTCAGCATCAGAGATAGATATACTATTAGGATCTATAGCAGGTTCATAGGGTTCTACAATAGTTTTATGTTTCTATTTCCTTTTCTTATGAGTAGAGCCACTATTTTTAGCTTGTTGAGAATCCTGCTCAATTCTTTTGGGATGCCCCTCAGGATATAGAGGATCCTGGGTAGCAGCACCACTTCTAGTTCTAATTTCATAAGCATGTTTTTCTTTAGCATCATTAACTAGCAAGTCTTTTTGCACTTTAATGAGTTGATCTATTTGAGTTTGAACCATTTGAAAGTGTTTAACAATCATTTTAACATCATTAGAGGTTCTTTCCACAATATCTTTCAACTCAACAATAGCTCTAGTGTTTTCTATTAGATGATTTTGCACCCTTTTATTAAAATTATCTTGCTTAACAATAAAGATATCGAATTCTTCTAAGCATTGATCAGGAGGTTTAGAGTAAGGGATATCACCTTCATCAAAGTGTTGGAGAAAGTGTACCTCAATAGTGGATGAGTGGGGAATTGGTTTACATAATTCTTCTATAGGAGGTAAATTCTTGACATCTGCAGCTTTAATTCCCTTCTCCTTAAGACATTTCTTAGCTTCCTTCATCGCTTCATCATTTAATTCAATAACTCCCCTCTTCTTTGATGTTGGAATAGGCACCGGAATAGTTGGTTCAGGTATGATTACTTCAGGTATAGCTGATTTAGGAGGAGTCCAATCTTCATAATTCTTGCTTATTTTAGCCATTAATTCCTCAGCTTCCTTGGGAGTCCTATTCCTGAAAACACAATCAGCACAACTATCTAGGTATGTCCTAGATTATTCAGTTAGTCCATTATAAAATATATCAAGAAGCTCATTCTTATGTAATGGACTTCTAGCCTATGCATGAATCAAAGCACAAAACCTTGCCCATGATTCAGGCAATATCTCTTTTTCTCCCTGTTTAAAATCAAAAAGTTCCTGCAAAATAGCATGTCTAGCACTAGGAGGAAAATATTTCTGCAGGAAAGTACTAATCAAACAATCAGGTCTATCAATAGATCCAGGAGATAAATTACTAAACCAAGTTTTAGCTTCTCCTTTCAGTGAAAAGGGTAAAATCTTAGCAACAAAGTAAGTACGCATCTTAATATCATCAGAAAACAAGCTACTCATGGTAGAGAGCTCATTCATATGTGCTACCGCACTTTCATTCTTAGTCCCACAAAAAGGTTCTTTCTCAACAATAGCCATGTAAGATAGATCGAGAGAGAAATCATAATCTTTATCTTTAATTTTTATGGGAGAAGCATCAAACTTAGCAATAGGAGACAATTTGGGTCTAATAGTATGCCCCTCAAGGAGATTCTTAGCAGCGCTCCTATCATGGGTGTTTTTACATTCTTTAATAAATTCATCGGTCATCTCAACATAACCATCTTCAATATCATAACTTTCACTAGACCCGGGTGAACTAATAGGTGTAGTAGTGTCTTCATTAGGTGTTTCAGTATTTCCAGCTATAGTTCTAGCAATCGTAGCATCTAGGAAAGGACCTAATGAACCACTCTTATCAAGCACAGTAGAAGCAGCATCATAAGTATCAGAAGTTTCAGATTCAGCAGTAGTAGCAGTATGCATAGCATGTGTGTGTGGTAGTGTAACGAGCTTACTCATAACAGATGGTGAATCAAGAGCAATAGAGGTGTTCAGAACAGTACCTCTTCTTGTAGTGGATGGTAAAATAGGAACCTTGCCATCACGAGACTTACTCATGATGGATGGATGGCAGCGAACAATAGAGAATCCAAGTGAACTTGATAAATAAAGCTATGCTCCCTGGAAACGGCACCAGAAAATAGTCTTGATGACCCACAAGTATAGGGGTGTATCGCAGTATTTTCGAGGGAAGTGAAACCCGATTTATTGATTCGGCATAAGGGGAGCCAAAGAATATTTATAAGCCTTAACAACTGAGTTGTCAATTCAGCTGCACCTGGAAACAATCTTGCTCACAACAGTTTATCAGTAGCAACAGTTTTGTGGTAGCAATAGTAAAGTAACAGCAGTAATAAAGTAAAGACAACAGTAACAATAGCAGTAAACAGTAGGATTCGAGTGCGGTAGGCATAGGGATGGATGGATGTGTGTTTCATGGACAAGACAATTCACATAGCAATTAGAACATAGGGCAATTGCAGATAAATAAGATAAAGCATCCAAGTACTAGATAATCCTAGGCATGTGTTCCATATATAGTCATACGTGCTCGCAATGAGAACTTGCACAACATCTTTTGTCCCACCAGCCCGTTTGCAGCGGGGCCTCAAGGGAACTACTGGCAATTAAGGTGCTCCTTTTAATAGAGCACCGGAGCAAAGCATTAACACTCCGTGAACACATGTGATCCTCACATAAAAGCCATTCCCTCCGGTTATCCCGATTTCTGTCACTTCGGGGCCATTGGTTCCGAACAACAACGTGTGTATACAACTTGCAGGTAAAACCATAAACAATACTATCATAATGAAACAATAACATGTTCAAATCTGAAATCATGGCACTCGGGCCCTAGTGACAAGCGTTAAGCATAACAAGTCGCAACAAAGTCATAAAGCACTAATAGAAGATACTAGGCAACATGCCTTAACAATCTAGTGCCATTATATGAACGATCTCATCCAATCCCTACCATCCCCATAGCCTACAGCGGGGGATTACTCACTCATAGATGGGGGAACAATGGGTGGTCGATGGAGAAGCAATGGTGATGATGATGGCGATGATCTCCTCCAATTCCCCGTCCCGGCAGGGTGCCAGAACGGAGTTTCTGGTGCTGTTTTGTGGAATCTGGTGGTGGCAGCGGAGCGGAACTCCTTCTGGAAAAACGTCGAACCACCCAGAGGTTTTAGGTCAGAATGCTTCTTATAGGCGAAGAGGGAGACCGAGGGGGTGTCTGGGGCGGCCAGACCACCCCCTAGCACGGCCTGGGCTAGCCCGCGCGGCCAGGTGGTGTGGCCTGGGCCCAGCCCCCCTCCGTCTCGTATTCTGGCTCCTGGAGTCTTCTGGTGAAATAGGATTTTCGGCATATTTTCCGGGATTTTTCCTAATAGTTGATTTTCTGCACAAAAAGTAGACACCAGGGCAATTCTGCTGAAAATAGCGTCAGTCTGTATTAGTTGCATCCAACTCACACAAGTTTAGAGGAGAAACAATAGCAAAAGTGTTTGGGAAAGTAGATATGTTTTGGACGTATCAGTAGCCCCTGAGTGCTTGTTCGAGTCGTTGACTCGGGCAGGTACTTTATAGCCGCCAAGCCTTCGATTGTCGTGAGTGGCCGTACTTTGTCGAATGCGCGACCAACACTCCCTATGGGAGTAGCCCCCGAGTCCATAGTCGAATCATTGATTCAAAAAAGGAGTCGAAGCATACCATCTCAACGCATGTAATTGTTGGGATGTATACTAGACCTAGAAGTACCTCAGGTGCACGACCAATGCTCCTATTAGGAGTAGAGTCTTTGATTGAGTCGTAGACTCGAACAAAAACTGGCTCTTTGAAGGCAGTCGAAGAAAGAGCCTTTGTCGACTCCATCCCTCTGCTAAGAGTGTGAACAAAGATAATGTCATTGATGACGAGCAGTGAGCTCAACCGCCAGTGTGTGCAGTGTGATGGGACCTAACGTTATGGGCCCCAAAAGCTGACCAGGATTTGACTAGTCATTGCGTAAATTGGGGTATTAACCACGTCTCCTCAATTTCCATGTGTAGTGGAGATTGTGCGATGATGGTCCGTTTTTCACCCAGCCACGTGTTTGTACTGATGCCTGCCAAGCGTTAAAAGGTGGGAATTAACCGTTGAGATTGTGCATCATCCATGCTAAGTGACATGTTGCTTTAGTAAAAAAATCCCCATCTTCATATTCGTCTTCCTTGCTCCCTCGCATCTGCTCCTCTACAAAGCACACCCTTGTTCTTTAGGTACATCTTGAATTTGACGTGCTTCATGTTTTCCCAAGTTCATTCTTGTGGTCCCGGAGGAGGAGGTGTGTCACGACGATGGGAAAAGCAAGAAAACCACTAGCGTTGGATCGAGCAACGCTGCCATCCCGAAGAAGAAAGCTATCGGGAGTTGTGTCACCAATGGCGTGTGGCAGCGCTACTCAGGGAGGTCCTCTGACCTATGGCCTCTCCGCCAAGATGGCCTGATTCCCATGGACGAGGCCGATTGCAAGATCTCGGTGCCGAGTTAATCCCTAATCCTCCTGCTTGATTTCCGATGATGTTTATTTATTGCCTTCCTCCTTTGAGGGCTTTCTCTCCCCCTCCACGAGTTTGTGCATGGTTTGCTTTTTTCTGTACGGGATTTAGATGCACTAGCTATCTCCCAATTCAATTCTTCATATTGCCTGCTTCATCACCCTATGTGAGTGTTGGCTCAGAATTGAGACGCACTTCGGGCTCTTCAAAAAGATATATGGATTAAAGAGACAGTCGGATTATAGGTGTGTGGTGTATGAGGTTGGTGGATGCGGCATATCCATTCCCTCAGGCATGTAGTACTTTAGCTTAAAATTTGTTGACTCTGCTGAAGAATGGAGGGGCAAGTGGTTCTACATCCATGATTAGAAGCTAGCAGACCGGAAGTATGGCCTGGCCTCATTTGAGGTGAGGGTGGAGACAAAGAAGAAATGATCCTAGAAGAATGATGTTCCTTCAGGTGAGACTATAGAAGTCGCAGCTTTGTACCAATGGGTGCTGAATCTACAACTGGTATGTGGCAAAGAGGTCATCAGCGTCGACATCATCTGAACCTTCTTGTGACATCGGGTACATCCTCTGCAGGCCAGAGGGTATCCCATGTTCCTTTATGCAGGCTCCTCTGATCCAGCCCGTATGTCTCCAGAAGATCTATCATCCATGGAGCTCGAGAAGAAAATCAGGTCTTTAACCAAATTGGCTGCTAAAGAGGCTCTCCCTACGGATAAGTCGACTGTGCCGTTTTGTGCCACCAAGACCATTCCAGAGGTAATGTCCTTGATAGTATTTCCTTTATCTTTGATTACTTGGTGGAAACTTGATGGTGTTGTTGCTACTCTTGTAGAATTTAAAGGTCAAAGGCATGGTGCCCCCTTTACCAGAGAAGTGGGACACCCCTGAGGGTGCGGAGCTAGATGATTCGGATGCCACTATCCCCGCTGCTCAGTCGCAAGAAGTCCCTGAGTCTAGCAACGATGGTACTCGCAAGAGGGTTCGGAGTGAATATTCGGATGCCTCGACTCCGGAGATTCCGAAGGGTCCTGCCCCTGATGCAGGTGCTACTAGGCCGATTCCAGCAGTACCCCTTTGGACTGCATCACCTGCACCTCCAGCCAAGAAACATAAGAAGGAGGTGTTCAACCTTGACGACTTTAGAATGTGAGTGTTCTTGACTTCTACCATGCCTTTTTAAGTTTGTTGGCTAGGTCTTGAAGTATGGTTTTATTTGCTGAATCATTAGGGAGTCCTCCCAAGAAGAGTCTATCAAGGGCGATGTGGAGGAGGGAGTCGTAGATTCTAAGGCTACGAGCGCTGGGGCGGTTGCTCCTTCTCCGAAGACGGTGTCCACCGATGATGATAACTGCTCGATCTCATCCAAGCTAGGTGGGCATGGGGTCGTCGTTGCTCGGAATGTGGAGCAGGACCTTCTGGAATCTTCGGGTGAACATGAAAGTTTTATTTTGGTTTCCTTTTGGAAGCCCCCGAGCCATTTGTACTGACTTGAACACTTGTGCAGCTGTTCCTGTGAAACATGGTGCAGATGGGCCAGTAGTACATGCGGCTGGAATCTAACTTCAGGAAGCTCCAAAGTGAGTTTTTCTCCTTTGTATATTGGTTAATTGATCTATCCGCTATTTGATGGACGGTTCTGTGTTGTGTGCTAGAGGATAACAACCAGGTTCTGTGTCGCGTAGAGGCTCTCGAGAAGAGTCTCAGCAACACCGAGGTGAAGGAGAAGAGCGCAGCGGAAACCATTGAGCGCCTAAAGATGGAGTTAAAGCAACATGAATAGAACCTTGCCGCAACTGCGGTAGAGCGGGAGAAGGCATTGGCTAACCAGCTCATCACTGTCACCCAAGTGTTGTCTGGTAAGTGACCATTGCTTGTTTAGCACCTTACTCTTCTTGGTGTGTTTTCTTAGGCCACTTCCCCTTGTATCTATAGATGCGGCTGGTGTCGACTTCAACCGCCAAGCTCTTGAACGTGAGGACTCGCTGGCTGGCACCATGAGCGCAGTAGAAGATCGCAGCGCCTATGCCAAGGAAGCTCTCATCAAGTCCAACATTGTGCTTGGTTGCTTCCACCAGGATATGTTCCCGAAGGTTGTTTCCCTCGATGATGTTGGCGGCCTTGCATATGCTTTTGTGGATGACGCCCCCAAGGAATACAAGCATATTTAGAAGGCCGCAACTGCCTCCTTGGAACTTGCTATGGTACAGGCATTTGGTGCTAACCTGGACGTCAGCAAGGTCACCTTCTCCATGCCGGTGACATCGAACGACATGGAGGTAGCTTTCGGCGCTTTCACTAAGTGCTACAAGAACTTTCGCATTTGACTAATTGATTTACTTGCTACGTACACAAATGATTGCAAGTGGATAGATCGTTTGTAGCTAGTTTCAAAGTTTAGATATCGATCCCATGGGGAGCCCAAAGGTAAGTGTTTATTGGTGAAGTCTCTGTCACACCCGAAGTTGTCACAGGTCTTTGAGTGAATTGACTGCAAGTGTTGAAATAAGAATGGGATTTGATTAAATACGATATATTTAAATAGAAATAAAATTTAAACTTCATAAATATAAAGCATAAAAGTAAAGAATGGCTTTGCTTGTTTGTTGTTTCCTGCAGATGGTGAAAAAGGGCGCGGGGAGATTCAGTTCATGGTGATAGTGACTGTGCCAGGTGGACGAGTGGTAAATGTAACAATTATAATCTTATAGATATATATGTGTAGGCGAGAAACCCATAATTAGTCGGAACTCCTCTTGGTAGATTTCATCCCAACTTCCATAATCCTACTAGCCTACTACCAAAACCATGGTCGGACACTAGACGATTAAGACCCTTCGGGTCGCTTAGCGATTAAGCTCCTAGGATCGGACTAATGCAATAAGCACAGTGGTTACTCGTTATCCTGGAGTCAACTAGCTTTCCATTGATATCCCCGTGTCACCCGAGGGTCGCTGGTGCACTAGCGTACAAGATCTTATCTATGTAGAACAAGGTATCATGTTGTCTGGGCCCTTAATTGGACAACAAGCATTAGGCATCCCACAGATAATAAGGCACACATATTATAGTATTTAGAATTAATCACAAACTAATGGAAAATATATGAAGGCACATCACATCTCACCAATCCTCTACATCTCCCATGCCCAAGAGAATTACTCACACATGAGAGAAGAACGGATCATCAATATAATTAAATAAAGGGAAATTGTCTTTGTATTACCATGGAGATCCACAATAAGAATAGAAAAATATCCAACACAATTCAAGATGGGAAGAAACAATCTCAGACCCTAGTCTTGCAAGGTGGAGATCCCTCTCTCTCACAAGTAAAAGTAGTTGCTATGGGGTGTATTGGCTAGGAGGTCGAAGATCGTGGAGCGAGATGAAGAACATCTTCTCCTGCTTCTCCGGATCTCTTCTTTCTCCCTTCTGGATGGTATGCTGGCTGTTGCATTGTGTTTTCGTTCCCCGTCCCTTCACGGAAGTTGTCCCTTTTGACAAGACAGAGGTGGCGGCAACTATATGGCCAGAAAAATATTCCTGTCGTATAGTTGCTCGTTAAAGCTTCTGTGAGCTCCCCTCGCGAGCTTCCAAAGTGGGACTTGCTTGTTTTCTCTAGAATATTGTATTTCTCTAGTTAAATCCTTCTGTTGATGTTCAGAACCTGAAACACACATTAAAAACCAAGTTTTCTTCGCTACCGAAGTATTAGCGTTAGGTAAAACCAGAAAATGATCAAATCCGGGAGAAAACCATCAATAAAATCCATAAAAATGTGTCGAATCTCATAACCATCATACACCGAGGAGCATAAATGGTTGGCTGCGACGAACGCCACCATGGCGGAAACTTCCGTAGGCGCCGCGAAGCCTTTCGATAGTGTTGCTTAGGTAGGTCGGCACTGCCTGCCATCGCCTTTATTTTGTAATCTTGGTACTTGTTTGTGGTTGTGGTGCTCACAGCTAGTTGATGGTGACTGGCAATGATTGTGTTTCTTCTGAACGAATGTCTATAAATGTCTTCTACGTATATCTATATTCATGCCCGTTTGCTTAATCGTTTTGCTTGTGGACTGGACCGATAGGCTCTTATTCTTTGGCTGCTTTCGTGTATACCACCAGCGATGCGCCGAGTGACACCTCTTTCGCTACTCCTACGGTTCCCCTATGACATTCAAGGGTTGACGAGTTATCCCAACTTCCCCTTCTGCGAGATCGAGTTAAGGAGTTGGAGAGAACACTCACGATCATCAAAGGGAACGTTGATGTGTGGAAATCGAAAGTGCAGAAGGCATCTGAACTAAAGAAGTATCTACTTCGTGAGGTGGCCCAAATCAACGAGAAGCTTCAGTGTGAGCATATCTAGCTGATTTGTACTCTTCAAGTATTTCTTTATAACTACTGATATCTTCTGACCCTCAGTGTATAATTGTGAATCGTATTACTTAGGATTAAAAAGAACGCATTGGCGTCCGACTGAATTGCCTTACTTAGGCGCAGTCGGAAGCTGGTGGTTTCTTCTGGACCAATCAGAGATGAGCGGTCATGGTGGCGACATTGCAGGATCGCGTTGCTTGGGTGCTACATTGCTTGAAGAGAGCATGGTCCTCCTTTGCATCCATTTACAACACGATGTTTCTGCTAGACAAAGCTTCCTCTAGCCTACTGGCGTTGCTGTAGAAGTTCCAAGATGTGGGTATTGTACGCGAGTGTGTGCGCTAGCAGCTTGTTGCGTGTGCCAAGGCTGCGCTTGCTCTTGTTCATATGCAGCATCCAGTTGTGGACCTGGAGGTCGTTGCTAAAGGACCACCGGATCCTCCAGATGGCATCGCGTGGAATATGCGACTGCATTAACAGGCGGTTGCTAAGCCTGCGGAAGACATTGTTAGGTTCTTCGACGAGTGGACAAACTTGATACTCCAACGATAAGGGTAGAGTTTGGCATGTGTAGGACATGTACATAATGTAAAATTTGTGTAATCGAGATAATATTGCTTTACTGTTGTATATATTTATACGAGTCCATTGTTACTATGCCTTTTTGTTAGCCGGACGCCGAACAATCTCAGTACCTTGCCAAACTGTCAGTTGAGTTGCAACTGGGTTGGAGTTTTCAAGGATTCGATTGCATGCTTAGTTAACTACTCAGGTTGTCGTAGTTGGTATTTATAAGAGTTGAAATCAGCGAAGCTGTCGAGGAGGCATAGGCCCCTAGCACATTACATGCGAAGTAAGAGGAAACAAACTCATAGTTTGAGGAACTTAGCTTTATTGATTTGAACGGTAGCAGGTACGTGTATTGGCTAAGTAGCCTTATTGAAAATAAAAAACATCTAGGGGTAGAAACATCACGGCTATGCAATGTTCCAAGGGTTGGAGTATGCGACTCCAGTTTCTACATCCTTGAGGCAATAGGCGCCACCTGGGATCACTTCGGTGATGATGTAGGGTCCCTCGCAGGGGGTCTCGAGCTTCAGGTCTACTTTCTTCTTGAGTTGTAGGACGAGGTTGCCTTCAACGAAGGGCCTTGGGAGCAGCCTTCGGCTATGGTAGTTGCAGATGCTTTACTGGTACACCATCAATCGTGCATCGGTGATGTCGCGCACCTATTCTAGCAGGTCGACGTCATTTTGAGTGCGGCCATATATTCAGCTTCATTGTAGGCGACGACCCATGGGGCCTTGTAGCATACTTCGGCTGGTAGTACCACCTCTGCCCCATGCACCATGAAGAAATGTATGTAGCCAGTGGTGTTGTTTAGAGTTGTGTGTAGGATCTAGAGTATGGAGGATAGTTCCTCCACCTAGGCTCTGGCTGCTCGTTCGAGAGGCCAAAGGAGTCGCTTCTTGATGCCATTGCAGACGAGTCTGTTGGCCTTTTCAACTTGGTCATTGGTATGGGGGTGCGCCACATAGGCATAGCTGATGTAGATGCCCAGCTTGTCGTGGAAGCCTTGGAACTCCTTTGTGGTGAAGTTTGTTCCATTGTCGGTGATGATGTTGTGCGACACCTCAAACCTGTAGATGATGGACTCGAAGAAATTGATGGTAGTGGTGCCGGTTTGGTTGGCGATAGGCGTAGCCTCGATCCATTTGGTGAACTTGTCAACTGCGACAAGGAGGTAGACATAGCCTCCGGGTGAAGATTTTTGCAGCTTGCCAACCATGTCGTGTCCCCATTGCTCAGAAGGCCGGGCCAATGGTATTTGTCACAGCTCGGAGCCTAGCAAGTGTGTCTTGTATGTGAACCTTTGGCAAGCATTACACGTGGTCACAATGTCCTTGGCGCCACACATTTCGGTTGGCCAGTAGAAGCTAGCTCGTAGGGCCTTCACGACAAGGGCGCGACTGCCGGCATGATGCCCGTAGGTGCCTTCAAGAATGTCGAGGAGGATGCTTCTTCCGTCAGTGTTGGTACTGATGGAGGACTCAGGTGATGCTATGCTTGCAAAGCTCATCGTTGATCATGGTGAAGGCATTTGAGCAACGAGCGATATGTTGTGCGTCGGTCAGGTCATGCAATAGCTTTTTGCTAAGCATGTATGTGATGTATGGCTGAGTCCAAAAGGGCTTGATGAGCATGACCTCCATGGTTCCTTCGGGTGAAGGAGCTAGCTATTCTTCAGCGGATGCTTCAGAGTCTTCGGGTGTCGTAGCCCCCGAGTGCATTGCTGCTTCTGGTGATACCTTGACTGGCTTGAGCTTGATGGACCATTCGCATATTTTCTCTTGGAATACTCTAGGTGGTATTGGGGCACAGGTGGATCCGACGTTGGCCAATTGGCTGGCCTCTTAGTTACTTTCGCGGCCAATGTGCTGGAGCTCCTAACTATCGAAGTTTCCTTAGAGTGAGTTGTAGAGGTCGCGGTAGGTGATCATGTTGTCGTTGAAGATGTTGCATGTGTTCATCGTTTGTTGTACGACGAGGTTGGAGTCACGGTATATCATCATGCGAGTGGTGCCACATGGGTTGTTGAGGATGTGAGACAACGGAACATTGTTGACTACCACTATCGGGTGCTCCATGAAGTAGTGGCGCAATCGACGTGCTATCATGAACATGCCGCACGCCAGCTTCTGATATTGTGGGTATCACTGCTTCGTGGGCATGAGTACCTCGCTGAGGTAGTACATGGGCCGCTATACCCCATGTATTTTCCCTTCCTCCGCCCTTTCGATGACTAGTGCAGTGCTAACCACCTAGTGTGTGGTGGATATATACACTAACATATGCTCCTTCTCCTGGGGAGTGACCATGACCAGCGAGGTTGATAGCAGGCACTTGAGGTCATCGAAGGCTTCTTGTGCCTTGCTGGTCCATTTGAAATTGTCCCTCTTGTAGAGGAATTGGTAGAAAGGGAGGGCCTTTTCGCCCATCCGACTGATGAACCTACTGAGTGTCGCTATTTTCTTGGCCAGCTGTTGGACGCCCCTTGATGTACTTCGGCTTCTCCATGGCCAGTATGGCTTTAATTTTGTTCGGGTTCGCTTCAACTCCCCTTGTGGAGATGAGGTACCCGAGTAGTTGTCCGGATGGGACACTGAAGGCGCACTTTTCTGGATTCAGCTTGATTTTGTAGCGGTTAAGGTTGTCGAAGGTCTCATGGATATCATCGATGAGTGTTGTGCTCTCTTTTTTTGACCACTATGTCACCGACATAGACCTGAACATTGTGACCCATTTGGTTCTTCAGGCAAGCCTGTATGCACCTTTGATAGATGGCTCCTGCATTCTTCAGCCCGAAGGGCATTGTGTTGTAGCAATAGACACCAAATGGTGTGATGAAGGTCATATTCTCTTGGTCCTCCACCTTCATCCGAATCTGATTATAGCCTGAGTAGGCATTAAGGAAGGAGAGACGTTCACACCCCACGATTGAATCAATGATTTGGTTGATCCGCGGTAGTGGGAAGTGGTCCTTCGGGAAGTGCTTGTTGAGGGACGTGAAGTCCACACACATCCACAGTATATCCGCGTCCTTCTTTGGCACCAGCACGGGGTTAGCTACTCCTTGATCTCGCAGATGAAATAAGCATCGAGGAGTCTGTTGACCTCCACACCTACAGCTTTGGCCTTTTCTTTTGACAACCGACGCAACAACTGCTTGATTAGTCATGCATGGGGGAACATGTTGACTGTGTGCTCGTCGAATTCCCTGGGAACTCCTGCATGTCCAGATGACGCCAGCCGGATATTTCCCAGCTCTCACGAAGGAATTTGATGAGCGTGAGTTCCTATGTGGGACTCAGGTTGTTGGCAATGAGGTCCGTCTTGGTGGGGTCTATCGGGTGGACCTGGATTTCCTTTGTATTGACCGTGGAGTCGAAGGACTACTCACGAGTGTTCTGCCTGTGTAAAGGAGGAAGGTTGTTGTCCATCGACTCCTTGAGCCTTGCCAGCTCTTCTTGCATGCCGAAAGACTAGGAGATTCTGTTGAATTCCCTATCATGGTTATCGGATCTGGTGAAGCTCCCTTGGACGGTGATGATGCCATTTGGGCCTGGCATCTTCAGCATGAGATATGCATAGTGCAGTACTACCAGGAATCTTGCGAATGCCACGCGACCGATTATGGCATGGTATTGGGATGGCTAGTAGACCACCTCAAACTCGAGACACTCGCGCTTGAAGTTCTTGGGCGTGCCGAAGATAATGTCGAGATGGATTTTGCCTAGGGGTAGATTCCTTTGCCTGACACAATGCCATGGAAGGTGGTTTCGAATGGCTCCAAGCTGGAGAGTAGGATTCATATAGCATGCAAAGTTCTGGAGAACATGAGGTTGATGCCGCTACCTTCGTCCCTATAGACTCTGCTCATCTTGTACCCGCTGATCTAAGCCTCAAGCACTACGATTGCGTGGCCTAGGTGTGGGACCTAACGCGGGTGGTCAGATCTGTCAAAGGTGATGTAGGATTCAGATCCACTGAGGTACTCAGGAATTGCAGGTGGTGATGACACAACCATGTTGACTTGTCAATTGGTTGTCTTCTAGACCCTATTGGAGGGGTGCCCTTTCTGGATCATCATTGTCCCACGTGGTGGGGGAGATGGCTCGCCTCCATTTTTGTGTACCACCGGATCTGGTGGTGGTGGTGTATTAGCCGGAAGGGGCGGTGGCGGTGGTGCTCCATATGCTATGGGCCCTGCAGTTGTCATGTACCCTTGGCTTGTTGCTTCGTGTTGTATTTGTGCGTAGGCATCTTGGAACTTCTGGAACTCACGGCAGTCCTTGAAGAGATTGTTCGATTTATTTTTTTCATATTGTTTGTAGAACCAGACGTGGAAAGGGCCTGACAGTCGCGCCATTGCAGTTGACGTGTCATCTTGGGTGTGGTGTTGCCACACTTGGGTTGACTTGCCGCTGTCACGGTAGCTACCACTTCGAGATCCGCTATTGAGGTTGTTGTCATCGCGTGTGTCGGCATAGCCATCCGCAACCATGTCGACTTTGTTGCGGTCCTCGTAACCACGCATCCTGCTCTTTCCTTGGTGGTCGCGCTTGTGGCCTAGGTCGTCCTCGTCATCCGAGCTTGTTCGGTTGTTGTGAACGGTGTCTTTGTCGTCCACCCAGCGATTCGCTACGTCCATCAGGTGGATAATAGTTTCGAGCTTGGTGCGGCCTAGCTCCTCTTGAGCTCTCGATGGCGTACGCCAGTTTTGAATGTGTCGATTGCTCGCTCGCCAGAAATATCTTCTGTGGAGTTCTTGATGATGGACCACCGCTAGATGTACGAGTGGAGGGATTTTCTAGACCTCTGGCAGCATGCTCGGAGTTCTTCAATTGAGGCCAGGCACTTCCAGGTGCCTTTGAAGTTTCGGATGAAACTATACACCAGTTCCTCCCAGCTACAAATCGAGCCGGAGGGGAGTCTCTTTAGCAAGGCTCATGCGGCGCCTTGTTGCCATGGCATTTCATAGACTGTATGTGATCGTCCAGCCAGATCTCCGTCTCCTGGTAGCTGTCAAATTTTGGGTTGTCCGAGGGCAGCTTGAAGCACTTGGGCATCTAAGTTTGATGTATGGCACGGCTGAACATCTAGCACCATAGAGTTCCATGTCATCATCTTAGGACTCAGAGGAGTAGGCACGCTTGGCGCGTAGCTTGTCGACCTTACGTTGTGTGATCTCATCGCGGGCGTCGTAGTCGCGGTCTCTCCGCCGCGGGCTGCAACATGGCCGTGGCAGGTCATCCTCGTCGTATGACGACGAGCGATTTCTTGCGAGTTTAGTAGACGTCTTATTTGCTTCCGGGGTTGGCTCTCCCACAAGCGTAGCCTCTACTAGTCCGAGTCCGGCAAGAGTGGATCTGTAGATGGCAGTGCATGGATCCCCTGCTTGTAGGGGGTTGGACAGTAGATAGGTGGTGGCCGCCATGACAGTGGCCTACGGGGTCTTGGGTGTTATTGTTCCATGTGTATCTGTAGACATGAACGAATAGTCTAGTCATCGAGTGGCTTCGCATATGGCTTCCTTGTGCATTAGGTTTGCTTGAGGGCATATTTTGGACACCCAGCGGTGTGGTTCCCCTTGGAGGAGGACCCGCCAATCAAGGAGAGTTTTGCCTGTAGGGCACTTGACTCATAGGCGAGTCATCGCCGTTCTTCGAGTTGGGCCTAGAGCCCCCGCTGGCGGCGGAACTCCTTATTCAAGTACCAATGGTATGCCATCAGTACTTCTTGCGACGAGTTGGGAGGCAGAGGAGTGCCACCCAACAGGGCCTGCTTGACCCTTTCCCACTCCACATATATGCGGTAAACCTGGGGCCTATCGTTGTCGATGTTGTTGTTGTCACGGGTGGTCATGTTCTCGGCCTCAAGATTGGCACTGGTGTTGGTTCCATTGCCGGCAACACCACCAGTATTGGCGTTGACAATGGTGCAGTAGTAGAGGTTCGTGTAGACGCTGCTTCTGGAGTTTTCTAGGTCGGATCTGATGTTATGGTCGTTCCCGAGCGGATCGCTTAGATCATAGTTGCAACTATTGTTGTTATCTAGGTCATAAGCCGAGGAGGTGGAGTTCGTCTCGCTGAGGGTACCGAGGTCGGGCGGAGTCCATGAAGCTGCTGGAATCAATAGTATGGTCGACTACTCTCGAACCGATCGGATCTGGTCCGAGATGCGTAGAGTGCAGGTCTTGCCGACCCGGAAGCTAAAGCTCCTGATAGACATGTCGGCCTCGTCACCAATGGAGTAGAAGGCCGGGCGCATGGCCGGAGAGTGGATGGTGAAGTCGAAAGCACCAAAGCTGAGGCATCCCATCCAATGCGGATGAATCAAAGATGGCTGGTGATGGGGCCGCCAAAGTCGTAACATGAGCACCCCCACTTCCCACATGTGGCGCCAATTGACATGGGGTTAACACGTCAATGCCCATAGTTTCAGGACTTGGGTTTTGAGGAAGAGGGGAGCGTTGGAGACTTCGTTTGGCTAACAGGCAAGCAACTCAGGGACATGATGTTTACCCAGTTTCAGGCCCGTAGAGGGAAAACCCTACTCCTAATTGTCTGCTCTTGATTGATGAATGAACCGAAGGTTTACAATGGTGCCTTCATGGCGATGGTGCGCATATGTAATCTGGTAGGTGTATGTGCTAGAGTTTGCGATGATCCCCTCATTGTTCCCTCTGAGCCTTTATATGAGGAGGCCAGGTCTCAGGATAAACCGAGTCGATTACAAGTTAGGTTTTATTCTTTAAAAGTTCTATCTAAAGCTTGTTGTGTCCATCAAGGAGTCGCATCCTTCATGGGCCTAGGGCCACACGAATCTTCATGGGCTTCACTATTGGTGGAAGATCATCGCATGGGCTTATGCTGGGCAGAACCGGGTAGGCCAATCTTAGGCACCCATAGGGCATACCTATGTCAAGCTCCTTATTTCCTACTGAGAGCTTGTAATTTTTTTCAGCTACATCACAAGCATCAGTAAATCTCCCCGGCCTTTAGAACTCATAAATCTCCCATATTTGGGCCAAACATTTCTTAAGTACATCTAGACACTCAAGATCCACCCACTCTACTGATTTACACACCAGGCCAACATTAAAAACACATGCGACCTAATTATGAACATAACACGATACATTTTTATTCATGTCACCATTGTAAATAATGTAAACAAACTTGATTTGTACAGCCCAAAAACATTCTCCCAGTGTTACTACCTTTGAATCCAACATATTTCCTCAATTTTAGCCCATGGTCACATGGTACTTCTCCATCGAGATCTAGGGCCTCCCAATTGGGGTAGTAGATCGTCTATGGTACCTATAAGGAAACGAAAAGCTAGAAATAAGCACGATTGCATGCACAAATGGAGCTTGGGTCGAGGGAATTACCAATGTCTAACCATTATCGAGAAAACATAGGAAATCACATCAAATAAGGAAGACTTTATGTCGGTGAGAAGGTTGTCGCTGCTTAACTGGTCGTCCTCGTCATTCCAGGACGACATGGGAAATGCGGCCGCGGCAATGCATCAGCAACAGTGAGGAGAGAAAGGAGGTCAGTGAGTGAGTGTGTGTGAGAGAGAAAGAGTGGGGAAAGTGAAGTGCGTCAACACTGCAACATTTACATCTTACAATAGTTTAATGGATACCATGTGTAACACCTCAAAAATATTAAACAATCTTATCAAGATCTAATCACCCAAGTTTAGGGTCAACAAAAACTTTTATTATTAAACTTGATATGAATGCATGTGTGATTTGTATTAATGTATGAATGATTGCAATTGCCATGTTTGATTGCTACAAATGGTAAGGATTAGATTAAAAGGATTACAACATCATCTAGATCATTCCCAAGAAAAAAACAAATGAAAAGAAAGTCAAATATGGATCATATGAGCATATGGTCATTTTGAAAAAAGTTAACCACTAGACCACTTTGGGTGTCTATAGTAAAAGATTTCTAACAGAAACAATTCCAATTCTTTTCACCCCTTGCTAGACCAAGTAAAAGTGAACTCAAGCAAACCTTACAAATTCAGAGAAACTATTTTCAAATCTATTTAAGAGACAATTCAAAATTGAATCAAGTTCATATGCCTAGATCATCACTTTTCAAAAATCACTCAAACAAATTCCACTTGACAATTCCCAGTAACCATAGACTACTAAGCAAGTACCCAGATCACTCACCAAAAATCATTCACAAATTTGAAAGTAAATTTCATGCGGCCATTTAGTCGAACACCTGGCAGACACTGTACAGTTACCAACTATCTACTAATTGTGATAAATCAATTGATCATCTTTTGTACCTCAATTTGACTCCATATCTCTCCCATGATCATTCTTGGTACTTGGTCATGCAGTGGAGAGGCTCATCCCCAACGTTGCACCAGTGACATGCCCGTACCGAGCCAGCCATGTCGGTCGACCATGAACCAGTCGTTGCACGCCGCGCCGCCCTCTCCCACGACCCCTGGCTGATAGCCGTGACCTCACCGCCACCCCCTATCCACCCCTTGACCAACGGCGACAAGTGGAGACACTGGAATCGCCGCGACCATTTAAGCCACTGCCATTCCGAGAGCATGACGGAGAGCCGAAGACACCTCGTGCGCACATGCCGCGCCTCGCTCTCTCCGCTCGTACCCGCAGTCGCCGTAGCACCAGTGACCTCCCAGACTTGATGGTTCAACGCCGCGCGCCCCGTGACCATCGTACTGAGTGACGAACACCCGCGTACCTGAACAGAGCGCCGACACCGCCCGACCGACTGAGACCGCCCCTTTCCATGTCGTCACGCATGTGATCATCGCCGCAGTACCCCGCATCAACCTGTGCCCTCCGCCATGCTAAGCGCGACCTGTAGCAGCGTCGCTGGAGGAGCCCAAGCATGCCACCCTGCCTCCAATGCTGGTGTATAAATAGAGGCCACCCAGACCTCATTCAACACACCATTCCACTCCCCACTCACCCAGGAACCTCACCGACCTTTCCCCGGAGCAAGTCGAGCACCACGACGCTGGAATTTGGCCGGAGTCCACCGTTACAGTCAAGGAAGGAAGCCATCGATTGGAGCCACCCCAGGAGCTGTCGTGACCGCCAATTGACCCGCCGTTGATGACAAGCTTGATCGCCCCCATAGCCGACCCTAGCTGGAGCCCCGGTATGTCCCCAGCGACCCCTACCGCCGTTTTAGGGTTTGTATCTCGCTGGAGCTATTCGACGGAGACGATGAACCTCAACCGTAGGATCCTGTTCTAATCGTAGGACTAGGATTGCTAGATACTGTTTTGGTTAGAATTAGGCATTGACGCGTGGGACCATTCTGTCAGCATCCCGCTGCGCTAGCGCTGTGCAGTTGGGACGGCCCATTTCTTTTCCCGCGTAGAGCCCAGCAATTCAAATAGACTTTTTCCATTTTAGTTAAAATCCTATTCAGTAGCTATATTCAAAATTCAATTTAAAGAGATATACTGATCCAAATTGCATGATTCCAATTTTGTTGGAAAGGTATTGATAATATCTAGTCACTCCCGTTGGATTAAAACCAATTGAAATTATAGATCACCTATACCAAAAATAACAAGACAGAGGCTTTTGCCACTTCAAACATTTTTAGAAAATAAACTATAAATGCTTCCGATTTCATTACAACTCTAAAAAATCACATTTTCCATGCTCTACATGAATATGTAAAAAAAATTGACCTTCCAGATATGAAACATGGTTTTGTATTAAAAGAATGATATATAGGAATTTCTAGTCACTTAAATATTATTAAATAGTAATAATAAATCTTGTAATACATGACCACCAATTTAAATCACATTCCCAAGTATTGGAATATGTGGTGATGACATGTGTCAACATGATCCACTATTTTAATTGGTGAATATTAATTCTTAAGTATTTCTCAATGAGTAGAAATTACTTTTCTCAAATAAGATAAATGAAAGTATGCCATTATTACATATAATGAATGAGATGATGCTAGATCATCTATGAGCCCTTGAGTGCAAAATAGAAGTAGTGAAGTGTTGTTTGGTGATTGTGTACATTGTATATATTTATAGACGCTAGTGCCGACCCGGGCTACGACGAGGAGGAGTACTTCGAAGAAGAAGAAGAAGAGAACTTCAACAACTGCACTGCTCAAGGCAAGCCCACTATGCAAGCTATCCATTCAAGTTTAGCTATGCTAGCTAACTTGTATAGATACCCTATGTAAATCTTTGAGATGCAACTTTACCAATTCCTAGTTTTACTCCAAGCTTTGTTTTTCCCTTTACTACAGTTTCTTATTTAGTTAATGAATTGTGATTAGTGGAAAATATGATGGATACCATCAAGATCATACAACTAGCCTTGGATACTTATACTTGATTAGCACCCCCAATAGTGATACCCTCAATACTAGTGGCTAGTGCTAAACTAAACTTGATTACTTTAGATGGAAATACTTCGTGAAAATGATTATGAAACCCTTGGAATTATTATTCATTCTATTGAATTGTTTTGACATATGTTGTGAAACACAATGGTTTGATGATGAAACTAAATGAGGCATGAGCCTTGACTTTTACAAAATTGATGGTTGGGTTCGGATGCGCTACCATTCCAATTTTACCGTACAACCACAATACCTGAGTTGGGCAGGGCTTGACTGGAAGCTTATATGTCTTAATATGGGTTCCCTTGCGGAAGAGGTTGAGCTAAGGCTACCTCATGAATGAATGCCCACCTATGCAGTTCCCGAGATGACAGTTGGTCATGGTTGGGAGGCCAAACTCATAGGGGAGGTGCCTATAGTAGGATGTGTAATTGAAAGGTTAGGATTGATTATCCACATACCAAGTATGATGATTCAGGGTTATCCCTGATGGATGTATTGAATTTTGTGGTGAAAGTGTACCACCTCTGCAGAGTGTCAAACTATTCGAATAGCCGCGTCCGCGGTTATGGACAGTTGGAATGGCCATACTGTTCCGTTGTCAGATGTTTTCAAAATGATTTGTGACTTGAAAGATGACTTTGACTTGACCACAATAGAGTTGTGGACATGAGATCTAAGTCCCCATTTAAGTAATGTAGAGAACTAAACTTAGGTCTTTACTCTTAAGGCTTTAGGAAATAAACCTGGCTTTTTGCAAACAAACCTAGAGCTTATGATTCCTACTAGTTTCACCTTACTTATACTAGTGATAGTTTGCGAGTACTTAAAGAGTAATCATGGCTTTGTCCCTAGCTATTCCCATGGCTAGACTATGAGGAGGATTACCGGAAGATGGACAGCAAGAGGTCTATGACAACTAGGATCATCTCCCATTGTCAGCATTGCCTGTGATCATGAAGATGGAGCTTACTACGTTTACTTTCCTCTCCTTTGATAGTATTAAGACTGGATCATGAGATCCTTTATTTGTAAGACCTTTATGATGGTTTGTAATGGATGATGTACTGTGGTACTACTGTTGTTATGTCTCGCAAAAATGGTAATCCTGGGATCACGATGTACGGCATAACAGGCATCTAGACTTAAAAATTCGGGTGTTGACAAGTTGGTATCAGGGCCATCCTGACCATAGGAGACCCTAGTTAGAATGGACGCCTGAAAAACCTAGTTTCAAAATAAAGAAAGTGAGTATTTACAAAAACCTATTCTCATTCTTATCCTTAAGATTCTTTCAAAAGAGATCACTTGTTACTCAAAACTCTTACAACTCTACATAAAATTTGACACACTTGCTCACCTCACTAACTTACTCATCTTTACTGCTTATAGATGGAGGTCAAATATAGCAAGTTTTACCAGTTGGGCAATGGAGGGGAGCTAGTCTTTGAGAGGGATTTGGATCAACTCTCTAAGTATCTTGGACGCCCGCACCTGGAGTTCTTCGGAGCTCAGCTCAATGACCAAGCTGGTGGGGAGCTACAGTGGTTGATTGTTGCCGACCTGAGAGGAAAAATGGAGCCACCTCTTTCTGACAAGATTCAGTTTAGCGTAAGGGAGAACAACTGGTTAGACGGTCTAGTAGCCAGGGCAATGCAGGATGCACTTGCTTGCTTGTGTGCTCAAAACATCAACCAGATTAGTGGCATCCGCTATGCCCACTATGCAAGACGTGACTCTACTGGACAACCTTTGGCCCTGTCATTGCATCCGGAGTTGAGGCATCATGTGGATCACATGGAGTTCATGCTACATGAGACACAGAAAGAGTTGGATAATTCCCGTGCTTATGCCAATCAGAACCATGCTGAAGCTGTGGAGAGGAAGCAAACTCTCGCCATCCTCGCCAAGGAGCACAAGTCACTTTGTCGCCAGCGCGATAAAAAGGATCGCATCATCGCCCGTCTTTGTCAGAAGATAGCCACCCTGGAGGAGATTATCCACGACTAGGAGATCCAACTGGAGGAGAAGGAGGAGGAAGGTGAAGATATCCATGGGGATATTCAGTCTTACCTCAGTGATGACAATGACTACCTGGAGGATGAAGCCATGGAGGATAACACTGATGAGGATGATACTGACTTCATTGATGATGAGGACCCCACACCCTCGATGATGACTAGTCGCACCTGAGCACTATCATGTGCTTCACAGAATGGTTCTTAAAACCATATGTTTTCTAGTTGTGGTGTGTGTTTGTATTGTGTGTTTGGGATGAATGAATTAGGAGTTGTTAGTTATAAAAACCTGAGTTATACTCAAAGTTTAAAACTTTTGAAAGAAATCCCAAAACCACAAAAATTTCCCTCTTGTCTCACTATCTATCTCAATCTTGAGATGACTCGCGGAAACCCAGGAGGAAGCAGTTCATCTCAAGACCCAATGCTTCAGATTCTGCAGATGTTAGTTTCGGACCGTGAAGCTGGTAGAGCTGAACGTCTAGCCAACTTAGCCACTTTTCAACAGATAGCCCAGATGGCCCACAATAATCAAGGCCATGGAAACCAAGATCACCATGGATCCAAGCTCAAAAACTTCTAGAATACCAATCCCCCTATATTTAGCAAGTCTGAGGAGCCTTTAGATACAGATGATTGGCTGCAGACCATGGAAAACAATCTAGAAGTTGCAGGAGTTGATGCTAATGAGAAGGTGTTGTTTGCCACCCACTATCTATCTGGCTATGCCAGATCATTGTGGAATAGTACCCGTACAATGAACGGAGGTCAGATGATCACTTGGGAGGAGTTCAAACTCAAGTTCAGAAGGACCCATGTGCCCCCAGGTCTAATCAAGAGGATGAGGGATGAGTTCAGAGACTTGAAGTAAGGAAGGATGACTGTGGTTGAGTACCGTGACAAATTTCTGTCACTAGCTAGGTATGCACCTGATGAGATTGACAATGAAGCCAAGAAGAAGGAGAGATTCTTGAATGGTCTGCATGATGAGATGCAGACAGTGCTAGTCAACATTCCCTTCGATGACCTTGAAGATTTAGTGGATTCTGCCATCCAGATGGAAGGAACAATAAACAAAGCCAGTGAAAACCGCAAGCGTCAGATGATGCACCAACCAGGACCCCACCAGACCCTGAAGTATCGCCCCAACCCATCTGCAGGATATGCACCCATAAAAAACATGCCACCAAGAACCACCCGAACTACCCCAACCGTGGCGTAGGAAACCCAAGGCCCGGAGGAAATCATAACAACAACCCCAGCAACCCCAATAACTTCAACCATGCACCGCCAAAGTCCAACAACAACAACAACACTGCCCCTAGGACTGGAGGCAATGTTGTGCCTATCGCAGGGAAAGACAAGTCAATGATCACTTGATTTGAATGAGGAGTCACGGGTCACTACTCCAACGAGTGCCCCAAGCAGGTTGCTGCAGCAACCAATGTGACTGCACCTGCCCAACAGCAACGCCGTGTCCATCCTGGAAAGGGATTTTCCCCAAGAAACCAGCACAACCGTAATGGCCATCTATTCCACATGAATGCTAAGGAAGCCCAAGAAGCGCCAGATGTCATGCTGGGTATGTTTTCTGTTAACTCAGTATTAGCAAGAGTGTTGTTTGATTCTGGAGCATCGCACTCGTTTGTTATAGAAGAATTTGCATGCACTAGTAAGGTTCAACCCACAAATTAGAAGCATGTTATGATAGTTCAAATACCTGGTTCGACCACCAAAGCTAGAAAAGTTTGCAAGGTCGTACCTATTAGAATACATAGGATAGATTTTTATGCCAATCTAATAGTACTTGGAACCAAAGGTTTGGAAGTAGTGCTAGGGCTGGATTGGATGTCGAAACATCAAGGATTAATCGACTGTGCCAAGAAAGCCATAACCATGACCAGTAGAACCGGAGTATCAATAGAACATGTATTTGAGACGTTGCCCCATCAAATCAAGTGCAACAAGAGTTTAGCCAAAACCACCATTGACTAAGTCAGAGTAGTCTATGAATACCCTGATGTGTTCCTAGATGAATTACCCGGTATGCCCCTAGATCGGGATATTGAGTTTATCACTGAACTAATTCCTGGAATCGGACCCATAGCTCAGAGACCCTATAGCATGAACCCATCTGAATTAGTGGAGATGAAGGAGCAACTTGATGATATGCTAGGAAAAGGTTTGATACAACCAAGTGCATCACCATGGAGATCACCTGTTTTGTTTGTTGATAAGAAGGATGGTGCCAACCGTTTGTGTACGGATTACCGGAAGTTGAATGACGTCACCATCAAAAACAAGTACCCACTTCTGAAGATAGAAGATTTGTTTGATCAACTGACTGGTGCCAGAGTGTTTTCTAAGATTGATCTTAGAACTGGTTATCATCAATTGAAGATCCGCGCAACAGATATCCCAAAGACTGCCTTCACCACTAGATATGGATTGTATGAGTACAATGTCATGTCTTTTGGATTAACCAATGCCCCCACTTATTTCATGAATCTCATGAATAAGATTTTTATGAACTTCTTGGATAAGTTTGTCGTTGTTTTTATCGATGACATTCTGATCTACTCCAAGTCGGAAGAGGACCATGAGCAACATATGAGAACCATCCTTGAAACCCCTAAAGAGCATCAGTTGTATGCCAAGTTTAGCAAATGTGAGTTCTGGTTAAAGGAAGTAGGATTCCTAGGCCATATATTGTCGGCAGGAGCAGTTTCTATCGATCCCGCCAAGATTAAAGATGTCGAAGAATGGAAAGCCCCAACCACCCAAACAGAAGTCCGTGCATTTATTGGATTAGCCGGATACTACCGCAAGTTCGGCAAAGGATTTTCGAGCATTGCAAGACCGATGACCCAGGTTCTAAAGAAAGATAAAAAGTTTGAATGGACTGACAAATGTGAAGCAAGTTTTCAAGATCTCAAGAAGAGGTTGGTTTCAGCCCCAATTTTGATCATGCCCGATATCAAGAAGCCCTTTGATGTGTATTGTGACGCATCCAAGATTGGTCTCGGATGTTTGTTGATGCAAGAAGGCAAAGTCATATCCTATTTGTCCAGACAACTGAAGAAACATCAGCAGAACTATCCTACCCATGACCTCGAACTGGCAGCCGTAGTTTTAGCTTTGAAGACATGGCATCATTACCTCAGGGGTAACCGCTGTGAGATTTATTCAGATCACAAGAGTCCGAAGTATATGTTCACCCAGAAGGAGCTAAATATGAGGCAAAGGAGATGGATAGAGTTAATCAAGGATTATGACCTTGACATTCACTATCACCCTGGCAAAGCCAATGTGGTAGCAGATGCTCTTAGCAGATTGCCATGTAGATTAAACACCATGATTAAGGAAGCTCAGCCAAGTCTGCATGAGGAAATGGAGAATTTCAGAGTGGAACTAGTTAGCGAAGGATTTCTAGCCAGCATAGAACTCCAACCCACTTTGATTAGTCAGATAAAGGAGGCCCAGAAAGGAAACACAAGTATTGATGGAATCAAGTGTCGTATCGGTATAGGGAAGGTACCTAGATTCACCGAAGATGAAGAAGGAGTTATGTGGTACAAAGGACATATCTGTGTGCCAATAGATTCAGAGTTGAAACAAGTCATTATGCAGGAAGCCCAGGATACCCTTTATTCTATCCACCCGGGAGGAACGAAGATGTATCAGGATTTGATGGAGAAATTCTAGTGGCACAAAATTAAGAGAGAAGTTAGAAGCTACATATCCAAGTGTGATATATGTCAGACAGTCAAAGCGGAACATCAACGACCCCCGGGACTTTTGCAACCATTGGTTCCGAAATGGAAATGGGATTCTGTCGGAATGGATTTCATCACCGGTTTGCCTTAATCTAGTAGGGGGAAATGACTCTATTTGGGTCATAGTAGATAGACTGTCCAAGGTAGCCCATTTTATACCCGTCAAGACTATCTACCAAAGTTGGAAGCTAGCAGAGCTGTACATTGCTAGAATAGTCACTATGCATGGAACCCCCAAGACCATAGTGTCGGAACGAGGAACCCAAGAAGGATTAGTAACCAAACTAAATTTCAGCACAACTTATCACCCGCAAACCGACGGACAAACTGAAAGAGTAAACCAGATCTTAGAAGATATGTTGACAGCTTGTGTGCTGGAGTATGGATCTGTAATGCCCCAGAATCGGGTCTATGCAGGTCTTAGCATTTCCCACCAAAACCTGCATAGAAGCGATTCAAAGACGCCCACCAGACACTTTCGTGTGGGTGGGGTTGGATTACAAGTAGTTACATCACAGCAGTTGACAACAGAGTCCACAAGAAACATATATATACAACAACAACTCAACGAGTCAAAAATACAAATGATACAAATCAAAGATACAAATCTCGAAGAAAGCGAAATAGTGTCCGAGTACGGACAAGAATCAAATTGGACTAAGAGTCCTAAAGAATAACCGAGCGGTGTCCATAATCCCTGCCCAGGCCAAGCCAGAAGGGTAACCTTGCTAACGTTGTCGATCTCATACCTGTCAAAGCCAAAAGGGTGCTGACAAAGGGCAAAGGAAAAACATAAAGAGAGCGGTCAGTACTAAGGCCAGTACATGGCGAGGCTAGAATTCAACGGTCCTCACCTACACAGGTATGGTGGGCTCAACGGCAACAAAGCTTGCACTATCTAACTTATAGAGACATGCTACAACTTCGGCTATTAGAGCGAGATAAGAGAGCGCTATACGATAAGTATAATATAACACCAAACATAACCCATCCGAAGGTTTCCCCCTCGAAGACCAGTCGAGGAATTCCACTTGCGGAAAACACACGGTGGCAATTTTATTTAAGCAGGTGTTTAGTTGATAAGGCTAATTACTAGTCATACTATTAGAGGCAAAACATTAGTGGCATTGTCTATGATCATGACACCGTACTCTTGAGGCGTACATAACCATGGACACACGGCTTCTCGAAAAGATTTACCTTGCAGGGGTGCACTACTGTACCCAAACGCATGTTCAATCCTTTAGGCAACATAATACGCGTGCCTTCGGAATCTCACAACAAGAACTGTCCCATAACTACGCGCGTATCCAGAGGTATCACCTACTGTGGGGAACCAACCAAGAGGTACGACAATTCTCAAGGAAGGCATAGTGTTTGCGCCTACTATACCGAATGGCCCTGGAAGATAACTTGTAGAGCTCCCCTTGAACCGCCGACATGTACCCCTTTTATGTATGCAATGCCCAAGCTGTCCACCAAATCATAACATCACCAAGTCCGAAGACACATCCAACTCACCCATGTCCGAAGACATATTATGCATATGCACCAAATGGAAAACCAATTTTGTGACCCTCTGGATAAACGAATAGCGCCGGTAGTTGAGGGGGGATCCCAAGGGCCCCCACGTTTGGTTAGCGCTATCAACTCTGAACTAGTATCGTAGAACGAAAGGGTCCTAGGTCGGCTCAAGCAGTTCCCAAAGTTGGTCCCTGTCGGGGCCTTATCATTAGATGAAACCATAACCATAACCATCATCAACAATTTAATTTATCATGCTATCAACCATAACCAGATATCACAGTTCACCTGTATGAGAGAGGGCAATAAACCTAAGCATGCGCTACGACTCGCAAGGGCCAAAGCTAGCTACTCAAACAAAGGCAACAGGATAACCAAGGCAATATAGTAGAGCAGGTAAATAAAGGTACGGTACTAAAGCATCAACAATAAGGATAGCAATAGATCAAAGGAAGGAAGTAAAGACTATAAATGTTAAATAGGTAGAATGAGGGAGAATGCTCGCCTGAGAAACAAAGTCGATGACCGAAGGCTTGTTGCAACTCGCAACCACTCATCGTCCTATCCGGTGAAGAAGCAAATCACTAGAAAGAACAAACGGTGCAATATTTAATGCTACGCCAAAGATGCGACACGTTTATGACATGGTGAATGGCATAGCAATATGCGGCCTAGCATATCAATATTAAGCGGGATCGGAATCCCGACAAGTAGGTATTATGGTTCAAGTTGTTTAACTACCCCGCAAATTAAATGTTGAATTAACAAGGCAAAGATGGTATCGGTTCGCTACACAAATTTAAATGGGGTCAATATAAGACTAGAATAGTCTACATATGGTCCTATATTTAATTTAGATAAATCGACTATTTAACCCAATCCACAAGAGGACATGTATGCAAGCATGATGATTTAAATATGCGACAAGTATGTCAATTATAAAATAGGGGCCTCGGATAGGGTCTCACGTTGCCATTCGGAACTGAGGCCTAGGGGTCGAAGGGATCGGTCTTCGGGGTTCTTCGGTTCTATGTAGAAGATCTTGTTGGAATTCCCATGAATCTTGTCAATCGCGAGGGTCTTGGACAACCGATCCACCATCACCACATCTTCTCGCAGCAACAACATAACCACATCTGAACACCGAAACCACAACACACATACTCCACCATCACCACTTCACATTAATAGAAAGTTTGGTCGATAGAAGGCCCTGTCCCTTTCGGACATTACCTCAAACACCTAGTGATCATGATGCAGCGGAAAGGCGACGAGCTCGGGTGGCCGTTAAGGGAAGCAGCATGACGCGCGGGGTCGAAGGCGCACGTGCGGCAAGGTCCGGAGCAAGAGGCGCAACGCGCGCGTCACTAGGAGGAGGAGAGGCGGGCAAGGCAGAGGGCTCCATGGCGGCTCCATCCTTGGTTGGAGTACCGGAGATGGAGGCATCGCGGAGGGCCTCGGTGGCTCTGCGGGCAGGGGCGATGGCCGGTGGCGCTCAGGCTCAGTGAAGAGCAGGGCCGCGGGAGGTGGCGACGGGCCCATGAAGCTTGGCGGGATGAGCTCCGGCGAGGCTCGGAGGAGGCGGCGTCCTGGTGACGGGGCAGAGGATGGCCGACGAGGTGCAGGGACGGCGCACGGGGCGGCGGCCACAGGTAGGAGCTCGGGAAGGCGGCTAGCAGCGAGGGTAGCTTGGGGTCAGGCTCGATAGTGGTCGGAGCGGTCCAGGTCATGGCGGCAGGGAGACTGCGTCGCTAGCGGTGCTGGCCAACAGAAGGAGGGCAGCGGGCGAGGTTGGTGAGCGAGGGGAGCGTGCGGGGATTGAGAACGAGCGAATGAGGCAGGGCGGTTCGATCCTGACGGGGAGATGGTGGCGTGAGGGACAGTCGTGAGATGTGTGTGTGTTGGCCGCGTGCATTGCGTGTGTACGTGCATGGGCAGGGTCGGATCCTTTGATGCAGTACGCATCGTGTGTTGTTGTGTGCCGCGTTGCGTGCACTGTGAGGTTGCGGTGGCATAGCAGTTTAGGACTAGGGTTTGCTGTTTGGGCCGACCGGGGTAGTAGGCTGGCTGGCCGGCCCTTTGGGATGGTTGGCTGCCTCCCCCAAAAAAAACCTTTTTATTTTATTTTATTTGTTTTATTTTTAGAAATGCTTTTGTAAATAGTTTTTAGACAAATAAAAGATCCGGAAAAGACCAGGGTTTTAATTTAAATTAAAGGAGGGGCTAATTAGAAAACAAAATAGGCTTTTGGTGAGAATATTTAGAGACAAAAATATGCATGATGTCATGATGATGCACGAAATAGAAATAACAAGCAATTTTAATGGATATTTTTCTGGGCATTACAACTCGACACCACTAACAAAGGATCTCGTCCCGAGATTCAAGCAAAGAAATCAGGGGGAGAGGGTTTGATGATCGGATCTTCTTGCGTCAGGTTGATGGTCGCGACACCACTAACAAGAATTCTTACTCCATCTTGAAATTGTCGACACCACCGACAAGGATTGCTGCTCACGTTCTTCGAGAGAACACTCCGGAGAGACAAAGGAGAAAGTAAAGGTCTCAAAAGATGAAGCCAGCTCTAACTTCCATGGAGAGAGTAAAGTCACACATTCGCCCAGTTCAACATACAGAAGCGAATAGAAAGAGTAGTCAGATGGAGCCCAATCCATCATGCACCCAAACTATTACTTCGTACATGAATAGGGAAACGAACAACCGAACTCTCAGGATTTAGATTGAAGATCATAACAAGTGTCATGCGTAAAGCTTTGGAGAAACAATCTAGAGACAAGGAGATCGTCGTCTTAGAAGTCGCAAAACACTGGAAACAAAGGATGAAAGATCAGATAGAGCGAAAACCAAATGTAGCACCACCATTACAAGAGGGAAGGAGGTGGAACCCTAAAGGTACAACAGAAACCCAACCACGAGAATCCTAAACTTGAAGAAGGTAAGGAAGCAGATTTAAAACACGCAAAGATAAGAAGAGAAAGAAAAGATATAATGAGTAAAAGCATAGCTAGTTAGATTTATCCAACGCATTTGTAGTAAAATAGTTTTGACTCTAGACATCGGTCGTTAGCTAGGTTATCCTACAAGTTGGACCAGTGGGGTATCGTAAACCTTTGTTCTGATACCACTTGTAACGCCCCAGAATCGGGTCTATGCAGGTCTTAGCATTTCCCGCCAAAACCCGCATAAAAGCAATTCAAAGACGCCCACTAGACACTTTCATGTGGGTGGGGTTTGATTACAAGTAGTTACATCACAGCAGTTCAGAACGGAGTCCAGAAGAAACATATATATACAACAACGACTCAACGAGTCAAGAATACAAATGATACAATTCAAAGATACAAATATCGAAGAAAGCGAAATAGTGTCCGAGTACAGACAAGAATCAAATTGGACTAAGAGTCCTGAAGAATAACCAAGCGGTGTCCATAAACCCTGCCCAGGCCAAGCCGAAAGGGTAACCTTGCTAACGTTGTCTATCTCATACATGTCAAAGCCAAAAGGGTGCTGACAAAGGGCAAAGGAAAAACATAAAGAGAGCGGTCAGTACTGAGGCCAGTACACGGCAAGTCTAGAATTCGACGGTCCTCGCCTACACAGGTATGGTGGGCTCAGCGGCAGCAAAGCTTGCACTATCTAACTTATAGAGACACACTACAACTTCGGCTATTAGAGCGAGATAAGAGAGCGCTATATGATAAGTATAATATAACACCAAACATATTTAAGCATTATATTTAAGAGAGCATTATATAACCCATCCGAAGGTTTCCCCCTCGAAGACCAGTCGAGGAAGTCCACTTGTGAAACACACACGGTGGCAATTTTATTTAAGCAGGTGTGTTGTTGATAAGGCTAATTACTAATCATATTATTAGAGGAAAAACATTAGTGGCGTTGTCTATGATCATGACACCGTACTCCTGAGGCGTACATAACCATGGACACACGGCTTCTCGAAAATATTTACCCTGCAGGGGTGCACTACTGTACCCAAACGTATGTTCAATCCTTCAGGCAATATAATACGCATGCCTTCGGAATCTCACAACAAGAACTGTCCCATAACTACACGCGTATCCAGAGGTATCACCTACTGTGGGGAACCAACCAAGAGGTACGACGATTCTCAAGGAAGGCATAGTGTTTGCACCTACTATACCGAACGGCCCTAGAAGATAACTTGTAGAGCTCCCCTTGAACCACCGGCATGTACCGCTTTTATGTATGGAATGCCCAGGCTGTCCACCAAATCATAACATCACCAAGTCCGAAGACATATCCAACTCACCCATGTCTGAAGACATATTATGCGTATGCACCAAATGGAAAACCAATTTTGTGACCCTCTGGATAAACGCATAGCGCCGGTAGTTGAGGGGGGATCCCAGGGCCCCCCACATTTGGTTAGCGTGATCAACTCAGAACTAGTATCATAGAACGAATGGGTCCTAGGTCGGCTCAAGCAGTTCCTAAAGGTGGTCCCTGTCGGGGCCTTATCATTAAGTGAAACCATAACCATAACCAACATCACCAATTTAATTTATCATGTTATCAACCATAACTAGATATCACGGTTCACCTATATGAGAGAGGGCAACAGACCTAAGCATGCGCTACGACTCGCAAGGGTCAAAGCTAGCTACTCAAACAAAGGCAACAGGATAACCAAGGCAATATAGTAGAGCGGGTAAAAAAGGTATGGTACTAAAGCATCGACAATAAGGATAGCAATAGATCAAAGTAAGGAAGTAAAGACTATAAATACAAAATAGGTAGAATGAGGGAGAATGCTCGCCTGAGAAACAAAGTCAGTGACCGAAGGCTTGTCGCAACTAGCAACCACTCATCGTCCTATCCGGTGAAGAAGCAAATCACTAGAAAGAACAAACGGTGCAATATTTAATGCTACGCCAAAGATGCAGCATGTTTATGACATGGTGTATGGCATAGCAATATGCGGCCTAGCTTAACAATATTAGGCGGGATCGGAATCCCGACAAGTAGGTATTATGGTTCAAGTTGTTTAACTACCCTGTAAATTAAACGTTGAATTAACAAGGCAAAGCATGGTATCGGTTTGTGATGTCTACGTACTTCTATTCTTGTAGACAGTTGTTGGGCCTCCAAGTGCAGAGGTTTGTAGAACAGCAGCAAGTTTTCCCTTAAGTGGATTACCCAAGGTTTATCGAAGTCGGGGAGGAAGTGGTCATAGGTATTCCCTCTCAAGCAATCCTGCAATCAAGATACAAGAAGTCTCTTGTGTCCGCAACACACCCAATACACTTGTCAGGTGTATAGATGCACTAGTTCAGCGAAGAGATAGTGAAATACAAGTGGTATGGATATAAGACAACGGTGCTAGGAAATAACTTGATGGCGTGGAAGAGACTAAAAGCAAACTGAAATAAAGACGGAAGCAAGCACACATGTAACAGATCTAAATGCAAACGGTGTATCAATGCTTAGAAACAAGGCCTAGGGATCATACTTTCACTAGTGAACACTCTCTCATAAATATATTCTTCTTTATGATACTACTCTTAACTACTCTCCGGTTGAACACTCTAATCGATGGTAGGGCTATAACAGCACACCTCAAAGTAAGCCTTTCCCATCTAGAAAACCCCACACTGTCACCTTGAGTACTAGATGAGTCCAACAAACACCACAATTTCATAGAAACATCCAACTCCAAATATAACTCATAACAAGTATTTGTAATCTCTAGCCTAAGTGCCACCATGGTGAGCACGCTGTCACTTTCACACACATGGGGAGAGCAGAGATCTATTAAAGCACTTGAGTAGCAATGTAGATCTATAGATTACAAGCTCATGACCACAACAAGATCATGCATAGATAGAGAGATGAACACATAGCTAGCGGTAGAACCCTTATCCTCGAGAGAGAACTACTCCCTCCTCATCATGGGAATCAGCAATGGTGATGGAGATGGTGGTGGAGATCGATGGAGATGGCTCCGGGGGCACTTCCACGTCCCGGCAGGGTACCGGAATAGAGACTTTCTGTCCCCCGAATCTCCCCTTCAGTGGCGGCGGCGCAGCGGAACTTTTCGTGGATTTCTGATTGATGATCTAGGGTTTATGCCTCGGGAGGCTTCTTATAGGCCAGAGGGCAAGGTTGGTGGGCGGCTAGGGGGCCACACCATGCCCTGGCGCGGCCTAGGTGGGACCCGCGCCATGGGGTGGTGTGGCCACCCTGTGGCCCCTCTCCGACTCTCCTTCTGGGTCCGTGAGTCTTCCAGGAAAATATCAACTTTGGCTTTTGTCCGGTCCAATTCTGAGAATATTGATTTTCTGACTTTCCTGGAACCAAAAACAGCAGAAAACAGGCAACTGGCACTGTGGCATCTTGTTAATAGGTTAGTCCAAGAAATCATATGAAAAGTACTCCAAAGTTGGAACAAAACATAAGAAAGTAGATAAAACCAAGCATGGAACATCAAAAATTATAGATACATTTGCAATGTATCAACATCCCCAAGCTTAACTCCTGCTCGTCCTCGAGTAGGTAAGTGATAAAAAGAAAGAATAATTTTTGAGGTGACATGCACCATCAAAGACTTGATCAAAGTATTTGTAAAACATTCAAAGTTGGGATCATAGTACTTCAATTATAACATGAAAGACAAAGTTCTAACAATAAGGCAAAGAAACTATGATGGAACATGAAAAGGCACAAACAAAAGACTCATGAATAACAATGCTTTGCAAGACGTTTGTTTGTTTCACATAAAGAAAACATAGCATAATAGTATTCAGCTTGTCCCTCAATAGAGTAGAAAATATAAACGCATAGGACACCTTCAAAGTGCATAAGAGTGACTAGATACAATAGTTTAAAACAAGCAATATCAAGTTATGCATCAATCAACTAGTCTTGGGACAATGCACATAGAACTAAGAATGGCCACTATGCTCTCAAAGTAGGTGCATAAAGTTAGAAGATGGAGACTCAATATAATTGTGGAAGAAAGGCATTCATAAAAGGAAGTAGGGATTCAAGTCTCATAAAGAGCTTCCAAAAATTATGGTACTTATAGCTTTCAGCTCTCATTGCCCCTATCATAAGCATCTTGAAGTGATTAAGGTTAAAGTGAACAAACTATGGTGTACATGCTTGACGAAGTATAAGTCAGAAATCTCATGTCCCTTGTATACGAGGGCCGCTCCTCATGCTACTCAAGTTTAGTCACCGGTAAGTTCTTGTCATGGTAAGTACCCCTTGCCCGATGATACGGAAGAATCCCCATATCAAAATGACAAGGCAAGCAGACAACGAGCATCTCAACATTCTTCTTATTTACCATGGGAATATGGTGCTTTTTTGTCTCTTTCCTCTTTTCATAGTATCTCTTTTTTTCTCAATATAGGACTCTTTTTTTATAAGAAGAATGCTTCATAGACAGCTCATCATGGTTACGCTGCAGGTTTCCACCATGTCAGCATGGATTAGACCAGTGGCCCAGGCGTTTCTCTAACACATATACATAACTCCATGGACTTACAAGCTCCCCTTTCATTTCATACCGATGACATCCATATACAAAAGAGCATGATATCAACTAGGTACAAGTACCAAGTGCAATGTTGAAAGCATTCCCCATGAAAGCATGGTTCTGCTAATACCCAACAAATAAGTGCAAGCATATACAACATAGAAGACACAATGGTTCAAGTTTATTAAGGGCAATTAAAGTAAAGTGTGCCATCAAGTTCGTGAGAGCTTTAATCACTAGTTTTCTCATAACAAGTGGAAGGTAAACAAAAGCATGAATGTACTTGGAATAGCATAACATAGTAGGTAGGTATGGTGGACTCTTTGGAATAACTTGGTTTAGGGAGTTGGATGCATGAGTGGAACTCATACTTTGTTGTGGAGGCTAGCAAAAGACTGGGAGCGACAAACTAAGAGAGCAATAATGGCCATAATCATGTAGAGCGACAAAACATCATTGATCAAAGCATAAAGTGATACTACAAGTTGAAAACTAAAGGATCATACAGGCTATGGTGACTTGAGATAATCATAACATGGTGAGCATGTGCCAAGTCGACCCAAATAAAGCATCAAAGGAGAATACCACTATACTATGCTTTAATATGCTAAAACAACGCATGATTCATCTAAGGCACATTAAGCAATCTCAATTGTTTATAACAAGTCATGCTACAGCAAAGAATACTAAGCATAAAGCCAAAACAATATCAAGCATGGCATGACAAAGCATAGGCCACAGTCAAAAACAAGCTCTTTTTACCACAAAAGCATGAACTTTCCTACTCTTTTCCAAACCAAACCAAACCATTTGCAAACCAATGTATGAAAGAGGGGGTCCAACCAATTTATTCAGAAAACTAAGCAAACCAAGCAAATGAAAACCAAAACAAAAACGAAAAAGAAGACGCTCCAAGAAAAACACAACTGTGCATGAAACAATAAAAATGAAGTGTTTGGAAGAAACCTGGGATTTTTATTGATGAAGAAAGGGATGCCTTGGGCATCCCCAAGGTTTGACGCTTGTAATTCTTGGATATTTCTTGGGGTGACACGCGTGGCATCCCTAAGCTTGAGCTTTAGTCCATCCTTCATCTCATTACTCATTACTTCCATACACCTGAAATTTTTCCTTCATACAAAACTTCACACAATCTCATTAGCAACATTAGTGCACTTAAGATAAATAAGTCTCAAGGTTCAATTCTAACACCAAATAAACTTCCATTAGAACACTAGATACTGTAGCACTTCCCTCAAAAAGCTCAATTCCCCAAAAGAACTCAAGAAGGAACCAACAAGAAGCAAATGCAAATAATGGCAGGAATCTGTCAAAACAGACCAGTAGGTAAAGACGAATTTTTTCGCAGACCTTCTGTTGCTCAAATAGAAAAATGTTGAACTAGCGAAAGTTAGATAACAACCTGGGGCAGAAGCACAAAAATTCACGCCTCAAAAAGACGTTCAGAGATTTTACACGAATGTTTACGGTGAAGCACAGAATTCTGTTTCGGGACAGCAACTTTCCCAATCATTACTTTTCTCTCATTAGAGGTTACTCTTGGCACAAAAACCAAATAAAAATGATAAGGAGCGGTTATTACAGAGGTAATAACTTCCAAGACTCATCTAAAACTTTTGGGTTATCTCCCAATAAGTACTTTTCTTTAACGCCTTTAAGTTAGGCATGATAGTTCGAGAAGATGCTCACATAAGAAATATGAATTGAAATAAAAGAGAGCATCAAGAAGCAAATTCAAAACACATTTAAGTCTAACCCACTTCCTATGCATAGTAATCTTGTACAGAAATGAGTCATGAAAGCACAAAGCAACAAGCATAGGAAAGCAAAACAAGTGCAACTTCAAAACTTTCAACATAAAGAGGGGAAACTTAATATTATTGAGATGCATAAAACCATGTTTCCCTCTCTCATAATAAATTTCAATAGCATCATGAATAAAAGTAACAATATAACTATCACAATAAACATTCTTATCATGAGCCACATGCATAAAAGATTTAATACTCCCAATATAAGCATAGTCATTCTTATTAATTGTAGTGGGAGCAAATTCAACAAAATAGCTATCATTATTATTATCAGCACCATAATCATCAAATATAGGAGGCATATTGTAATCATAATTAATTTCCTCCTCAATAGTAGGTGGACTGAAAATATCATATTCATCATTATAATCATCATATATTGGAGGCATAGTATCATCAAAGTAAATTTTCTCCTCTGTGCTTGGGGGACTAAAGAGGTCATCTTCATAAAAACTAGCTTCCCCAAGCTTAGACTTTTCCATAGCATTAGCAATAATGGTGTTCAAAGAATTCATACTAATAACATTGCTATTAGCATGCAAATAAAGTTCCATAGGTTTTTTAATTGTCTCTTCAAACACTTCATGTCCTAAGTCAAGATAAATACTATAAAGCTCTCTAATTTTTTTGTTGTTTTCCATTAAGCCTAACTAGTGAAAACAAGAAACAAAAAGACAAAATTGCAGAATCTAAAGGAAATAACTTCGAGCACTCACACCGGAGGATGTGAGTACCTTTTACCTTACCTCCCTGGCAACGGCGCCAGAAAATAGGCGTTTGCCGTGGGAGGTTCTTCTTCTTTAATCCTCCGGTGTGAATACCTTTTACCTTACCTCCCCGGCAACGGCGCCAGAAAATAGCTTGATGTCTACGCACTTCTATTCTTGTAGACAGTTGTTGGGCCTCCAAGTGCAGAGGTTTGTAGAACAGCAGCAAGTTTTCCCTTAAGTGGATTACCCAAGGTTTATCGAACTCAGGGAGGAAGTGGTCAAATGTATTCCCTCTCAAGCAACCCTGCAATCAAGATACAAGAAGTCTCTTGTGTCCCCAACACACCCAATACACTTGTCAGGTGTATAGATGCACTAGTTCGGCAAAGAGATAGTGAAATACAAGTGGTATGGATATAAGACAACGATGCTAGGAAATAACTTGATGGCGTGGAAGAGACTAAAAGCAAACTGAAATAAAGACGAAAGCAAGCAAACATGTAACAGATCTAAATGCAAACGGTGTATCCATGCTTAGAAACAAGGCCTAGGGATCATACTTTCACTAGTGAACACTCTCTCATAAGTATATTCTTCTTTATGATACTACTCTTAACTACTCTCCGGTTGAACACTCTAATCGATGGTAGGGCTATAACAACACACCTCAAATTAAGCCTTTCCCATCTAGAAAACCCCACACTATCACCTTGAGTACTAGATGAGTCCAACAAACACCACAATTTCATAGAAACATCCAACTCCAAATATAACCCATAACAAGTATTTGTAATCTCTAGCCTAAGTGCCACCATGGTGAGCACGTTGTCACTTTCACACACATGGGGAGAGCAGAGATCTATTAAAACACTTGAGTAGAAAGGTAGATCTATAGATTACAAGCTCATGACCACAACAAGATCATGCATAGATAGAGAGATGAACACATAGCTACCGGTAGAACCCTTAGCCTCGAGAGAGAACTACTCCCTCCTCATCATGGGAATCAGCAATGGTGATGGAGATGGTGGTGGAGATCGATGGAGATGGCTCCGGGGGAACTTCCCCGTCCCGGCAGGGTGCCGAAATAGAGACTTTCTGTCCCCCAAATCTTCCCTTCGATGGCGGCGGCGCAGCGGAACTTTTCGTGGATTTCTGATTGACGATCTAGGGTTTATGCCTCGGGAGGCTTCTTACAGGCCAGAGGGCAAGGTCGGTGGGCGGCCAGGGGGCCCACACCATGCCTTGGCGCGGCCTAGGTGGGACCCGCGCCATAGGGTGGTGTGGCCACCCTGTGGCCCCTCTCCGACTCTCATTCTGGCTCCGTGAGTCTTCCGGGAAAATATCAACTTTGGCTTTTGTCCGGTCCAATTCCGAGAATATTGATTTTCTGACTTTCCTGGAACCAAAAACAGTAGAAAACAGGTAACTGGCACTATGGCATCTTGTTAATAGGTTAGTCCAAGAAATCATATGAAAAGTACTCCAAAGTTGGAACAAAACATCAGAAAGTAGATAAAACCAAGCATGGAACATCAAAAATTATAGATACATTTGCAATGTATCAGTTTGCTACACAAATTTAAATGGGGCCAATATAAGACTAGAATAGTCCACATATGGTCCTATATTTAATTTAGATGAATCGACTATTTAACCTACTCCACAAGAGGACATGTATGCAAGCATGATGATTTAAATATGCGACAAGTATGTCATTTATAAAATAGGGGTCTCGGATAGGGTCTCATGTTGCCATTCAGAACCGAGGCCTATGGGTCGAAGGGATCGGTGTTCGGGGTTCTTCGGTTTTATGTAGAAGATCTTGTTGGAATTTCCATCAATCTTGTCAATCGCGAGGGTCTTGGACAACCGAGCCAACATCACCACATCTTCTCGCAGCAACAACATAACCACATCTGAACACCGAAACCACAACACACATACTCCACCATCACCACTTCACATTAACAGAAAGCTTGGTCGATAGAAGGCCTTGTCCCGTTCGGACATTACCTCAAACACCTAGTGATTAGGATGCAGCAGAAGGGCGTTGAGCTCGGGTGGCCGTTAAGGGAAGCAGCATGACGCACGGGGTCGAAGGCGCGCGTGCGGCGAGGTCCGGAGCAAGAGGCGCAACACGCGCAACACTAGGAGGAGGAGAGGCGGGCGAGGCAGAGGGCTCCATGGCGGCGCCATCCTTGGTTGGAGTAGCAGAGACGGAGGCATCGCGGAGGGCCTCGGCGGCATCGCGGGCAGGGGCGATGGCCGGTGGCGCTCAGGCTCGGTGAAGAGCAGGGCCGCAAGGGGTGGCGGCCGGCCAGTGAAGCTTGGCGGGATGAGCTCCGGCGAGGCTCGGAGAAGGCGGCGTCCTGGTGGCGTGGCAGAGGACGGTCGACGAGGTGCAGGGACGGCGCACGGGCGGCGACCGCGGGCAGGAGCTCAGGAAGGCGGCTCGCGGCGAGGGTAGCTTGGGGTCGGGCTCGATAGCGGGCGGGCCGGTCCAGATCGCGGCGGTAGGGAGAGTGCGTCGCTGGCGGCGCTGGCCTATAGCGGAAGGAGGGCAGCGGGCGAGGTTGGTGAGCAAGGGGAGCGTGCGGGGATTGAGAACGAGCGAACGAGGCAGGGGCGGTTCGATCCTGACGAGGAGATGGTGGCGTGAGGGACAGTCGTGAGACATGCGTGTGTTGGCCGCGTGCACTACGTGTGTACGTGCGTGGGCAGGGTCGGATCCTTTGATGCAGTACGCATCTTGCGTTGATGTGTGCCGCGTTGCGTGCACTGTGAGGTTGCGGCAGCGCAGCAGTTTAGGACTAGGGTTTGCTGGGTGGGTCGACCGGGGTAGTAGGCTGGCTGGCCGGCCCTTTGGGCTGGCTGGCTGCCTCCCCCAGAAAAAAACCTTTTTATTTTATTTTATTTGTTTTATTATTAGAAATGCTTTTGTAAATAGTTTTTAGACAAATAAAAGATCTAGAAAAGACCGGGGTTTTAATTTAAATTAAAGGAGGGGCTAATTAGAAAAGAAAGTAGGCTTTTGGTGAGATATTTAGAGACAAAAATATGCATGATGTCATGATGATGCATGAATAGAAATAACAAGCAATTTTAATGGATATTTTCCCGGGCATTACAGGATCTAAATGGGAAGATTGTCTGCCTTTCGCAGAGTTCTCATATAACAATAGTTATCAAGCCAGTTTGCAAATGGCCCCCTTTGAATTTCTGTATGGAAGAAAGTGTTGTACCCCGTTGAATTGGTCACAAGTAGGAGAGAGTTAGATTTTCGGACCCGACATCCTACGAGAAGCTGAAGAGAAGGTTCACAAAGTTCGTGATCACCTCAAGACCGCTCAATCTAGATAGAAGAATTATGCGGATAAAAGACGTCGAGACCTGACCTTCAATGTCGGAGAATCTGTGTATCTCAAAGTGTCGCCCTTGAAAGGAATGCAGCATTTTCCATTGAAAGGGAAGCTTTCCCCTAGATATATTGGACCCTTCAACATTTTGAATCGCAGAGGAGAAGTATCCTATCAACTGGAACTGCCTGAGGAGATGTCAGCTATGCATATTGTGTTCCATATCTCGTTTCTTCGCAAATGCCTAGAAGTTCAGGACAAGAACGAAGTTTTCAAGAACATCGATCACAGAGCCATAGATATCGACAAGGATCTAACTTATCGTGAAGTGCCCATACATATTTTGGAAGAACCATTTAGAACCACCCGGAGCAGAAGTATCAAGTTTCTCAAGATCCAATGGAGTAACCATACCAAAGAAGAAGCCACCAAGGAACGAGAAGATTATGTTAGGACTGAGTTTCCCAATCTCTTTAGTTCCTAGTTTTTCTTGAATCTCGGGACAAGATTCTTTTTACGGAGGAAAGGTTTGTAACACCTCAAAAATATTAAACACGCTTATCAAGATCTAATCACCCAAGTTTAGGGTTAACAAAAACTTTTATTATTAAACTTGATATGAATGCATGTGTGATTTGTATTAATGTATGAATGATTGCAATTGCCATGTTTGATTGCTACAAATGGTAAGGATTAGATTAAAAAGGATTACAACATCATCTAGATCATTCCCAAGCAAAAACAATGAAAAGAAAGTCAAATATGGATCATATGAGCATATGATCATTTTGGGAAAAGTTAACCACTATACCACTTTGGGTGTCTCTAGTAAAATATTTCTAACAGAAACAATTCCAATTCTTTTCACCCCTTGCTAGACCAAGTAAAAGTGAACCCAAGAAAACCTTACAAATTCACAGAAACTATTTTCAAATCTATTTAAGAGACAATTCAAAATTGAATCAAGTTCATATGCCTAGATCATCACTTTTAAAAAACCACTCAAACAAATTCCACTTGAAAATTCACTACTAAGCAAGTACTCAGATCACTCACCAAAAATTATTCAAAAATTTGAAAGTAAATTTCATTCGTCCATTTGGTCAAGCACCTAGTAGACACACTACAACTACCAACTATCTAATGTTTGTGATCAATCAATTGATCATCTTTTGTACCTCAATTCGACTCCATATCTCTCCCATGATCATTCATGGTACTTGGTCCTGGAGTGGAGAGGCTCATCCCACCGTTGCACCAGTGACATGCCTGTACCGAGCCAGCCATGCCGGTCGACCATGAACTAGTCGCTGCACACCGCGCTGCCCTCTCCCATGGCCCTTAGATGATAGTCGTGACCTCACTGCCACCCCCTATCCACCCCTTGACCAACGGCGAGAAGTGGAGACACTGGAATCGCCACGCCCATTTAAGCCACTGCCATGCCGAGAGCACGACGGAGCGCCGAAGCCGCCTCGTGCGCACACGCCGCGCATCGCTCTCTCTGCCCGTACCCGCAGTCGCCGTAGCACTAGTGACCTCCCAGACATGATGGTTCACCGTCGCGCACCCAGTGACCACCGTACTAAGTGACGAACACCCGCGCACCTGAACAGAGCGTCGACGTCACCCGACCGACTGAGACCGCCCCTTGCCATGCCATCACGCGCGTGACGATCGCCATAGTACCCTGCATCGACCCATGCCCTCCGCCATGCTAAGCGCGACTTGTAGCAGCATCGCCGGAGGAACCCGACCATGCCGCCCTGCCTCCAACGCTGGTGTATAAATAGAGGCCACCCCAGACCTCATTCAGCACACCATTCCACTCCCCACTCACCCAGGAACCTCACCGACCTTTCCCTAGAGCAAGGCGAGCACCACGACGCCGGAATTTGGCCGGAGTCCGCCACTGCAGTCGAGGAAGGAAGCCATCCTAGGAGCTGCCGTGACCGCCAAGCGACCCGCCGTCGATGACAAGCCCGATCGCCCCCATCGCCGACCCTAGCTGGAGCCCCGGTATGTCCCCAGCAACCCCCACCGCCATTTTAGGGTTCATATCTCGCTGGAGCTGTTCGATGGAGATGACAAACCTGAGCCGTAGAATCCAGTTCTAATCGTAGGGCTATGATTGCTAGATACCGTTTCAGTTAGAATTAGTCGTTCACGCGTGGGACCGTTCTGTCAGTAGCCTGCTGCGCCAGTGCTGTGTAGTTGGGTCAGCCCATCTCTTTTCCCGCGCAGAGCCCAGCAATTCAAATAGACTTTTTCCATTTTAGTTAAAATCCTATTCAGTAGCTATATTAAAAATTCAATTCAAAGAGATATACTGATCCAAATTGCATGATTCTAATTTTGTTGGATAGGTATTGAAAATATCTAGTCACTCCCGTTGGATTAAAACCAATTGAATTTATAGATCACCTATACCAAAAATAACAAGATAGAGGCTTTTGCCACTTCAAACATTTTTAGAAAATATACTATAAATGCTTCTGAGTTGATTCCAACTCTCAAAAATCACATTTGCCATGCTCTACATGAATATGTAAGAACATTTGGCTTTACAGATATGAAACATGGTTTAGTATTAAAAGAATGATATATAGGCATTTCTAGTCACTTAAATATTATTAAATAGTAATAATAAATTTTGTAATACATGACCACCATTTTAGATCACATTCCCAAGTATTGGAATATGTGGTGATGACATGTGTCAACATGATACACTATTTTAATTGGTGAATATTAAATCTTAAGTATTTCTCAATGAGTAGAAATTACTTTTCTCAAATAAGATAAATGAAAGTATGCCATTATTACATGTAATCAATGAGATGATGCTAGATCATCTAATATGAGTCCTTGAGTGCAAAATAGAAGTAGTGAAGTATTGTTTGGTGATTGTGTACATTGTATGTATTTATAGACGCTATTACCGACCTGGGCTACGACGAGGAGGAGTACTTCGAAGAAGAAGAAGATAACTTCAACAACTGCACTGCTCAAGGCAAGCCCACTATGCAAGCTATCCATGCAAGTTTAGCTCTGCCAGCTAACTTGTACATATACCCTATGCAAATCTTTGAGATGCAACTTTACCAATTCCCAGTTTTACTCCAAGCTTTGCTTTTCCCTTTACTACAGTTTATTATTTAGTTAATGAATTGTGATTAGTGGAAAATATGATGGATACCATCAAGATCATAGAACTAGCCTTGGATACTTATACTTGATTAGCACCCCCAACAGTGATACCCTCAATACTAGTGGCTAGTGCTAAACTAAACTTGATAACTTTAGATGGGAATACTTGGTGAAAATGATTATGAAAACCTTGGAATGATTATTCATTCTATTGAAATGTTTTGACATGTGTTGTGAAACACAATGGTTTGATGATGAAACTGAATGAGGCATGAGCCTTGACTTTTACAAAACTGATGGTTGGGTTCGGATGCGATACCATTCCAATTTTACCGTACAACCACAATACCTGAGTTGGGTAGGGCTTGACTGGAAGTTTATATGTCTTAGTATGGGTTCCCTTGCAAAAGAGGTTGATCTTAGGCTACCTCGTGAATTAATGCCCACCTATGTAGTTCCCAAGATAACAGTTGGTCATGGTTGGGAGGCCAAACTCATAGTGGAGGTGCCAATAGGGTGTATAATTAAAAGGTTAGGATTGATTATCCGCATACCAAGTATGATGATTCAGGGTTATCCCTGACGGATGTATCGAATTTTGTGGTGAAAGTGTACCACCTCTGCAGAGTGTCAAACTATTCGAATAGACGCATCCGCGATTATGGACAGTTGGAGTAGCCATACTGTTCCATTGTCAGATGTTTTCAAAATTATTTGTGACTTGAAATATGACTTTGACTTGACCACAACCGAGTTGTGGACATGAGATCTAAGTTCCCACTTATGCAATGTAGAGAACTAAACTTAGATCTTTACTCTTAAGGCTTTAGGAAATAAACCTGGCTTTTTGCAAACAAACCTAGAGCTTATGATTCATACTAGTTTTACCTTATACTAGTGATAGTTTGCGAGTACTTAAAGAGTACTCATGGCTTTGTCCCTGGATATTCCCATGGCAAGACTATGAGGAGGATTACCCGGAAGATGGACAGCGGGATGTCAATGACAACTAGGATCATCTCTCATTGTCAGCATTGCTGTGATCATGAAGATGGAGCTTACTATGTTTACTTTCCGCTGCTTCGATTGTATTAAGACTGGATCATGAGATCCTTTATTTGTAAGACCTATATGATGGTTTGTAATGGATGATGTACTGTGGTACTACTTCTGTAATGTCTCGCAAAAATGGTAATCCCGGGATTGTGATGTACGGCATAACAGGCATCTGGACTTAAAAATCCGGGTGTTGACACCATGACCTTTGACTGGATTACTATCTCATACCTAATATGTTTACTCTTCCTTCATTCTATTTTCAAATATTAAACATGTACTTATTCCATCCCAATTTATTTGCCTTATATCAACATACAAAATCTAATCTATCGCACACTTAGGTTTGTCTCAGTGGTTGGAAGATGCCGACTTCTATCAAAGCCACCTGAGCTCGTTTCCTAGTATGCATTTGGCTTATCGGGCATGTTACGATAGTTTACTGGATATGACACTATAGGATTAGGGTTTATGGTTTAGGGTCGAATGTGTTTAGTGCACTAAACCCCTAACCCTTAATCTTAAATCCTATACATGTATGTACAATAGATTGCTGTCTCGTACCTAGTAAGTTTTTTCCTAAACCCTACGCTCGTTCATCCATGATAGTATTGTCTTTTAAGTAACATTTAGGTATCCAGCAATTAGTCAAATTACCGATCTCACAGAGGAGTATATTACATCATCTCAATAAACATAATCATGTCAACTACAAGGTACTTATGTATCACTTGTTCAGTGATGGTTTCAATGAATGATATGTCCGAAAATATCAATAGCTCATAGAACATTATATTACAATCTCTCAACAATCATAATCACAAAAAAAGTATAGTACATCATCTCAACAAACATAATCATGTCAACTATAATGTACTTATGTCTTATTACAATAATGATGGTTTCAATGAGTGATATGTCTGAAAATCTCAACACCTCACTAAACATTATATTGTAATCTCTCAACAAACATAATCACAGAAACACAATTGCAATGCAACATTAATCTTTGTTACAAGTACAAGCAAGGGAACTCTACGGTCTATATGAGAAGCCTTGGGTAGCAACTCTCATCAGATCTGAACAACGTCGATCACCTTGTTATGTTTAGCCACTACATGGGTCTCTACATCCACTATAACATGTTCAACAACATTAGAAATGGCAGCCAGGAAGAACACCTTGCTGGTTTGCTTCTTTTGTCGCATAATCTGCATTAGATCTTTAGTTCCAAAACCTCAATGAAATTCTGCTTCTTATGATGCCACCACCGGAGTCGTGCCATCTGCTTAGGGCCAATACTGATTTCCTTACCAATCATCTCTCTCATTTCATCAAGATTTACGTTTTTGGAATCGATGGCAATATCCACAGTACATGAAAATTTTGGCTTATTAACTCCTCCATCAAGTTTTGCCGTGTATGAATCCACCTCTAAGTGTATACTAAAGTTAGCTTGATCAGTATCTGGTGGTCTGTAAACTCGAGCAGCGCAGCATAAGCTCTCGCAGCAAGATCTACAGTATCTGCATACATATCATCAATCATCGTTTCAACTTTCACCTTATGATCAGTTGTACAACACTCCAAAACCATCTGAAGCTCATGGGAGCGCTCAGTTTGCATATAGGTATCACTCATGTTATGCCACACCAATTTTGTCCTCTGTCTGGATCCCCAAGGATTCCTAGCATGAAGCATATCTATCAGTTGCGAAACAAACACAATCTCCTTGCAGTTCGCAATCAGATGCACATCTTGCCCTAACACAACCTTCTCGCAACCAAAATCTAGTTTTGTAGTGTACTGGCGGACATGAATTGTGAACTCATATAGGTCTATTGTATCATGTATGGGCCTAATTTGATTTAAAAAGGGACTTTTCGGTGCATTTGATTATATTTTGCAGTAACTAATCTACTTGTAAGATAAGGTACAGATAAGAAAAAATAACCTCTTGCTCTTCTCACGGGTGGTTTTCTTCAAGATCTGGGTTCCGCGATCCCGCCGACCTTGCTTTTCTCTTCAACCTGCTGCCCGTAGGTACCTTGGTAGCGGACTTCTGGCTAACCTCCTCGCTAACCTGGGCTGAAAACCTCATCGCTGCACCGCTTCTCTGGCGTTGCGTATGAGACTCTGGCTCTGACGAAACCGAATTAGTGGCCGACGTAGCTACCACCTTCGGCTTGCTAGACATGTTGGGCAAGAAAAAGTCGGGAGAGAGAGAAAAAGGACCGTCGCCAACGGATTCAGTGTGTGTGTGGGGGGGGAGAAAAAGGACCGCCACCTCCGGATTCAATGTCGGGGGTTAGGAAAGTACATAAATGGATTTGGCCCGATGCTACGTGCAGGGTGGTTTAGAAGAGACACATCAGGTACTAGTGTAACGGAATATCATGAGATAAGAACGAAGATTCAAAAATATTTGGTTTGGCCACCATTCACTCAAAATACCCCTCTCGGCAATTGTCCTCCCCCACTTTTTAAATCACGGTGATTACGAGCAATTCGAACCCGATATGTCTTGGTCTCTCAACTTTCGGGCTGCAAATTAAGCCCTCGGGTAAAAATTTGTATTGAATCCTTGTTTGGTTGATTAAAGGTACAGTCAATGAGACAAAACTCACAACTAACAAAGGACCACTTAACAATCACGTTTTTTTCAGAACCAACAATCACTTTTTCGGTCTCTTATCAATTTCGTAAAACCACTACACGTACAAAATCATTTGACACACAGTCCACTCTTTTAATATCAGCCCCAACTGGAAGATCCAGATGGATCTCAAATGATAATTTACACTCAAATCCCATACAGCTGGACAGTAAAGAAAACACATGGGATTTGAGAGTGCAAGTTGGACATAATGAATCTGAAATGATACTACTAATTTACACTCAATTTCCATGCAGATGGACAGTAATCTGCAAGTTGTTGGAGATATTTCTACGCTTTTCTCGATTGAGGAATAGCCTGATTATTTTGAAACGTACCCTCACATCATGAATAGAGTAAGGACGCCGCCCAATGCAGGATTCCCGAAGCTTTTCTATTTTCCAAGGCTAAAACAGCTGCTACCATACAGACAAAACTCACAACTCACGAGAACCACTCAACAATCACTTGACCCCAGCCAACCAAATTTTGGGGGAAAAGTCCCAAAAAATCGAGTTTAGTGCTTTACAGTCGGATTATTTTAGAGGTTCAGACGACGGTTTCAAAGTCCACGGCGAGTACTCTGGCGAGCGCTTGGAGCCCCACGCCGCCGTCGCCGTCGCCAGCCATACTTATCATGGCTCGGATTTCGTCGTCGGCGACCTGCATACCGGCCCACCCGAGGTAGGCCTTGAGGTCCTCGAAGCCCACCTTGCCGTCCCCGTCGCGGTCCATTAGGCGGAACGCGTCCTCCATCGCGGACCGGCACCCGCCTCCCGCCCCCACCGCGGCAGCGCGGCCGAGGAGGCCCTCGAACTCGTCGTACTGCACGAAGCCGTCTCGGTCGGCGTCGGCGGCGGCGATCATGGCCGCAATGTCGTCATCGTCGAAGCGCTCTTTGGTGGCGCCGCCAGCGTTGGCGTAGAAGGACTTGAGGTCCTCGCGGCTGATGCGGCCGTCGCGGTCCGCGTCCAGCACGTCGAACGCCGGACGCAGGTCCCCCGCCGCCTTGCCGGCGGGAAGGTCAAGGCCCGCGTACCTGCCGCCGGGACACATGCTGCCTTCGGTGCTGCGGATGGAAAACTACGGGACAGTTTGCAGCTAGATCGGGACCCGATATGTGTTTCTCGTGAGACTTTGAGAGGCTAATAATTGCGGCTCGCGCTATTTGTTATTTGTTGCCAGGGGGCGGAGGCCCGCATTTATAGCCAATGGAACGGGATTCTCCAGCTAGCCGGGATTGTTTTCCTGGACCTGGTCTACCGGTCTTGAGCCACTGTATCGCAACTTTTGATGTGGCAGATACGCACCGGGTGACGGGTGTTTCGTGGAGGTGGTGGGCGCCGTGTTGGGAGGTTCGTGATACTTGTCAACACGCGGAATATCAGTATTAAATGGGTTGATTTCTGATCTGAGGCGAGAGAAAGCTTGGAGTGCAAGGAGCCATTCAACGCAGGGGGGTCGCGCGTTACGGCCAAATTCAGGCCGGTCCAAAAGGCATACGTGTAGGGTGACGTCAACGGTCAGTCGTCTCTTTCCATGTGAGATCCTTCGTGCCGTCATCCGGTGGATTCGAAGAAGCGTAGAATTCCTTCGACAGTGAACCCGTGTGGACGTATATGGCGTTGCCGTGTCAATGACTTTGTCCTTTTCAGATGGAAAGCTGTATTAACACCACACGCACGTGACCGTTTTCAAGAGTGAAAGCTGCAGTGCCGCGTCTTCACTCTTAAAAAGGTAAATCGGGCGGGGGAAGCCAGTTATTAGAGTAATCACGTGGCTCTGTTAAGCTGCCAGCCTATCAGCCTACAAAGAACTGGTGAGTTGTTACCATCGGGCAAACAAGGACCGATGTAGACGTGTAGGGTGACAAATGCATGCGCCCATGAGTATCGATCAGTTTTGCTGATGGCAAGATGTGGTTCCATGGATACAGTTGATATGCGCTCAAACAATAAATATGCACACCCAATATACAAATGCATGCGCCCATGACTCGATCAGTTTTGCGAGTATTAAATTTCACTCCTACGTGCTACCGTATTTGTGGACGGAGGGAGTAGTATGTTTGATGCTACGGCCGGCGAATACGCGCAAACGCTTCCGATTCCAAAATTGTGTGTGTGGAGGCAGAGGAACCCCACTCTAGTGCCTAGCTCCACAATCGACGGTGAAAACAGCTTTCACGCTGCGGAAATCTGGGCAATGCTTCGAGAGTCAAGACGATAAGCTGACGAGAGAGAATCAACGGACATGTGCTCTAAGCCTCTAATGTGATGAATTCGAGCTTTTAAGCCCGGGTGGCCCAGGTGTATGGACGGTTGTAGCATTTAAGAGCAACTCCAATCCGGGTGGCCCGGGTGTGTGGACGTTGTAACATTTAAGAGCAACTCCAACTCGGGTGGTCCGGGTGTGTGGACGTTGTAGCATTTAAGAGCAACTCCAGCGTCATTCCGCAAACGGACCGGGTGGATCTAAACTAGTCCGAACGGTATGGTCCAACGGCCACCCACAAACGGAGCTGGACTTGCGGAGCAGTCTGTTTCGGCTCATCCGTGGTCCAAACTTGGGCTATATTTGCGCCGGGGGAGCGAGGAGGACGACTCGTGTGTCCGAGCATGTCCTCTGGGGGACAGTAGTCATAGAAATAAAGTTCCAGTGATAGTTGAGGACCACTACATGGAAAATTAAACAACAATTAAACAGATAATTAAACAACCTACAACTACATGGGCGCTGGGCCGTCCTCCTAGGCGCCGACGGCACGGTGGCCCTGCTCCATCGAGTCCATCATCGACTCCTACGCCTGGCGGTGGCGTGCCCTGCATCGAAGGCAGGTGAGGGACATCCTCTCCCTCTCCCTTGCCGTCATAGCCGCTTCGCAGTTGTGCGCTGCCCGACCCTCCAACACTAGCCTGGCTCCCAAGCCCTGCTGGACGGCCTCGCTCGAGTTCAGCCTCGTTAGCGAGCGAGCTTCCACGGCCGTCATGGACGACGGTACGCGTGGATCTCCGGGGTCCGCTGGTCGAAGCCGAGTACGACGACCTGCCGATCGCGGTAGCGGGCGTCAAGGTTGGCCTCCATGGCCTAGGCCTCCTCCCGCTCCCTGGCCTCCTCTTGCGCCTCCATTTGGGCGCACTACGCGGCCTCCACAGCCTCCATCACCGCCTAGACGTCCCTCTCCGCTTCTCCTCCACCGCGGCATCCATCTCCCCCACCGCCGTGTTGGCGGCCTGACATATCCGCTCATCGGTCATGTGCTAGCGGCCTTTAGCCTCCCGCGCTGCCGAGGCCCGTGACAACGCAGTGATGTGTTGTTCGGCGGTGTAGCCCATGCTACCTCATCGCGGGTCGTCTCGATGGAGGCATAGATGGCCTCATGTCGGTCCGGCCCTCCCTCAACGAGAGTGTCGTCCCAGTCGATGTCATCGTCCTCCTCCTCCTCCCGGTCCCAGTCCGCCAGTGCAGCGTCGAGCGCGGCGTCGCCCCTCTTTGCGGGGTAGGTAGGTGGGTACCGCCGTCGGGTGGCCTCGCTGAGCTAAGCCCGAGTGGTGGGGAGGCACCTAGGCATGTTGGGGAATGTGGCATGCTGGATGTGCCTCCCTAACCCCACCTCCAGAATGTTTTTATAGACCGACCGGTGCCTATCGGCGGGAAACGGCGAGGTTTCGGTGGGAAAGGGCAAGGCCGGCGGAAAAGGGCAAGGCCCGCATGGAATCCGCTTTAGAAAAAATAAAGGAAAGAGTAAATAAGAAAACAAAATATTCCATCTCACAATTTTGAAATAGTTTTTTTTATTTTTTATTTTATAGTATTATTTCTCATTATACTGCATAGATTAGGCCGCGGGCGGAAAATGGCCAGGGGTAGAAATCACCGATGGGACGCCGGCTGCCATTAAGGAAGACCTCGAGCCACTGTCGTGGAAGATCGCGGACAGCGGGACTCACTTATGCAGGGGGGGCGTTGGGTGTTGCCCTAGGACTCATGAGTCGTGACTCGAGCAATCAGAGTTCGTCCGGACCCGATTCACATCCTCCACTGAAGGCACGTGAGATATGGTGGACGTCGACAACGATCGCTGGCCATACACAGCGATGGAACACACCCACCGTGCATGCATATGCGTGGAGCAGAATGACGTAACGTGGCGTCTGGAATTACTCTAGACTGTCCTGGTGTATGGCCCAGTCTTTTGGCAGCTTCTCGGCCTACCACAGTTTTCTAGAGAAGCCGGTTTTAAAATTCTGTGAACCTTTCAAATTAATTTAATCATAATCACTTTATAATCCTCGTAATTTCTTTGGACCGGTTTTCTCAGGAAGTTGGGGGCAGGGCAGTTTTTCGCAGAAGTTGCCAAAAGAACTAGGCGTATGTTTGCCGGTTTGGTCCTTTATCCTGTGCGGCTGTGTCTGAGGACCGTGTGATAGAACCAGATCGACTTTGTACATCGATGCATTCACATGCCGCCCAATTTAGAGCATCTCTAGCACATATTGTAAAAAGGCCTAAACCCGTAAAAGTCTGACAGGTTTATGATTTTGGTGCCTAAAAGTGGCATGAGCAGACACCGTACCGTCGGGCTGGCCGGGGCACGGTAAATCAGCCTGACCGACCACTATATCTTCGGTTCGGAGGGTTCGATAAGAATCGAGATCCATCATCCCCCCTCCTCCACACCTCCATCGTGACCCACCCGCCGCCCGCCGCTCAAATCGAAGACCTCCGACGAGGAATCCGCGGTGGCTCGTTGCAGATCCACCACCGCCGCCGCAGCATGAGCCACCGGGAGCTTCGAGTGGCGTGGGTGGTGGCTAGGTTGGCCGTGTCACCCAAGCACGCCGTTGAAGCAACGAGGAGGAGGAGGAGGAGCGACATTGCTACGTGCGTGCTGATGGCACACAGAAGCGCGCGGCCCTGCACTACTGCTACCATGGCGCACAAGTGCCGCGGAAGCTGCTCCGGCGCGAGGTGGAGGAGTTTGAGCACCGCTGCCGCATGGAGGAGGATGAGCTGCAGGGGTACGAACAGGCGGCTTTCGGCTCCGGGTTTGTGGGGGAGGACTTCATCGATGACGCCGAGCTCGAGCTCATCACGACGGTCACCGTCCAGCACGGGGATGCTGGGGAGGAGGAAAACGGCTCCGCCACCAGTGTGACCTCAACATCGACGGCATCCTGTTTGAGCAGGGCATTGCGTGCGAGCAGGTGGATGTGCTCCGACGCTAAGAGTGGGAGCACGAGCAGATGATGCAGGACGATAAGTACGCCGACCTCGTCACCGATAAGGAATGGAGCTCAACACCGTGGAGCTCGACCACATCGCCGCCGCTCCCGTAGGCTCCGGCGACGGCCGACTTTTGGTTTTTAGGGTTAGGGTTAGGGCAGCAACCACCGTAGATCCATCCTCACAACGTAGTATCTATGTTTTATAAGTAGGATCGTCGAATCACGGCGATGAACTGGTGTCTATGAATATGAACTCGCGCCAGATTTCAAATTTCTCGTAATTTACAGTTTCGTATGCGGTGTTTGATCCGCCATCGCCATTTTTAGCCTGTAAACATGAAAAAACTCGACCCGTAAAACACGAGATGCAGTTCGCCTTTTATAGTATCTGCTAGAGATGCTCTAACAGATATCGTAAAACGTGAACTGCAAAACGCGTTATACGGGCCAAACTTTTTCGCGTTTAGGGTCTGAAAACGGTTGCCGCGGATCAGAAACTACATCTCACACCATAAATTAATTTAAATTTAAAACGTGGCTCGAGTTCATAGTTCAACCAATAGTTCATCATCAAGATTCAATGATCATACTTACAAAACGCAGTTATATTGTGGTGAAGAAGGATCTATGGTGGTTGTCGCCCTAGCCCTAAAAACTAAAAGTTGGCCCTCACTAGAGCCTACGGGTACGGCGGCGACGTGGTCGGCGGCTTTCAATCCTCGTCGGAGACGAGGTTGATGTACTTCTCGTCCTGCTTCTTCTGCTCCTCTTTATCGCTGGCGATTCCCTACTCGAGGAGGATGTCGTCGAGGTCTTCATCGCGATGGCAGCGATGCCAGTTGATGATCAGCTCAACACGTTGATCTCGTTGGGGAACCCCAAGAGGAAGGTATGATGAGAACAACAGCAAGATTTCCCTCAGTTATGAAACCAAGGTTATCGAACCAGTAGGAGCAAGGAAACACCTCCAAGGTGTTGTTTCCAACTTGGAATCCTGCACAACACAACCATAGAACTTTGCCCCCAACTTACAGTGAGGTTGTCAATCTCACCGGTTTTGCTGAAAACAAAGGATTAAACGTATTGTATGGAAGAAAGTAATTGATTGCAGAAAGTAAACAGAAAACAGTAAATAATAGATTGTAGATTGATGGTAAAAGAATGGGCCGGGGTCCATAGTTCACTAGAGGTGATTCTCCTTAAGATAGATGACATGTTGGATGAACAAATTACAGCGGGGCAATTGACAAACATCGAGAAAGCATGCATGCATATACTAATCATCTTGACTCCTATGAGATTTGATTGGGCATTACAACATTATACATAGACCGTAATGCAACTGCATCTATAACTAATAATCCACCTTCAGGTTATCATCCGAACCCCCTCCAGTATTAAGTTGCAAGCAACAGATAATTGCATTAAGCAAAGTGTGTAAAGTAAACAATACGATTTTTTCATGAACAAAGGATTGCTGTTTTCTCCCTAATATAAATAGCACATCTAGCACCTTAGAGACTTCTGTCACTTCCCTAGATTCCTAGAGGCACACTATCGAGCATAAATACTCCCTCTCGGAGTTGCTAGCATCTACTCGGCCAAGATAGCTACTAACAACGGAAAGCATGCAAGATCACAAATAACATAGACATGATAGAATCAATAATCAATCTGAAATAGCATCTCAATATCCATAGGATCCCCGCAAACACAACATGTATGATTACAAATAGATGATCTTGATCATGAACGGAGCTCACAAGATCTATGTAACTATCTCGGTGAATTATGCTCTTAGTTACATGCCTGGATGAACGAAAGTGGTTAAAATAGTATGGTGGGGCCTAGGGCCACTCACGGTAGACCTTTCGGCCGTCCTAACCACTTTCAGACATCGGGACAAGAACGAGCGGCGTAATCGGCAGGCGAAGGGATCAACTACATACACAAATGAGTATGTATGCAAGCCACATACAACAGTCCTCAGAGCCATTCCATCTAAAAGAAATAGAAATATTGCAATGCCATATGGCAAGATTCAAATGTCCTAGATAGATATAATAATTTAGGATAGCTCCTCATACATCACACATCAGAGTATCAGGTGGAAGCGGAGAACAAGATCCGAGTACGGATAAGAAGCAAATCGGCATAAGATGCCCCATAAATAAACACATCCCGCCCACAGATCTCACGGATCCCCGTTCCCGGAATCTCTACGCCGAAAGATCGTTGCCAATATCATCTGTCTCTTCCACCCAGTATCCATCTTGCGAATACACCTGTTCATCTGAATCAAACAATTTATCGTGTGAGACCCTAGGGGTACTCAGCAAGTCTTTATGCCACTAAAGGGGACACAACCTAGGGTGACGCAATTGCAACGAAAGATAATACCTAACAATTATATAGATACTCGCTAACCATCCGCCTAACCAATGATAGACGGATGTCCGTGAATTAAGGACAACAGTTATAACAGTATAATTAACAGATCCATCCTCCTCCTCGCTTACCAACGAGGAAGCGGACGAACAACCCCCATCATCCGTTGGCAGTTTTATTAACCATTCCATGAGTATTGCACTATTTACTAGTCAAGTACTTAGTCAATTTAAAAGCGGTACTTTAGTTATACTTGTCTATGATCGAGAAACTGTGCTCCAAGTCATCCATAACCGCGGACACGGCTTTCAGAAAGATTTACCCTGCAGGGGTGCACGAATAGCAACACACACTCGATCAACCTCGGAAAAACCAAATCAAAAACCCAACGAGGCATTCACAACAAAGCAATCACAGGATTCGGAAATATTTCGGGGGGCCACCCCATTAAGCTACCCGCAACGAAGTTGGCCGGCTCCGAGACGGACCCAAGGTTTGTGTGGACGGCGCTAAACGACTGGGAACCCGAAAATGTGACTGGGCTTGTCGGTACAGCGAAAACGTGTCACGATCCAAAATAGTACAGGTCCTCCTCGCACAATCTTAAATAAAGCAGTAACATGGCATAAGTACAGGATAGTAATAAAGCCCCAAACTAATTGTGGCCCCACGAAATACGAATGAATCAAGCTCTGGCTCAGGGGGGTCCATAAGGCCTCCCGGATGTGGATAGTGCGAATAGTCAAGGAACAGGAATCAAGTACTCGGGGTCCTACGGGACACAAGTGAGCATGAAAAACCAAATAGCAGATATTGCTCACCGGTGCCTCTTTCATTAGTTATCCCATTACTACACAGGTTAGGTTGTTTAGGTACCTCGTTATCCATCAGACACTCACATACCCTACACATGTTTTTCTACGACTCGCATGGCTCAAACAACTCCTGTAGTAATGGCTCATGGGATGGAGGAACAATCTTCGGTGGGGTTTAAAAGTAAAGGCTATGCAGTACTTGGGATTCAATTTAATGCAATCGCGACTCAATGGTGCAAGAATAAGATAGAGGCAATAGGTACTATATGTACGCAAGCATGTGGTAGTGCTTGCCTGGTAGTTCAGTTGAAGCGAGAGATGGATCTGGGTAGTACTCCTGTGATTCCTGGTAATTCTCCTGCTGGACGTCTATTCGAAGAAGAACCAAACAAACAAGGGCCAACATAAATAAAGTGCACAAGCATATGAATTAAAATGCGACAAGCAAACAAGCATGTCATGATGAATGATGCACAATTTACATGGCATTAAAGTAGCATGGCAAGGGTGAGGTGTGGAGCAAGAATTAAAGCATTTTATTATTTATTTAGTCCAATTTCTATTGCCATAAACAGTTCAGATTTGTAAGAATGACATGATGCATGCTTCAATTCAGAACAAGGACTGCATAGACAGAACAGGCTCGTCGCGCTGTTTAGACATATTATTTGTCAAATTTGGAGTTGTAGAATTAAAGTTATTAATTTATTAAGAAAAGGGCATTTTATTGTAATTTTAATCATCTCGAAATTTTAAAGTGTTCAAATATTATTTTGAATGGAAAAGGGCATTTTATTGTAATTTTAATCATCTCGAAATTTTAAAGTGTTCAAATATTATTTTGAATGGCATATTTGAATTCCTCACATTTTTCTGATTCAAAAACATATATTATTTTTATTATTTGGATTTGTATTTTAAAAGTTATTTGAAATCTGATTTGAATTTGAATTTAAATAATTTGAATTTGTTTTGTTTAAACAGTTAAACGGAAAACCTTTTATTACTCAGAACAACCCAGCCATAGTCGCTGACGGGTGGGCCAGCCGCTGGCGGGGCACACGCGCGCGGGAAACTTTTGCTACCGCGGGCTTAGCTAGCTGCTGCGGGTGACAGGCGGGGCCAGCGAGCTAGGGCCCATGTGCCAGTGGGGTAACCCCCAGAGGCTGACAGGTGGGGCGTGTGCTGAGACGCGGGTTGAGAGTGCAGAAAGGCGGGTACCTTTTTGTAAAACCCCCCGCATCGATGACAGGTGGGACCCAGATGGACCGCGGGTTGAGCTGGCAAAAGGCGCAGGGGGTTAGGTGCAAAAGGGGTGCGACACTGTTGTTCTTCCTCTTCTCTCTGAAGAATCTGACGGGCCAGCGCACGGTGTGCGGAGCGGCAAGACGGGGGCTCGATCTGGGGACCTGGGGCTCGCGCTAGGCGGCGGCTAACGCTGGGCTAGGGAGGGGGTTGTTGTCCGGGAGCAGTTGTGCGGCTAAGTGAGGCTCTAGGCGTCGCGGGCACGTGCAGACACAAAGAGCGGCGGCGCACTGAGGGTGCTCGTCGAAACGACTGACGTGGATAGGGCTGCCCGGTGAGGCGGAGTATGTCAGGGAGGGAGAGGGACTCACCGCGGGGTGGTCGGTGGTGGCGGCACGGCCGGAGGCGCAACGGATCACCGGGGATGCTGGCGTCCTGGCGGTTAGGGTTTGTGTCGGGCGGCGCTGGTTCTGGCGGTCCTGGGGCTCCTCCTTCGCGTCGGCGTGTCCAGGGCGAAGCAGGGGACTGCTCTTGGTCTCCTTGTTCACCTCCACGTCGAGCACGTCGGCGGGACGCGAGGAAGACGGCGGTGCTGTCGGTTCTGGCGGCGAGAGCTGGGCATCGTCGGGAGAGGAAGGAGAGGAAGGCATCGACCCTGGGGTAGATCTGGCGAGCCAGGAGACGTGTGGGAGTAGGGAAAAGCGAAGGGGAAGGAAGGGTGGCGTGTGGGCACGACAGAGAAAAGTGGCCTCGGCCCTTTCCTCCTTCTCGCTGATCACGTGCTTGTCGTGAGGGCTAGGGCAGGGAAGGGGCTACCAGGTGGGGGCGGTGAGGAGTAGCAGCTGTAGCCAGCATGGCAGGTAGAGATATAGAGAGAGGAGAGAGGGCTCGGGTGTAGCTAGGTTTAGCTTAGAGAGGGCTCGGGTTAGGGTTTGTTAGGGATGGGTAGGGGTAGCTGAGGTGTGGGCCAGGGAGAGAGGGTGGCCAGGTGGGGCCAGCATGGTAGAGAGGGGGAGTGGAAGAAAGAGAGGTAAGGTAGGGGTTAGAGTTTAGTGTAGAATTGGGGTTAGAAAGAAAAGAGAGGAAGCTAGGGTTAGGGTTTAGTTTAGGTTGTTTAGGTTTTTAAACTTGTGCACAAGAACAAGCCAAGTGTAAGATAGTGAGGCCTTTGAATTATCAAGAGATGAGGTGGAGGAAAAACCAAGGAAAAGAGAAAGAAAAAGATGTATGGGAAGAGCCCTCATTTACTCATGCATGGAGAAAAGTAAAAGAAAAAGGTGTTGATGAGAATAAGGGAGTGGTGGAGAGAGATGGAGATGATCCACAAAGAAAAACCACTAAAACAAAGGAAAACACATGGGTTTAAGGTGGTGATGGTGGTTGCATGGCCCATGCAAAAATAATAAATGCCATGATTGATTTTGTGAAAACAATACTAATATGGCATTATACTTATGCATTTCCAAGAAGTGGAATAAGGCCAATCAAAAGAATTAATAGAATTAGATCCACCCCATTCACATGAGCTAAGAATAAATTCAAAAGAAAAGAAAATACAAGCTCATGGTTTAATGGGATGGTGGAATTATAAGGTGGTGAAAAGAAAGGTGATGGACTTGAATAAAAGATATGCCCCCAACCCAACTTGGGCATTTAGACAATATATCAATAACCAACTACAATATCAAGAGGCAAATACAATTATTAATGCATATGAGAGAAGAACCAAAGAAAGAGGGTTTTATATGATGCTCAAATGCAAGGTGGCATGATGACATGAGCATGATATATTTATGATGCAACAATTATATATAGGAAGTAGCCATTATCTTACTAGACCAAGTAGCATTACAATTGTTAGACAATTGGGATGCTACAACTCTTCCCCACTCAACAGGAATCTCGCCCCGAGATTCTAGGAAGAAGAAGACTCAAAGAGGGTAGGATACTTGGCACGGAGCTCATCTTCACGTTCCCAAGTGGCTTCATCAACGGAATGGTGCGACCACTGCACCTTGCAGAACTTGATGGACTTGTTGCGAGTCCTTCTTTCCGCGACTTCAAGAATTTTTGTGGGGTGTTCTTGATAAGACGGATCTTCTTGGAGATTAATGAGTTCATGGTCCACGGTCCTGCTAGGATCCTTAAAGCACTTCTTGAGTTGAGAGATGTGGAAAACATCATGGAATTTGAGTTGTTCAGGGAGCTCAAGAGCATAAGCAACCTCTCCTCTTCTTCCACGAATTTTGAAAGGACCGATGTATCTAGGAGCCAGCTTTCCTTTGATAACAAAGCGGTGCGTGCCTCTCATGGGAGTGACACGAAGGTAAACGACATCACCAGGGACATACTCCATGTCCGTGTGCTTACTGTCATAATTGGTCTTCTGGCGACTTTGAGCAATCTTCAGATTTTCAAGAATGATGTGAACTTTCTCCTCCGCTTGAGTTACAATGTCGGGGCCAAACAATATTCTTTCACCTGCGCCCGACCAACCAATTGGAGTTCTGCATTTGCGACCATAGAGAGCCTCAAATGGTGCCATCTTTAGACTTTTCTGGAAACTGTTGTTGTAAGAGAATTCAGCATAAGGAAGACATTCTTCCCTCTTCATGCCGAAAGAGATAACGCAAGCACGGAGCATATCTTCCCGAATCTGATTGATCCTTTCAACTTGTCCTTGCGACTGAGGGTGGTAAGCTGTGCTGAAGTTTAATTTTGTTCCCAAAGCATTTTGGAAACTTCCCCAGAACTTGGAAGTGAAGATGCTTCCACGGTCTGAACTGATATCAAGAGGAACTCCATACAGAGAGGCAATTCTGTTGATATAGAGCTCAGCCAACTGAATTGTAGAAATTGTTTCCTTGACTGGAAAGAAGTGAGCTACTTTGGAAAGCCTGTCAATGACAACAAAGATTGCATTGTTGCCCTTCTGCGACCTTGGAAAACCAGTGATGAAGTCCATCTCTACTTTCTCATATTTCCATTCCGGAGGCTTCAATGGCTATAGAACACCGGAAGGTTTCTGATGGACAACTTTAAATATACGACAAACATCACACTCCGAGACATACTTGGCACAATATCGTTTCAAACCAGGCCACCAATATTGTGTTTTCAAGTCCATGTACATCTTAGTGCTGCCAGGGTGGATAGAAAGAACAGAATCATGCGCCTCCTTGAGAACTTGCTCTCTTAAACCCGGTAGTTCGGAACAAACATCCGGTGTTCAAAGAAAATAGTGCCTTGGTCGTCGACGTGGAAAGACTCATACTTCGGAAGCTGAATGTTGGAGATGATCTTTTTAGTGTACGGATCACCAAGTTGAATGGAACGGACCTTTTCTTCCAAGAGAGGTGTTGCTAGAAGGTTCAGAAGATACCCTTGATCCACAATTTCAAGGTTTAACTTGCGGAATTCCTCGCACAAGAGAGGCTGTTGTTCTTCCACCATGAGATCGTTAACATAAGCTTTTCGGCTGAGAGCATCGGCCATGACATTGGCTTTGCCCGAAGTGTAGTTGATGGTCAAATCGAAATCATTGATTGTTTCAATCCACCTTCTCTGACGAAGGTTGAGGTCAGGCTGTGTGAAGATATACTTCAGACTCTTGTGATCAAAAAAGATCTCACAACGGTTGCCAAGCAAGTAATGCCTCCATACTTTCAAAGCAAAGACAACTGCTGCGAGTTCGAGGTCATGTGTGGGATAGTTAATCTCATGCGTCCTCAGCTGTCGAGAGGCATAAGCAACAACTTGCTTTTCTTGCATAAGGACCGCACCCAATCCTTGCAATGAAGCATCACAGAAAATCTGGAAAGGCTTTGATGTATCTGGAGGAACCAAGACTGGTGTGGAAGTGAGCTTCTCTTTGAGTGTTTCAAAGCTTGCTTGACATGCAGGAGTCCAAAGGTATTTCTTGCCTTTCTTGAGGAGATCGGTAAGAGTCTTCGCAATCTTCGAGAAATTTTGAACGAAGCGACGGCAGTAACTGGCCAAACCAAGGAAACTCCGGACTTCTTTGACATTTATGGGTGGAAGCCAGTCCATAATTGTCTTAATAGTTTCTGGGTTGACGGCAATGCCCTTGGCAGAGATGACGTGACCAAGGTATGTGACTTGAGGCAGCCAGAATTCACACTTGGAGAACTTTGCATATAGGCGGTTCTCACGAAGCTTGTTTAGGACACACCGAAGGTGGTCTTCATGTTCTTCTTTCGACTTAGATTAGACTAGAATGTCATCCAGATAGACCACAATGAACTTATCAAGATACTCCATGAAAACCGAGTTCATAAGCCTCGAGAAGGTGGCAGGTGCATTGGTGAGACCGAAAGACATGACCATGTGCTCATACAGGCCATAGCGGGTGGTGAAAGCTGTTTTAGGAACATCTTCCTTGCGAATCTTGATTTGATGATAACCACTTCTCAAATCAAGCTTAGAGAGTACCACAGCTCCAGCTAGCTGATCGAAGAGATCATTAATCCGCGGAAGGGGATATTTATTCTTGATTGTTTTAGCATTGAGTGCCCGATAGTCAACACAAAGTCTATCAGTCTTGTCTCGCTTCTTCACAAAGATGGTTGGACTACCCAAGAAGAAGTATTGTGGCTGAATGAAACCCAACTTCTCTTGTTCATCCAACTGACGTTTGAGTTCAGCCAACTCAGCAGGACCCATTTTATAAGGCCGCTTGGAATAGGAGCGGTACCACCAGGTTCAAGTTCAATGAAAAACTCAACCTCACGATCCGGTGGCATACTCGGTAACTCTTCAGGAAAAACATCTGGGAACTCATAGACTACAGGGACACTCTGAATACCTTCCATAGCATCATCATTCAGAGCCACCAAAGAATAAAGCTGAATTGCAGGAGTCAGACTTGGAGAATAGACTATATGGCCTTTAGGAATTTTCAGAGAAACCGAACGTTCAGCACAATCAATCACAGCTGCATTTTCGGCATTAAAATACCACTATATGCGCAAAACCACTTAACGAATCAAGATTAGTAACTCTACTAGTTAATATACAAGAGCAAATGATAACAGTAGTGGTATGGCCGCGACTCCATCCCGCACTCAAATCATTACTTCGCACATGAATCAGTAAAACACATATCCCAATACCTTCTTCTTAAGACGAACCTAAAGATTGGTAACTACGAAAAAGAACACCCCAACAAGATAACGTCGGATAACAAAGAGTAAGATAGATCGCATCGGTATACAACGAATCAGAATAGATCGCGTTGGTTTACAAAGGCCTGTCGGTATGGAATGTACCAACAGTTGATAACCAAAAGGCATATAGTGATAACATTTGGATGCAACAGACAGACAAGGAATTCACACACACACACAACCTATGGTACTACGGAACCCAGAACACGTGAATCCTAGTTTGAATTTTAGAAGAGGATTGAAAACGTTACACTTCCTTACCAGAAAAGGGTGGGTGGGTGGGTAAGAAGAAAAATGGAAGCAGTCCTACTCTCACATTTTGTTTTTCCCTAGTATACATAGCTACCAAAATATTTGCTAGACTGACAACGACCATTTTGGCTGAGACCCTGAAGGGCGGGATGGCTGTGATACCAATTGTAACTACCTCGGTGAATTACGCTCTTAGTTACATGCCTGGATGAATGAAAGTGGTTAAAATAGTACGGTGGGGCCCAGGGCCACTCACGGTAGACCTTTCGGCCGTCCTAACCACTTTCAGACATCGGGACAAGAACGAGCGGCGTAATCGGCAGGCGAAAGGATCAACTACATACACAAATGAGTATGTATGCAAGCCACATACAACAGTCCTCAGAGCCATTCCATCTAAAAGAAATAGAAATATTGCAACGCCATATGGCAAGATTCAAATGTCCTAGATAGATATAATAATTTAGGATAGCTCCTCATACATCAGACATCAGAGTATCAGGCGGAAGCGGAGAACAAGATCCGAGTACGTATAAGAAGCAAATCGGCATAAGATGCCCCATAAATAAACACATCCCGCCCACAGATCTCACGGATCCCCGTTCCCGGAATCTCTACACCGAAAGATCGTTGCCAATATCATCTGTCTCTTCCACCCAGTATCCATCTTGCGAATACACCTGTTCATCTGAATCAAACAATTTATCGTGTGAGACCCTAGGGGTACTCAGCAAGTCTTTATGCCACTAAAGGGGACACAACCTAGGGTGACGCAATTGCAGCGAAAGATAATACCTAACAATTCTATAGATACTCGCTAACCATCCGCCTAACCAATGATAGACGGATGTCCGTGAATTAAGGACAACAGTTATAACAGTATAATTAACAGATCCATCCCCCTCCTCGCTTACCAACGAGGAAGCGGACGAACAACCCCCATCATCCGTTGGCAGTTTTATTAACCATTCCATGAGTATTGCACTATTTACTAGTCAAGTACTTAGTCAATTTAAAAGCGGTACTTTAGTTATACTTGTCTATGATCAAGAAACTGTGCTCCAAGTCGTCCATAACCGCGAACACGGCTTTCAGAAAGATTTACCCTGCAGGGGTGCACGAATAGCAACACACACTCGATCAACCTCGGAAAAACCAAATCAAAAACCCAACGAGGCATTCACGACAAAGCAATCACAGGATTCAGAAATATTTCAGGGGGCCACCCCATTAAGCTACCCGCAACGAAGTTGGCCGGCTCCGAGACGGACCCAAGGTTTGTGTGGACGGCGGTAAACGACTGGGAACCCGAAAATGTGACTGGGCTTGTCGATACAGCGAAAATGTGTCACGATCCAAAACAGTACAGGTGCTCCTCGCACAATCTTAAATAAAGCAGTAACATGGCATAAGTACAAGATAGTAATAAAGCCCCAAACTAATTGTGGCCCCACGAAATACGAATGAATCAAGCTCTGGCTCAGGGGGTCCATAAGGCCTCCTAGGATGTGGATAGTGCGAATAGTCAAGGAACAGGAATCAAGTACTCGGGGTCCTACGGGACACAAGTGAGCATGAAAAACCAAATAGCAGATATTGCTCACCGGTGCCTCTTTCATTAGTTATCCCATTACTACACAGGTTAGGTTGTTTAGGTACCTCGTTATCCATCAGACACTCACATACCCTACACATGCTTTTCTACGACTAGCATGGCTCAAACAACTCGTGTAGTAATGGCTCATGGGATGGAGGAACAATCTTCGGTGGGGTTTAAAAGTAAAGGCTATGCAGTACTTGGGATTCAATTTAATGCAATCGCGACTCAATGATGCAAGAATAAGATAGAGGCAATAGGTACTATATGTATGCAAGCATGTGGTAGTGCTTGCCTGGTTGTTCAGTTGAAGCGAGAGATGGATCTAGGTAGTACTCCTGTGATTCCTGGTAATTCTCCTGCTGGGCGTCTATTCGAAGAAGAACCAAACAAACAAGGGCCAACATAAATAAAGTGCACAAGCATATGAATTAAAATGCGACAAGCAAACAAGCATGTCATGATGAATGATGCACAATTTACATGGCATTAAAGTAGCATGGCAAGGGTGAGGTGTGGTGCAAGAATTAAAGCATTTTATTATTTATTTAGTCCAATTTCTATTGCCATAAACAGTTCAGATTTGTAATAATGACATGATGCATGCTTCAATTCAGAACAAGGACTGCATAGACTGACCGGGCTCGTCGCGCTGATCGATTTAGACATATTATTTGTCAAATTTGGAGTTGTAGAATTAAAGTTATTAATTTATTAAGAAAAGGGCATTTTATTGTAATTTTAATCATCTCGAAATTATAAAGTGTTCAAACATTATTTTGGATGGCATATTTGAATTCCTCACATTTTTCTGATTCAAAAACATATATTATTTGTATTATTTGGATTTGTATTTTAAAAGTTATTTGAAATCTGATTTGAATTTGAATTTAAATAATTTGAATTTGTTTTGTTTAAACAGTTAAACGGAAAACCTTTTATTACTCAGAACGACCCATCCATAGTCGCTGACGGGTGGGCCAGCCGCTGGCGAGGCACACGCGCGCGGGAAACTTTTGCAACCGCGAGCTTAGCTAGCTGCTGCGGGTGACAGGCGGGGCCAGCGAGCTAGGGGCCATGTGCCAGTGGGGTAACCCCCAGAGGCTGACAGGTGGGGCGTGTGCTGAGGCGCGGGTTGAGAGTGCAGAAAGGCGGGTACCTTTTTGTAAAACCCCCTGCATCGATGACAGGTGGGACCCAGATGGACCGCGGGTTGAGCTGGCAAAAGGCGCAGGGGGTTAGGTGCAAAAGGGGCGCGGCACTATTGTTCTTCCTCTTCTCTCTAACAAATCTGACGGGCCAGCGCGCGGTGCACGGAGCGGCGAGACGGGGGCTCGATCTGGGGACCTGGGGCTCGCGCTAGGCGGCGGCTAACGCTAGGCTAGGGAGGGGGTTGTTGTCCGGCAGCAGTTGCGCGGCTAATTGAGGCTCTAGGCGTCGCGGGCACATGCAGACACAACGAGCGGCGGCGCACTGAGGGCGCTCGTCGAAACGACTGACGCGGCTAGGGCTGCCCGGCGAGGCGGAGTATGTCAGGGAGGGAGAGGGACTCACCGCAGGGTGGTCGATGGTGGCGGCACGGCCGGAGGCGCAACGGATCGCCGGGGATGCTGGCATCCTGGCGGTTAGGGTTTGCGTCGGGCGGCGCTGGTTCCAGCGGTCCTGGGGCTCCTCCTTCGCGTCGGCGTGTCCAGGGCGAAGCAGGGGACTGCTCTTGGTCTCCTTGTTCACCTCCACGTCGAGCACGTCGGCGGGAGCGCGAGGAAGACGGCGGTGCTGGTTCTGGCGGCGAGAGCTGGGCAGTCGTCGAGAGAGGAAGGAGAGGAAGGCAGCGACCCTGGGGTAGATCTGGCGAGCCAGGAGACGTGTGGGAGTAGGGAAAAGCGAAGGGGAAGGAAGGGTGGCGTGTGGGCACGACAGAGAAAAGTGGCCTCGGCCCTTTCCTCCTTCTCGCTGAATCACGTGCGTGTCGTGAGGGCTAGGGCAGGGTAGGGGCTACCAGGTGGGGGCGGTGAGGAGTAGCAGCTGTAGCCAGCATGGCAGGTAGAGATATAGAGAGAGGAGAGAGGGCTCGGGTGTAGCTAGGTTTAGCTTAGAGAGGGCTCGGGTTAGGGTTTGTTAGGGATGGGTAGGGGTAGCTGAGGTGTGGGCCAGGGAGAGAGGGTGGCCAGGTGGGGCCAGCATGGTAGAGAGGGGAAGTGGAAGAAAGAGAGGTAAGGTAGGGGTTAGAGTTTAGTGTAGAATTGGGATTAGAAAGAAAAGAGAGGAAGCTATGGTTAGGGTTTAGTTTAGGTTGTTTAGGTTTTTAAACTTGTGCACAAGAACAAGCCAAGTGTAAGATAGTGAGGCCTTTGAATTATCAAGAGATGAGGTGGAGGAAAAACCAAGGAAAAGAGAAAGAAAAAGATGTATGGGAAGAGCCCTCATTTACTCATGCATGGAGAAAAGTAAAAGAAAAAGGTGTGATGAGAATAAGGGAGTGGTGGAGAGAGATGGAGATGATCCACAAAGAAAAACCACTAAAACAAAGGAAAACACATGGGTTTAAGGTGGTGATGGTGGTTGCATGGCCCATGCAAAAATAATAAATGCCATGATTGATTTTGTGAAAACAATACTAATATGGCATTATACTTATGCATTTCCAAGAAGTGGAATAAGGCCAATCAAAAGAATTAATAGAATTAGATCCACCCCATTCACATGAGCTAAGAATAAATTCAAAAGAAAAGAAAATACAAGCTCATGGTTTAATGGGATGGTGGAATTATAAGGTGGTGAAAAGAAAGGTGATGGACTTGAATAAAAGATATGCCCCCAACCCAACTTGGGCATTTAGACAATATATCAATAACCAACTACAATATCAAGAGGCAAATACAATTATTAATGCATATGAGAGAAGAACCAAAGAAAGAGGGTTTTATATGATGCTCAAATGCAAGGTGGCATGATGACATGAGCATGATATATTTATGATGCAACAATTATATATAGGAAGTAGCCATTATCTTACTAGACCAAGTAGCATTACAATTGTTAGACAATTGGGATGCTACAACTCTTCCCCACTCAACAGGAATCTCGCCCCGAGATTCTAGGAAGAAGAAGACTCAAAGAGGGTAGGATACTTGGCACGGAGCTCATCTTCACGTTCCCAAGTGGCTTCATCAACGGAATGGTGCGACCACTGCACCTTGCAGAACTTGATGGACTTGTTGCGAGTCCTTCTTTCCGCGACTTCAAGAATTTTTGTGGGGTGTTCTTGATAAGACGGATCTTCTTGGAGATTAATGAGTTCATGGTCCACGGTCCTGCTAGGATCCTTAAAGCACTTCTTGAGTTGAGAGATGTGGAAAACATCATGGAATTTGAGTTGTTCAGGGAGCTCAAGAGCATAAGCAACCTCTCCTCTTCTTCCACGAATTTTGAAAGGACCGATGTATCTAGGAGCCAGCTTTCCTTTGATAACAAAGCGGTGCGTGCCTCTCATGGGAGTGACACGAAGGTAAACGACATCACCAGGGACATACTCCATGTCCGTGTGCTTACTGTCATAATTGGTCTTCTGGCGACTTTGAGCAATCTTCAGATTTTCAAGAATGATGTGAACTTTCTCCTCCGCTTGAGTTACAATGTCGGGGCCAAACAATATTCTTTCACCTGCGCCCGACCAACCAATTGGAGTTCTGCATTTGCGACCATAGAGAGCCTCAAATGGTGCCATCTTTAGACTTTTCTGGAAACTGTTGTTGTAAGAGAATTCAGCATAAGGAATACATTCTTCCCTCTTCATGCCGAAAGAGATAACGCAAGCACGGAGCATATCTTCCCGAATCTGATTGATCCTTTCAACTTGTCCTTGCGACTGAGGGTGGTAAGCTGTGCTGAAGTTTAATTTTGTTCCCAAAGCATTTTGGAAACTTCCCCAGAACTTGGAAGTGAAGATGCTTCCACGGTCTGAACTGATATCAAGAGGAACTCCATACAGAGAGGCAATTCTGTTGATATAGAGCTCAGCCAACTGAATTGTAGAAATTGTTTCCTTGACTGGAAAGAAGTGAGCTACTTTGGAAAGCCTGTCAATGACAACAAAGATTGCATTGTTGCCCTTCTGTGACCTTGGAAAACCAGTGATGAAGTCCATCTCTACTTTCTCATATTTCCATTCCGGAGGCTTCAATGGCTATAGAACACCGGAAGGTTTCTGATGGACAACTTAATATACGACAAACATCACACTCCGAGACATACTTGGCACAATATCGTTTCAAACCAGGCCACCAATATTGTGTTTTCAAGTCCATGTACATCTTAGTGCTGCCAGGGTGGATAGAAAGAACAGAATCATGCGCCTCCTTGAGAACTTGCTCTCTTAAACCCGGGTAGTTCGGAACAAACATCCGGTGTTCAAAGAAAATAGTGCCTTGGTCGTCGACGTGGAAAGACTCATACTTCGGAAGCTGAATGTTGGAGATGATCTTTTTAGTGTACGGATCACCAAGTTGAATGGAACGGACCTTTTCTTCCAAGAGAGGTGTTGCTAGAAGGTTCAGAAGATACCCTTGATCCACAATTTCAAGGTTTAACTTGCGGAATTCCTCGCACAAGAGAGGCTGTTGTTCTTCCACCATGAGATCGTTAACATAAGCTTTTCGGCTGAGAGCATCGGCCATGACATTGGCTTTGCCCGAAGTGTAGTTGATGGTCAAATCGAAATCATTGATTGTTTCAATCCACCTTCTCTGACGAAGGTTGAGGTCAGGCTGTGTGAAGATATACTTCAGACTCTTGTGATCAAAAAAGATCTCACAACGGTTGCCAAGCAAGTAATGCCTCCATACTTTCAAAGCAAAGACAACTGCTGCGAGTTCGAGGTCATGTGTGGGATAGTTAATCTCATGCGTCCTCAGCTGTCGAGAGGCATAAGCAACAACTTGCTTTTCTTGCATAAGGACCGCACCCAATCCTTACAATGAAGCATCACAGAAAATCTGGAAAGGCTTTGATGTATCTGGAGGAACCAAGACTGGTGTGGAAGTGAGCTTCTCTTTGAGTGTTTCAAAGCTTGCTTGACATGCAGGAGTCCAAAGGTATTTCTTGCCTTTCTTGAGGAGATCGGTAAGAGTCTTCGCAATCTTCGAGAAATTTTGAACGAAGCGACGGCAGTAACTGGCCAAACCAAGGAAACTCCGGACTTCTTTGACATTTATGGGTGGAAGCCAGTCCATAATTGTCTTAATAGTTTCTGGGTTGACGGCAATGCCCTTGGCAGAGATGACGTGACCAAGGTATGTGACTTGAGGCAGCCAGAATTCACACTTGGAGAACTTTGCATATAGGCGGTTCTCACGAAGCTTGTTTAGGACACACCGAAGGTGGTCTTCATGTTCTTCTTTCGACTTAGATTAGACTAGAATGTCATCCAGATAGACCACAATGAACTTATCAAGATACTCCATGAAAACCGAGTTCATAAGCCTCGAGAAGGTGGCAGGTGCATTGGTGAGACCGAAAGACATGACCATGTGCTCATACAGGCCATAGCGGGTGGTGAAAGCTATTTTAGGAACATCTTCCTTGCGAATCTTGATTTGATGATAACCACTTCTCAAATCAAGCTTAGAGAGTACCACAGCTCCAGCTAGCTGATCGAAGAGATCATTAATCCGCGGAAGGGGATATTTATTCTTGATTGTTTTAGCATTGAGTGCCCGATAGTCAACACAAAGTCTATCAGTCTTGTCTCGCTTCTTCACAAAGATGGTTGGACTACCCCAAGAAGAAGTATTGTGCTGAATGAAACCCAACTTCTCTTGTTCATCCAACTGACGTTTGAGTTCAGCCAACTCAGCAGGACCCATTTTATAAGGCCGCTTGGAAATAGGAGCGGTACCAGGTTCAAGTTCAATGAAAAACTCAACCTCACGATCCGGTGGCATACCCGGTAACTCTTCAGGAAAAACATCTGGGAACTCATAGACTACAGGGACACTCTGAATACCTTCCATAGCATCATCATTCAGAGCCACCAAAGAATAAAGCTGAATTGCAGGAGTCAGACTTGGAGAATAGACTATATGGCCTTTAGGAATTTTCAGAGAAACCGAACGTTCAGCACAATCAATCACAGCTGCATTTGCTGTTAACCAATCCATGCCCAAGATAACATCAATATCAGAATTGCCCAGAATAATTAAGGAAGCCGGAAACAAAGAGCCACCAATCTCAATTTGATTGCCATGGCTGATATGAGCAGCCCTCATGTTTGACCCAGGAGATTGTACCACAAGACGATGTAATAAAGGGACCATAGCTAGA